>CM073772.1:71185690-71756908 GCA_037158775.1 Hetaerina titia | reverse complement strand
AAGGAGTTACACCGGCATTTGGAACTACATAATATTAAGGTAATGTAATTATGTAAAATAAGATATATTATAAGGTAGCCTATATTAATGAAACAATTAGTTAAATAAATCCCTAAAAATATTTCCTTTGATCTTTCGTTAACCTTTTTAAGCAATAACCTTTAACCTTTAAAAAAGGTTAAACTTTAAAGGTTTAAAAGGTTAACCTTTTCGAGCAATTTTAGTTTTTAAAATTAAATATATGGTACTCGTATTTATAATGTGCTAAGTCAGATTATAGATGTCCGCTAAAATTAATTACTTTATGTTTCAATACTTGAGGAAAAAGTGGGAACACAAAATCATAACCATTCAAAATAAAATACATTTAAAATATTTGGTTTGCATTCATACTGAAATCAACATGTGGGGAAAATAAGACAGTTTTTGAGGGAATGCATACAAAAATCCTATGAAATTAATTTTGCACACATTCATCCTAGCAATGGAAAAAGTTAATCAAAGTCGTCAAAGTTGGGGATAAATTCATATGAATTAAAATATGCGCTTCATACGCTAAAAACGCAAAATAAATTACGCACGAGAAAGGCGAAGAATAGTAATTAAAAATTAGTTCGGTAATTTTTCCGCATGCAGAAAGGTCATCAAATAAATAATAAGCATTAATTGAAATCAGTCCCAAATGACGCTTGGATTCTCATTTGATATGTACTGTTAAAATTCCTTTGTCCTCTATTAGTAATTAAACTTTGTATTTGTAGGTAATAATCACAGTGATCCGAAAAAAAATGCTTTCATAAATAAATGTATTTTCATATATGCAGGTATATATGTATAGACACATAGATGTACAATTTTTAAAATATAGAAACACAAAGAAATGACGCTCACTTATGTAGTTGACCTTTCGACGGCACAACCGTCGTCATCAGAATCCTTCTGATTCCATTCTTCCCTCCCCGCAATTTTGAAATTTTGGAATCGGAAAAAAGGCACAGGGGGCGAGATCTGGCAAATAAGGAGGACGGTGATTGAATTTTTTTGCCAGAAATTGGGGAACAATCAATGCTGAATGTGCAGGTGCATTGTCATGGTGAAGAATCCATCCATCGCCTTGATTCAAATTTGCTCGTTGACGACGCATGTGATCTCTCAAACGCTTGAGAACTGTAAGTTAGAACTCTGTTTACTGTTTGTCTTTCAGGAAGAAACTCATGATAAACACCTCCGACATCAAAGAAAACCAGGAGCATGACGCTGATTTTTGGTCGGCTTGTTCTTGATTTTTTTGTTCGAGGTTCATCTTTTGATTTCCATTCCTTGCTTTGCAATTTTAGTTCAATTCCATACTCATAAAACCACGATTCGTCACCTGTGATTACCCAATTGAGAAATCCAGAATAGTTTTCAAGTTAATTTTTCCAGTCAGTAACACATTCAACTCTATTCAACTTTTGATCTGGCTGTTTGGGCACACATTTTTTAAATCCAAATATCCGGTTAAAATAGTGTACAGAGTTGATTTTCCTATAGTCAGTTCATCAACTATCATTCGAAAAGTTTGTGGACGATCGGTATATACAAGAGACCGCACACGATCAATATTGTCGTCAACACAGGTGGTTGAAGGTTGTCTCGGTGTGGCGTCTTTTCGGCCATCTTTGAAACGCTTACTACGCATGAAAACGGATTATTTCTTCGGGCATTATCACCGTAAACAGCTTTCAACATTTCAGTAATTTCTTCATTACTTTTATCGCACTTCACCGAAAACTTGATGTTAATTCGTTGCTCCGCGAATTCGTCAATTGCCATTTTCTAGTTTCCAGTAGTATTTATTGGGGAGGCGACCGACAGCTCAGGTCATTTGCGCCATTAGGGATGGATGGGAAAGGATGAAGGGTGGAGAGAAACCCGGCGTCGGCATTAGCCTGCTCTTAACGAAAGGCGCTAAGGGGTCCGCAGCTTAACGTCCCATCCGACGGACGGCGTACTCACTCAAAGTGCCCTCCACAAAGCACCTCAAGCAGGGATCGGGACACCACTGAAAAATATCTGTCGCCGCCGGGATTCGAACCCGGGCCCTCTCGGTGGGAAGCCCGTACGTTAGCCACCGCACCATCCCGATCCCCCCTAGTTTCCAGTTAAAAACAAGGACAGCAGAAACTATCATAATTGGCACCATGCGCACAGCCCGACGATCCGCCAAGCACAGACAGCTCATTGGAACTCAGGCAACTAGCGCCGCCATAGTCCACGTCATTGCCGCCATATTGAACCAGTTCGCGTATTTATTGGGCAAATCTCGTAAAAGAGAATTCAGTCATCTTTTTTCTTTAGGTAAAATTGTTGGGTGAGTTTTGTACCGGTATTTGACACCATCTCTTTCATTAGTAATTCGTTTCAAGTTATTTTGGATATTCCGCATTCTGTATTTTATTTCATCGTTTTCACATAATACAAAAGGAATTCAACGGAGGTAAAATATTTTGAAGTCCCATTGAAACAGTGGATAATTCGAAAATTAATATGTATCGCTCTAGTAAAAATCGAAAATGAAATCAACTAAAACGGTAGGCTCATGGAAATTAATTAATATAAGGACCCTTTATCACGGAAAACACAGCCTGGAGTAAAGATCTCTTAAACTGATTTGGAAATGGATAAATTACAAATGGTTTCCTTTACATTCGCGACAATCATTGAGTCACAATACGTAAATGCTAATATTGCCTTTCCTTGGTGGTTACCAAATTCTAGTTTATTGTTCCTTTATTGTTGTATTGCATTGTGAGAATCAAAAAAAATTACGTCATTGATCAACAGTTTTTATAAACAGTTATATATTATTCCAGATAATATAACATACCCGCCTTTTATATAAAATGTCATTTAACCATCACGTGAGCATAAAGCGATCGAGTCATTCGCATTATAACATCGTTGATTGGGATAATTTAGTAAGATTTATTTAGTATTTTATTGGAATAACAGATTTTTAAATGTTGTTCGAAGATCGCTCTTTGTCGTGTTTTAAGATTATAATTACCAAATAAATTAATTTCATGCAAAAATAATTCAAACCCACGTGTGATGTTCTTTCAGGTAAAGCAGTCAAAAATGCTTCAACTGTTTTAAGCCTCGCCATGATACAGGAGAAATAGCTAAACCTATTAATGACGCTCCATTAATCATTAGGACCTTTGGTCGACCATATTGAGTGGAATTGGCTAAAATATCCCTTAAGTAATGAAATTTTCAATCTTTGATCCTCATGGACGAACGACGACGGACAATTTCCGTGGGAAAAAAATGCCCATTTCCAAGAGTGCCAAGAAATCTTTACCTTTTCATTTCAAAAGATCTCTCCCCCGTGGAGACGATAAAAAGTAAAGACCATTCACGTTTCTCCGGCCGATTGGGACGACTTTTTTCCAAGGATGCTCTTTCCCGGGCATTCTCATCTCTCGGTCCAGGAGATGGAAGTACTCGGCGCGAGGTGGGGGAGGAAAGTGACACGGAAACAACTAAACCACCGCTGCTCTCTCGCGCCCACGGCCGAGTAAATAGCGTCGCGCAAGGAGCGCTTTCTTTTCGAATCTCGAATCAACCCGTGCCACGCTTTGTTCTCGACTCTCTTTAAAAGGGAAGGCGAGGGAGGAGAAGAGTGGGCGAGTAAGCAGCACCGAGCTCCGGGGAATGCTCCTCCACCGTCTCGGTCTCCGGTAACACTTATCCTCCCCCTTTTCTTGACGATTTACCCCGCAGCCTCTCCCACTCACTTACACCCCCGTCGGGTCTCCATTTCCGCAGTCTCTCGCTCCCCTCGTCTTCTTCGCTCCCTCAACCCCCATCTCTTCCCCTCCAATCGTCAACCACCCTCCCTCCAGGTCTCTCCCCATCCATAAGAGATCCCCTCTCTTATGGAGGAGGGATCGGCGCGCTCCACCGCCCTTCCTTTCACCCCACCCCCGTCTAAGAGAACAAGAGTGACCCTTGGCCTGTCCCCTAAGGGACATCAAGAGGTTTTGGGCCCAGAGATGGGGCAGAGGGAGTAGACTGAGGGTGGGGTGAGGGTTCTACATTCCACGTTTCCTTATTTTTTCCCTTATTTCGGGCTCATTCGTCCTACTTAGTTCGGTTCCTTCCCTCTCCTCTCTCTTGTGTCCGCGATCCCTCCCCGAGGGTATGGCGCCAAGACTTCACTCCCTCTTCTCCTCCACGGTCCTTCTTTTCACACTTTTCCGGCCCTCCATCCAAATCAGTGTCCTTCGTATTCAACTCGTAGTCTTCATTTTTCCTATGCGAGGTACTGGGCAGGACCCTCGCAAGTTGAGCAACGCAGCGTGAACATATAGAATGTTGAGAAATTATCAATGCTCGAAGGTCGTTTTAATCCCTTCATCGCTATGTCACAAACACGGAGGAGCGGAATTTGAATTAGAGTTGTGCGATAATGATTACTAATGAGTCAAATGGATATTTCGTCGATTGCCTTTCTATCGTCCCCCCATCGTCTTACTGATATGAGTGCGCTATTGATTAAATATTTTTATAAGTATTCCTCAATGTACGAATCTATGTTTCTAGCACATAAACGTTCCATGAAACGTCGACGGTCGAACTTCATCAGGTAATAAAACACTATATTCATTTTTACTTGCTAAAGAGTCTTGACGTAAGAGCGGATTATTGGGTACTTCGATTATATTTGCGAAAGATAGATAATCACGCGTTGTAATGGTGTTATATTATTGCGAATGTAACACTATTACGAAATTATTATTTATGATATTGCGAAAATATACGGGAACTATTCGAATGCACGAAAAGTCGGGGAAGCATGTGATATTAGGATATTTTATCAAAATTATAAGAAGAGAATTTTAAAAATTAGGAACATGAAATGCAAAACGGCACATCCTATTGGTATAAATGCTCTTTCAGTTGTGAGAGCACTTCGTAATGGGTTGTTTCCCTTTGCATAGCGTAGGATCTACAGGGAAGAATAAGAGGGATACTAAGGAAAATTAAAAAAAAAACATTCCCTTTGTCATCTCAGTAGGGATCAATTAAAAAAAGGCTATTTTCGAGAAAATTTTTATTCATTAATGAAAATCAAATAAAAAGATAATTTCCATGTTCAATTTTAAGTCCCTTGTTTTTAATTATAGTTTATTAGAACCAGTTTCTTTGCGACAATAGAGAAGGCATCAATATTATCCAGCTGCTCAGGTGGACCAAGACTATAAAAAGGTCGAGAAACACTGGCGTGAACCATCGTTCTTACATGCCCTGGAAAAATGGAGAAATTAAAAAAAAGTGACTACAGTGACAATAGTAGCGTGTGTAGCAATCAAGGTTATTTCATAAACATATCACAGAATTGGATTCCGACCTTATGGAACAACCGGGAAAAAAACAAGTGTGTTTGCCGGGGATATCGGAAAACGGAGGAAACCGGTATCTGGAATGTGTGACCGTCCATATTATATATAAAAATATGTATGCATGCATGTATATATATATATATATATATATATATATATATATATATATATATATATATATATATATATCCCAATAATCCCAAAAAAGGCAAAGGCTTCGTCATGTGAGGATTACAGAACAATAAGTTTGATATCCCACACAGCTAAAGTTATTCTCAGGATCATCAACAAAAGAATAGAGAGTAAGGCAAATGATTACTTAGGGGATGATCAGTTTGGGTTCAGGAAAGGAAGAGGTACGCGTGATGCCATTGCAGTAATGAGATCACTAGTCGAGAGAAATATAGAATACAATCAGGACGTTTTTGCCTGTTTTGTAGATTTCGAAAAAGCGTTTGATAGAGTGAATTGGGAAAAATTAATGCGTGTATTGCAGAAAATAGGAATGGATTGGAGGGACAGGAGACTGATCCGCAACCTGTACATGTCTCAGACTGCTCAGGTGGGAGTGGGGAACGGAGAGTCCGGATGGGCAGTGTTAGGAAGAGGTGTAAGGCAGGGTTGCCCATTGTCACCGGTACTGTTAAACGTATATGTAGAGGAAATGATTAAAGAGGCATGGGAAGAACTGGAGGTAGGAATGAAAGTCGGAGGGGAATTCGTAAAATCGGTTAGGTTTGCTGATGACCAAGCATTAGTTGCTCAGTCAGCCAAGGGGTTGCAAGCATTGTTGAGTGAATTGGAGGTTCAGTGCGATAAATATGGGTTGAGAATCAATATTAATAAAACAAAGGTTATGCGATTTTCTAGAAAGAAAAAGGCTAAGCTAAATATTAAAATAGGCGGGGAAAGAATAGAGCAGGTAGAGCAGTTTACATATCTCGGAAGTGTTTTGGACCAACACGGTCAAAGTGGTAGGGACGTAAGGAGAAGAATTGCGCTAGGCAAGGAGGCTTTCTCAAAGAGGAGGGAGTTGATGACGGGGACGTTGAGTAGGGATGTTAAGACAAGACTCGTAAAAACTCTGATATGGAGCGTAGCTATGTACGGCGCGGAAACGTGGTCGCTGAAGCAGGAGGATAGACGTAGATTGGAGGCTTTTGAAATGTGGGTATGGAAAAAAATGGAGAAGGTGAAATGGACCGAAAGGAAAACAAATGAGGAAGTACTAGAAATGGTGGGGGAGGAGAGGGGTTTGTTGAGAGAAATCCTATGGAGGCAGGAAAAATGGATTAAAGGCGTATTGAGCGGTAGTGGAATGTTGAAGAGGGTAATAGAGGGGAGAATGTTGGGCAAGCGTGGTAAGGGTAGGAACAGGATAGGGATTTTGGACGGGATGAAGGGAGGAAAGAAGTACACCGAGATGAAGAGGGACCTGATATAGATTAGTTTGCTAGGTGGAGAGTTACAAAATGTTTATTTGATAGTTGTGTCCATCCAAAAACCTACCTTAACCGGTAGATTACCTAATAATAATATATATATATATATATATATATATATATATAACCACCTCAATTATGATTCCCAAGAATATAATGATGGGCACTATAGATAATATGAGTCCTGGCAACTACGGGACTCGGCCCAAGAGGCCGTGTGTCGTGCCCGGCAGCGGGAGAGGCAAGGCTTCCGCGGTCGTCATCCCACGAAACCCTTGCAGGGAAGAAATAACTGCAGTTTGTTTCAAGAAAATAAGGCAAGAGCGGCGGGTTAGGAAATGGAATTTAGATGCAGTAAATGGATTAACGAGGAAGGAGTATCAGCAGGCTGTAGAGAAAATGATGGATGACGGTAAAGAACTGAGTACTATCGAAGAAAAATGGGAATGTATCAAGAAAGGGATATTGGAAGCCGCTAAAGACACTATAGGAACCGTTAACGGGAAAAGGAAACCATGGGTAACGGATGAGATGATTGCAAAGATGGATGAGAGAAGAAGATGGAAAAATGTAAACACAGAGTTAGGTAAAATGAAGTACAAAGAGTTAAATAATAAATTGAGAAGGGCCACAAATAAAGCAAAAGAAGAATGGTGGAAAACGCAATGCGAGGATATGGAAAGTTTAGAGAAGAAGGGTGAAATTGGTGCTCTCTACAGCAAGGTTAAGTTATTATCGGGAAGTAAGAAGGCAAGATCTGTGCTAACAGTTAAAGATAAATGGGGTAAGATAATAGTTGAACCAGGAAAAATCCAAGAGAGATGGAAGGAATATATAGAAACACTGTATGGTAAAGAACTTAGGCCGACAAGGTTAGGCATAGAAAAAGAATATGACGTAGAAGAAGATAGCTTAGGTCCAGGCATACTCGACGATGAAATAGAAAGGGCATTAAAGGAGATGAAAGCAAATAAGGCTGTGGGGGTGGACAATATTCCTGTAGAAATGGTTAGGGAAAGGTGGGAAGAAGGCCATATATGGACTGATTCGTAGTATCTATGAAGAAGGAATCTGGCCGGAAGATTTTGTGAGATCGGTGTTAGTTCCTATTCCAAAAAAGGCAAAGGCTTCGTCATGTGAGGATTACAGAACAATAAGTTTGATATCCCACGCAGCTAAAGTTATTCTCAGGATCATCAACAAAAGGATAGAGAGTAAGGCAAATGGTTACTAGGGGATGATCAGTTTGGGTTCAGGAAAGGAAGATGTACGCGTGATGCCATTGCAGTAACGAGATCACTAATCGAAAGGAATATAGAAAACAACTAGGACGTTTTTGCCTGTTTGTAGATTTCGAAAAAGCGTTTGATAGAGTGAATTGGGAAAAATTAATGCGTGTATTGCAGAAAATAGGAATGGATTGCAGGGACAGGAGACTGATCCGCAACCTGTACATGTCTCAGACTGCTCAGGTGCGAGTGGGGAACGGAGAGTCCGGATGGGCAGTGTTAAGAAGAGGTGTAAGGCAGGGTTGCCCATTGTCACCGGTACTGTTAAACGTATATGTAGAGGAAATGATTAAAGAGGCATGGGAAGAACTGGAGGTAGGAATGAAAGTCGGAGGGGAATTCGCAAAATCGGTTAGGTTTGCTGATGACCAAGCATTAGTTGGTCAGTCAGCCAAGGGGTTGCAAGCATTGTTGAGTGAATTGGAGGTTCAGTGCGATAAATATGGGATGAGAATCAATATTAATAAAACAAAGGTTATGCGATTTTCCAGAAAGAAAAAGGCTAAGCTAAATATTAAAATAAACGGTGAAAAAATAGAGCAGGTAGAACAGTTTACATATCTCGGAAGTGTTTTGAACCATTACGGTCAAAGTGGTAGGGACGTAAGGAGAAGAATTGCGCTAGGCAAGGAGGCTTTCTCAAGGAGGAGGGAGTTGATGATGGGGACGTCGAGTAGAGATGTTAAGACAAGACTCGTAAAAACTCTGATATGGAGCGTAGCTATGTACGGCGCGGAAACGTGGTCGCTGAAGCAGTAGGATAGACGTAGATTGGAGGCTTTTGAAATGTGGGTGTGGAGAAGAATGGAGAAGGTGAAATGGACCGAAAGGAAAACAAATGAGGAAGTACTAGAAATGGTGGGGGAGGAGAGGTGTTTGTTGAGAGAAATCCTAGGGAGCAAGGAAAAATGGATGAAAGGCGTATTGAGCGGTAGTGGAATGTTGAAGAGGGAATAGAGGGGAGAATGTTGGGCAAGCTAGGTAAGGGTAGGAACAGGATAGGGATGTTGGACGGGATGAAGGGAGGAAAGAAATACACCGAGATGAAGAGGGACCTGATATAGATTAGTTTGCTAGGTGGGGAGTCACAAAATGTTTATTTGATAGTTGTGTCCATCCATAGACACACCATCTAAGAACACCAAACAGCAACACTCACAGGTTATATCTTGATAATTTCGACGGAATTAAGCTCCGTCTGCATCAGAAGATTGGCTAGAACTGTCTAATCTTCTAATGAATTTCTAATCATCTGATGAAGACGGAGCTCAATTCCGTCGAAATTATCAAGAAATATCGTTTGGGTGTTCCTATTTGTTTTCTTATATTGTGTTTTGCTGTCAAAAAGTTCTCGTGTATGTATATATATATATATATATATAATTAATAATTAGGTAATCTATCGTTTAAGGTAGGTTTTTGGATGGACACAACTATCAAATATCATTTTGTGACTCCCCACCTATCAAACAAATCTATATCAGGTTCCTCTTCATCTCGGTGTACTTCTTTCCTCTCTTCATTCCGCCCAACATCCCTATCCTGTTCCTGCCCTTCCCTCGCTTGCCCAACATTTTCCCCTCTATTACCCTCTTCAACATTCCACTACCGCTCAATACGCCTTTCATCCATTTTTCCTGCCTCCATACGATTTCTCTCAACAAACCCCTCTCCTCACCCCCTCTCCTCACCCCCTCTCCTCTCCCATATATATATATATATATATATATATATATATATATATATATATATATATATATATATATATATATATATGCCTGTATATTTATAAGGCAATGCGATTGGTACGGATTGAGAATAAATGCAAACAAATCAAAGGAATTGCAGTTTTCGTGAGAGAGATATATAGAGGGCTAATTTGAATGTTATGATAGAAATTCATAAATCAGTGCATGACATATTTTTATTCATTACTTGATGGAGGTTTTACCGAGTACTGATAAAATGAAGCACATAAATTATGGTTTCCCAGGAAGACCTGGAACCCGAAAAATCACATAGCTTGGGTGAAACTGCAGGTGCCCAGATATTATAAATGTATATATATCTAGTGCGAAGAAATGCCACTTTCTTGTGTTCATCAATGTACAATGCACACGCATATGCCCCATCAGATACTTGTGTAAAAGGTTTTTATAAAAATTTAAAAACATTTATCCCAGCCACCTTCGCTACAGTATGAGGAGTAACTGATGGGAAGATTGGGGGGGGGGGATAAGGATAAACAGAGGGGCGTACGTTACGGGATGGTGAACACCTAAAATAATATATATACATACAAATAAATAAATATATACTTTCATATATACGTACATCTCCTATATTCCCCCTCCCCATGTCCCTCTTCTCCCCTCAATAGCCTCCCTCCCCACACTACTTTCGCGACTTATTCCCTCCCTTCTCTTCACATTGCCGCAGCTTTGGGATCATAATCCAATCGCCCTCGCGTCACCTCCAGGAATCATATCGCTTATTTGCTCGTTTTCAACTTCAATTCGCCATTCGACGGCACTTGATCCCCTCCCTCCTTCCTTCCCCCTCCTGGACGACTCTACCACCCCCTCTCTCACCATTCCCTTTTAGAACCATTTTTTCTCTCCCTCTACAATCCGCGAATCGTTCCGATATCCTCGTTTCGCCGGAACCTTCTCGGCTCTTTCTCTCTCTCACACACCATTTCTAGTAGCTCGTAAGTATTGGAAAAGACCAAAAGCCCACAAAAGTCAGGCGTTCAGTTTATCCGAGGGGGTTGCCAGTCTGTCACATTATTGGTATTTTTTTGTCGATATCTCTCCTCCCCTTTCCCGGAATGAGCGGGGCAATCTGCGCTTTCTGTTGAACGAGGGAGATAAATGCAATTACTGCGGCTGGGGCCATATTTCAGGGGGTTTTATGGTACAGGGCTGCGGTATAGATATCCACAAACATCTGCGAAATGAAATGTTCACATATGTTGTGAAAGAGAGGAAATTTTCAGGATATCACTTTCATTTAAGTGATTTATTATGTGTTTAAACAATTTCCTGCATGATAAAAGATTCATTAATAAAAGTCATTAACGGCAAGCAATATTTTTTTCTGCTACAGTAATTACATTTTGCTAGTCGTAATTATCAGCTGAATTCTAGTCAAATTTTACGAGTGAACATTTTGAAGTTTGGTTTAATTTTTCCATGCCCGTGAGAAAATGTTATGATTATAATCAAAATAATTATAATTATTGGGTAGCACACTATAATCTTACCTAGTTTCAATTCTATTCCTGTACGGATTTTTAGTGTATCAAATCAACATGAATATACATTTAAGGTAAAGTACTTGTTGATAGAATTAATATTAGTGGTTGTGACGATGCGAAATATTTCAACATGCTAGACATATTTAAGGGCCAAATTGAATAGCATTAAGAATTCAATCTAAAGAAAGTTGCCATTACAATATGATATAAATACTAGTCAGTAGAACATATTATGAAGACCAGTCAAATGAAAACCTAACCGATAAACACACTAGACCAGTCCGCAAACCAACAGGACATGACCCAACAACTACGTGCGTCTGTGAGCTGTCATTATGCAGTTGTTTTACCACAGCAGTATACATATGTGAAAACGAAGTCACTACCTTACGCGCGGACTGTGCGTTATGGCGGTTGTTGGGTTTTCATTTGACTCTTCCTTATGCTATTGATAAACCTTATTCATAGAAACCATGGAAAAATGATTGAATGTGGATTAATTTTGAACTATAATTTTTTATTGCTATCATAAACTCTGCTTCAGAAGAAAGGAGAACAGAAGAGGAGAAAATAAAACAGATGCGGTCAAAAACAAATTTACCATATTAAGTTCATTCCAATGTAACAAAATGAGTATCAATTATTGAGTATTAGAATTTGTGTTAAACTTATTACATTTATAAATGAGCCAATGTTTTCATTTGGCGAGTAGACTATTTATCATGGCCATACTGAGAGAATAATGTACTTTGTTAGAGAATAGTAAAAATTGGCCCAACAGTTTCTTTCCTTAAACTCGTTTGACCAAGACATTGAAGAAACAACTTTGGTTCCACATTTGCCGACGGACTTCCTGTGCTCTGGTTGCGAGGTGAGGCTACATATTTTCGATCAATCTCTCTGTCAGGGAAGAATATCGAAGTCTTTCCTAAGGAGAGCGTTTTCAGATACCGTTTTTGTATGTCCTTCTTTATATCTCGGACAAAAGTTAAGCGGCATGACAAATGAGTGCATACAATTGAAACCATTAATGAAACTCTTTGAATTCGAGGAAATAAATACTTATATAAATATTAGATAAAGTCATAAGTATAATAGTCATAAGGTATAATACACGGCACTTATCTGCTCGAGAGTCAGCTGGATAGATGAATGTTGAGTTCCATTAACACTAAGAGCAAAGATTAGTGAAATTGATAATTTGGATTATTCAACCTGATCCTTACCCTCTACCGTTTGTGGTTTTCCAGGAAGATCTGGCACCCAAAAATAGGTAAATATTGGAAGCTGACCAGATGCATCAATGGGAATCAAATACGGGATATCCTTTAGCCATTAACCTAGGGCTCTATGCGCTGGAAAACCACATCCCTAAGATATAATGTTTTTCGATTTTATAAATGAAGCTTTATCATGAATAATTTTAATGGAAAAATTAAAGCAAACATCGCCATCCAGTGGAATACCTTTACAAATATAGGTTTTTTGACACGCTGGAATGATTTCTAAGACTGTCTCGTACTCTTTTCAAGCATTAAAACAAAGTATCTCAACCCTTTGTCATTTAGGGAAGAAGTGTGGATCACTTTGACCGGGATACGAACCCGGATTCCTCGATATCCGGTCAAGTACTTTCACGTCGACGTAATTATAGCTAAATTTTTAGCACTATGGTGTTTATTTTTGACAAGATCAAAGAAACTGTGGGACATGTTGCGATAGTAAATTGAGAGGAGTCGTCCGCTATTTCACATTACAATGCAACAATTTTAAAGTGTAAATGTCATTCATATTGACCCCTACTTGGGCTTTAATCTCGTGTAATGTTGCGAAACACCTACAACTACGAATTCTAGTGATATTATATGTACAGTATTTTGTTGTAGCGTCTTTTTCCTTTAAATCCCCTAAATTTATATTGTATGAAGTGTGAATGCAAAAATCTCGCTAAAAATTCAGAATGGAGAAATAATGATAATAATAATGAACAATTGTAATGCTCGGGATTTGGTAATTAAAATTCGCCGTAAGTATTCTGACAACGCAACTAGCTTTTCGTAGATAATATAATAATGAGCGAGTTTATAAATTTCGTAATGCGAGGTCCGTTTCCACCCAAATTACGTCAATTTATTTCTTCCTAAGGAATTGAAAATCTGTGAAATAATCACAGGTTCCTCCTCACCCCAAATGAGTAAGTTGTTGGGCAAACTATGCCCTGGGGCAATTATTTTCATTTTTGTTATGGGAAAGTCTCATCCATTTCAGATTATTACCATCGAGGACTTTGAAATTGACGCTCTGAATCTGAATCGTGGAAAACTGAGAGGTGTCGTTGTACTCTATTTTTATTATCCAAATTCGATGTAACATTCCGCAAACGACGGTCTTAAGAAATAAGTTCCGTGTTCCTTTTGTCATCTACCAGCAATATACCACCACTGTTTCCTTATCCTGTCCGTTGCTTCTCTCCCCTTCTTTGCCGATTAAACTTTCTCTCACTCCCACTAAGTTTCTCAGTGTCTTTCCTCTACCAACTCTTTTTCTATTCCATCAAAATCGTGGATAGCTCACATTGACGCAGAAAATCAATAAAATGCGCAACTACGAAATATAATTGAGTTGAGTGATATTTATCAGAAAGAATTTCAACCTAATTAGTCGAATTATAATTTCATATATTCGAAAATTAGGTGAATTTTTTCCACTTTCACAGGAATTTACAAATTTGTTCCGGCGGGTTTCCCTCACCTTGAAATGTAACTAACTCATCGTAATTTAACTGCGGTTCAAACAAAATTCGTTTTCAACGATATGATAAACCGGCAATAGTTTTCAAGAAACACGAAGTTGATTAAAATATTATGAAGTTGTTTTCTAACTGCGATGTTCATCTTATAAGGGAGATTAGAGCGGTTGACAGTATTTGCTAAAAAATCTGTAAAATATTTTTCTTTGCAATTTTAGACGGCTAATCTGATAGTATGGCGCAGAAATCTGCCGTATGGTTCCATTTATTTATTCGGTAATGTTGGAGAGCCACATGCCTCTCTCCCTGAATAAATATCAACTGGCTGTAATCTGCCGGCGCAAATAAATGAGACCCTACTTTCGGGTTTAGGCTGTGAGAATTTCCTTTTCCTGAATTTCGTAGCTTTGCAATCATACTTGCATTGCTTTTCCTCGGTCATCTGGATTTATGTCAGTTGAAATACCTGATTTATTGGAGATAAAATTGAATAATTACGGTTAATGGTTAATAAACCTCAACAAGCCATTCGGAAGGACCGGGTAAATAAAATTCGTTCTTTCGTAAAATTTGTGGAATCCCACCTGACATAAATTTATTGGTTCGCAAACTTTTACAAAACTCCCCGGAATTTTTGTTTTGTGCAGAGAATTCGCGAAAGTTTTGGACCGATAAATTAATGGGAGAATCGGATTCGAATCAGGGACACCGGGAGTGCCATTTTTCCGGAGCGATTTCCGCTTATGCGGTCGAATGAGGTCCGCCGCGAGGATGACGATGGAAAATCACGAAAATTCTCTCTCGCCTACTTCATGGCACGAATCTCCTGATAATCAAACGGGTGCGTTTTCGAGACAATAGTCCCCTAAACAGGCTTACAATCAGCGGGCACCTCTCGCGAGGTGAGTAGGAGAGGTCGATGAACCGACCTCCGGATCTCTCTCGAGAATTTCCGTCGGGGCCTCGATCGGTCGCGGTTCGTCATAGCAGCTCTTCATTCTCCCCCTCCCCTCACCACCCCACTGCACCTGTCTCGCTATTCCTCTGTTTGTCCAATCGACGTGGCGCACCCCTTCCCTCCCCCAATCCACCCCCACCCAAATCGCAGCACGAGCGCGGAATATTGAAAATTTCGTCGGTCGACGTAAAATTTCCAGTCACGGTGGTGATGGAGGGGTGGGTGACGGAGGGTAAGGAGAGTGCAGGGAATGGCTTCCCACTCGCTTTTAGTATTGTTATTGTCATCCGTGTAGCTCGCCTTGATTGAGTAAGGGCCCAAGCGGCAGGAGCGAGGCTGGGAAATATGAACTCCGTGACGAAATTCAGGAAACCCACCCCTCATGGGTTGACGTCAGCACGGGTGCAACGGCGGGAGGCATCGGCTGCGGCGGCGGCGGCTGGATAACATTGTTCATTATTAACTCATATCTCTCCGGGTCTCCCAGAGGCCTCTTCGAAGCTTCTTTCCCCCGTCTCTCACCGCTCTTAGAGCACGTTTTCCTTCCGTCACTCTCGCCCATTTCCCTGTGCTGTTGCCCTCTCTCCCTCTTTTTCCACACTTTCGTCCCCACGAGCGCAAGGAAAGACACGACTCAGCTCCCTAAAAACTACCGCTGCTAACCCCATTTTCTTCCTTCTTCCGCGACCCCCGAAAACTTTCCACGGAGCAAATTTCATTTCGGCTTCTTATTTGACATTCCGCTTACCATGTGGCCCGGATGGAGGAACTGTTCCGAGGAAATTCTTTCGTGCTCCAAGTTAACGTTTTATTTACCAAGAGGAAGCGGGGGTGAGAGTGGAGGAGGATGTGGCGAGGGGTCTTCTCCTCAACTTGAGTCCTATCCGAGCCCATGTGCGATGGGTTGGGGGCTTTGGTGGGGAGAGGGTTGTGGAGGTGGCCGCTTTTCTTAGTATCACGTGCCCAGAATCCGCCATTGAACGTAGGCCTCTCCTTATATTTACCGGTTTATTAAATGTCGACGAGAAAGCCTATGGGCTAAATATGTCACGAGAGTATTCCGGGGATTAGATGCGATTCTTACGTGAAATTTAACACCCAGCTTCACCGCCTGTTTCAAGCGATTAACTTCAGCATTTCTTTTTCTATCCTTGACCTGCTTTATTTAATTCATCAGAATAGCCCTAATAACTAAATTGGAATTGGCACCAAATTAGCAACTGGTTGTGTCCAGAAACTCATGACTACTTGTAATATTTCAAGTCAGTATTTTCTTTCCTGTGATTTGGAAAGACGCTGACAAAATAAATTAATTTTGATCCTGTGTTCCTGCTAACTTTATTTCATTCATTTTTAATTTCCCTGTAGAATACGCCACATAGACTAATTTTTAGATTCATTCATCCGCTGTTAAATGTGATATTCGTTAAAATCTTACTGAAATGAATACAACGTATTCAACATAATTACAAGAAAGAATGAAACAACACGATGAAAATTCATCTTTTTTTGTTTTCCAATACTTTTTTTGCTTAATTGTGATTGGAATTCCATATTTGAAAGTGATTGAAACGAAACACTGTGGAAATACTCTGAGTGATTTGCTTATCTTTATCAAATATCTTGTTTTAAGGTAGCCGATGAGCTCCAAAAAGCTTTAAAATTTGTCAGGCAATACTTATTCTAACGAACATCAGTTTAGTATACATTGCTCAAACAGCTTAAATCATCTCCTGCTAAATTTAAAATATCTCTAAACTTCGATATGTTAACTAAATACAGAATGTACCTAATGCCGTGGTACCTAAATAAAAAGGAATACCTTTAACACCTTACACTTTGAGGGCTCAAGTGGGAAGAAGCTTGTAAGGGTACGGGCCTACGGGTTCAAGGTTATGTCATTCTCTGTTTTTATTGTTTTTCTTTGTACATAAATTGTGGATTGGTGGGCGGGTCGGTTAAAAGTTTTGTCAAAAAATGCTACAAATCTCCTAAAAATTCATCCCTTGAAAAACAAATTATATATGTGTCGATAACAAATAATAATTTGCACAGACAGCAGTCAACATTAGTAAAGAAGATGTATAAATATGCCTTGAAATGAGAGTCTTTTACTCCATATATTAATGAGCAAAATATTACTTAATTCTGAAACAGCTGCTTCAGGCTGCTGGCACACTCGTTTAGAGATAAAATTCTCTTTTTAGTCTGTAATACATATGCAAAGTAGTTACTGATTGTAGAAAAGGGTGTTGCTTCATGACGATTTAATGCCTGTGGACTCCTCAGAGCGAGAGGGAAGAATGATCGATAATGGATGAATTAGGTACTATAGGATCTTCCTACGTAGATCAAAATGTATAAACATTTGTTTAATTACTGTAGTATTTATTTAATTAAACGCCTTAATCTGGGCATGCCCACTAATAATTTCAACTTATATTTAGGTTTTTCTTAAAAAAACCTTTGCCCACACATCAATTGCATGACTGAGGATTACACGAAATATTCATATGTGAGTAGCAGTAATGTAAAATATCGTGACAGTGTTGAAAAATGTCTATTTTTCCTAAAACGATTCTTTTCAATTGATTTTTCCCTAAATCAAAATTACTACATCCTCTCGTCTTGTATCCTCACCGAGGGGGCATGGGTCACAGGAAGATGAAAGGAAACAATCCTGTTGTGAGTTTTTAGAGGAACTGGGGAATTTTCCCCTCAAAGTGTCTTCGAATGAACTCATGGGTAACTTGTTGTATTGCTATAGAAACATTCATTCCAAGCACCAATCGATCGCTGAGTATTATCTCTTTTGTTATAATCTTTCACCGTCAATTAAGACAAATTACTACCATTTAAACCTAGGAAAAAGTCTAAAAAATAACTGAGCCCACAAAAGAAATATTTTATGAAATATATTAAATTTTAAACTTTCGTCAAAAAATGTGTCTACATTTCCATTAGAAACATAAAATTAATTTTCGGCGACTTTGATTTTTTAGACTAGGATGAGAAAATTCAATGTAAAAATGAAAACGAAATTAATGGAATATTTGGAGGAAGTATAAAGAGAACGCTAGGAAGAATATCCACTATTTCAGGAATAAAATTAATTATTTATCTTCCCGAACATATCTCTTCGTCTGAAATTGCATATGTGCATTACGATGGAATGATTGATTGGAAATGTAGTTACGTATTTAATATCTATTCTGCTTTCGTTTGGCTGTTTATCAGTGTTGATTGAGTATTAATCCAGTAACGTATAAAAACTTTTGACATTTTTTTAACGATATGAATACACTCATTCTCACTCATCATGTACCTTAATGATTTCTGATTTAATCTGCTAATAAGTATGCACGTAAAATGAAAAATTAAGACCCAAGTCCCAATAATTAATTTGACTTAAACGATATACTTTCGGCATTTAAATTTCGAAACGGTTTCGTATTTGATTATACAAATAATTACTCACCTCTTCCACCTTTGATGGATTCATTTATTATTTAACCTTATCTACCAAATGGATACCTAAAGCTATTCCAACCCTTATTATGAGCATTAGGATGGCACTGTGATTTCATGCGTTTATTTCCACATCTGATAAGATACGTGTGCAGTAAAGTTATTATATAATCGCCATGAACTAAGTATTACTTGCGAGAAATTGAGTATCTTTTCGTGTACAAAAGTTCAAATAATCGTTGATAAAATTAAAGTGTTCCAAAGTTTGTGTCCATTGTGTGATTTCAGTGATATCGAGGTATTCTTCCTGTAAATCCTGAAGTTATAATATTTCTTTTTATATTGATCATGGAGTAATACATTGTTTCAAAACTTTATAAGCCCTTTAGCACTCATTGTAGATGGTTGGTGCTTAAATTCTAAAAGGTTTTCCTTCAAACCCCTGTTAATCTCAAAAATGTCGGAAACTTGAATTCACCTTGCAAAATGGAAAATATGTGCAATGGAGCTCTGTAAGAGCCATCAACTTAAGTTATGGACTTAACCTTACATCTTCCTATTGCTCTAACTTTTTCCAAATTTTGAATTTTACGCTTAAAAAATTATTTGTAATTTTGCTTCACCTTTTTTCTCTGTGTCACGAGTATTTACACACTTATCCTCCCGTTTTTACTTCACTTCTTGTTCTATTTGACTGCGTAATTGGAAGCTGCAATGTGGAAGGTGTACACATTGTGTTGTCAGCGCACTACTACCTAATAACTTCTCCAGAGTTCACTGCTGTTACTCAGCTTATTTTACATTTTAGAGACGCGCGCAATTTACGCGTTAAGATACATATTTTCCCATCAAAATACAAACTCCATCTCATTTCCATTGTCTTCTTTCCCTTGTTTACGAGTAGACATGCTATCCTTTAGTTTAGTAAGTACGTTTTATTTTACGTGTAGTTTAGTTGTCTAATTAATTATCATTTGTTACCATAATTATATATCTCATTCACAAGAATTTTCGCATTCACATTTTGTTTCTCGATTTCCAAAAAGAAAAACTTGAGCATACGATATCTCAAGATTGAAGTTGGATTTTAAATAATAGAGAAACGGTTGCTAGCATTGAGGCATCACGAAATCTTGGAATTCCCCGTTCCGCCAGTATAATTTGATATAGACAAAATACGGCGCGATTTGTTAGTGAATACTTTTGTGGTTGGAAAGCAATGACCCTGTGCGAGGGATTCACGCGTAGAAGAGTAATATTTGAGGACATCGTTAAAATATCGATAATCGACGCTTAAATGCCATATTCAGCGAAAAATCAATTTTCATTTGATAATTTTACAGAAAAAAATTAGATTCCGAAGGATTTATTCTTTATGTTGAGTTTAAAGCGAAGTTTTATAATGATGATCCACGTGAATTTACTACTTCAAACGGATCAATTTGTGTATCGGAAGTAATTTAAGAAAAAAAAATGGGAAATTGATTTTTACGTGGATCAGGAATATAGTCTTCCGTATATCTAAATGACATAAAGACAACGAATACCGATGCTAATTAAAATAAGAGCTCTGCTCACACAGGTTGTGAGACCTCTGCATTACCGCTTTCGGAGTTGAGTGGAGAAAATGTATCCTGATTCATATGAATAAATATTTATTATTTATCTTTTATTCTGATTATGTTATATAAATATGCAGCCTCTCTCTTAGTCCTTACCCCCAAATCCCTCGTATCAGCCACCACTGATAGGGAATGTTTTCATAAACAACCAATTCTTTCTCGCCCGTAAGTAAACATTTGCACGACCGAGAAATTCAATATATCCTTAATCACCGGTCGGATTATCTCTCGCCCACGCCATTTATACAACACTCACAAAAGCTCTTGCCACCCTCCCTCTTCCTTTCTGCCTTCCTACAGTCCCTCCCATTTCGATGCCAACCTTCCACACACGCACCGAAACCTAGGAATAAATTCATCTTCGGCGATCGGCACAGTCCCCCACCCCATTTCTATGGGTACCCGATCCATAAAAGCAGCCAGAAACCGACCTCCTTTCTCCATCTCTCTCACCCTCACTTCTCCCCTTCCCCTACATCTCTCTTGCTTTATCCTTCCCATTCAATCTCCAAGCACCTCCGTCATCGCCCGGGGGGAAGAAACTCTTTTACGGTGGGCCAAGCTCGCTCCTCCTCTCTTTCCCCCTCACGCACACGCAAGCAAACCTCGCCAACCAACCAACCAACCAACCAACTTCGACCCCCTCCCACTCAACCCTCTCCTTTTCCCTTCCTCGCCACCCCTGCCCCAAACCCAACTCTATTTGGATTTATAGCCGACACAGATCCTCTCACCGCATCCTTCTCAATCACTCGCCGCGTTCCCTTCTTCTCCCGCCTACTTCCGCCCTAGCTCCCGCCCTAGCTCCCACCCTAGTACTCGTTCCTCTCTCTCTCACTCTCGCTCTCTCACCCTTCCTCCCTCAACCCTTCTTTCCCCTCTACCACGCTCCCATCTTTCCTCCCTTTTCCTTCCCTCACTCCCACGATTTCGTTCCAAAATCCACCCCTTACAACGTCCGCCGTCTCCTGTCCTTGGACCAGTTCCCCACCACCAATTTCCCTCCTCCCGCCAAAAACCCCAACGCGCAAACACGCCCCTCTCGATTGCACATCCCTTAACCCCTTCTCCTTCTCCCTACACCCTCGCCAATTTAAACGCCGGGGACTCCGGATCGCTTTCCGTTATACAAGGGTGTTATTCTTTTACGAGAGGCGCCGTCTCACTCAGTTGCGATGCCATTTTGCTTATCGTCATCATGCATCCATTCCCTTTCGCCGACCACCCCTTGGCTATCTAGCCCTTAGTTTGCCCGGTTTCTCGACTGTTTTTTTTATCTGGCCCACGTCCAGCCTCCAGCCTGTTTGTTTCACCAAGTACGTCCCGTGTGTTTTACATTAAATGTATTAAGCACCCCGCCCACAAACCCGCTTTGCGGTGTCCGGTGCAAATCTCCCCGCGGGTGTCACCTCCACCGCAGTGCCGCCGGCCATGTGCCGTGGGGTGGATTGATTGGAGGGAGACATGCTGACCACTCTCTCGATATGTGGTGCGGGTGAGGTTTTCGGGAATTTGATACGCGGAAGTGGTGGAATTTTCTCATCTCTGAGGTTTTCCCACTTTTGGAAATCCCACGGAAAGTAAATGTTATAATTTTGGATCAGAAATTTCGAAGGTGCGTCAGTATTAAAGCGTAAAAGTCATGACTACTCCATTTTCTACCCTTTTCCATCCTACTCCTTTACCTGATTAAGCTTGCCTGAAATTAGCAAAAATTTTGAAGTGTAATCTAGCGTCAACCCAATAGCGATAAAATCCTCTATCAATTTCGAAATAAAAAATAAACTTTTTAGGGAAAAGCGATTATTTCTCGCACATGACGAAAACAGTATGTACTATACAATTGTGGCAATAGAATTTGCGACAAGGACCATGACCTATTTGGTGATATTTTCGTGATTAAATATCACGGTGATTAATGAAATAATTTATTTCTCTGTTTTATTTTTCATGCAAAATCAACAAATTGAATGTGGTATTTTTTTAAAAGGTAAACTCGCATCATTAATCACTATTGATAGGCTGCCTTATTGGATTAAAGACACAGTTAAAATTTAAGTTCATGAATGAATGTTTTTACTCTCTGTAGGTAAAGGGCAGTACTAGTGAAGTTTGACCACCCTAAACTACAAGAATATTCGCAGTTAGCAAAAATTGTAAAAATGGCCCAGAACAGGAAAAAATTCTGCGCATGGTTAAATATTTTTACATCGTGGTCCGTGTTGTCTGATAAGAAAACAGTTGTTGTACTACGAAACAGAAACACTATTTTGTAAGAGTGCCAACAGTCTCAGTTATTTTAGTGTTACACACATATATGTGCGTGTCTATGTTTGTGTCTGTGTGCATAAAAATAGAGCATAATAAAAACACCCTGCTTGTGAAATCCTCAAAAGTTAATGGGAAGTTAACAGTTGCTACCTTCATTGGTTCTACTTGAAAAATATCTGTAGCAAAATGTATCATTATGAAATACCTTATAATGTATTTGCTACAAAAAAGAGGCTACTACATATTTAGGTATGATAAAACTACATGAATATAATTTTTACCTTAAATCATACCCCTTTCAAAATACTTGGATTTCAATATATTGAATTAATTTTAATAATAATCTCAAATCAGGCGAAGTAAATTTGGATTGAATTCGGGATATTGGGGAAGTAGGATTCCTCTGGGAGAAAAAGGCTATAAACATATAGCATTGTTTTACGCGTGATATGGTGGAATTTGAAGAAAATAACGAACAACTGCCAGCACTTTTCCGCTAGATATTGATTTAATCCACGGCTTGTTTCGATGTACTTCATCATCAGGTGATTTGAAAATGATATATTACATCGGAAACAGGTCGTGGATTGAATCAATGTGTAGGGGAATTGTGTTATTAATTATTAATTTGTGAGAAGGTATTAATTTTGTTACAGCAATGATAAGGTGATGCGGAAAATACGAGTAATGAATGATATCTTAAACGCTTTACAAAGTGATGGTGAAATGCTCATGACCAAAGCGGAAATGATGTGCGACATCTTTTCATATGCTTTGGTACAGAGGTAGTATGAAATTAACATAATATTTTGACCATATGTTTTTTTTTAGGTGAAACAATGAAAATATAAAAAAGTTCTTTCTTGCGATTCTGGAAGTGCGAACATAGCTGAATCGAACATTTTATTTTAAATGACTTCATGCGGACAGTCAACTGTTACATTACGTCAATGAAAAGGTAATTTTGGTGGTGACGTTTTAATCAAGCTTGTATTTGTTTCCACGGAATTCCATGACGAAATAATTTCTACTGCCAGCGGTGAAGTAAGCGAGCATTTAAAATCAATCGTTTAACTAAATTCGGTTGAAATTGATCCTCAAGGATTTCATGTGTTGAGAGCTCATTAACCTTTCAGATCCGTATAGCCTAATGAAATACAGACCATAGAAAGTTGGAGCAATCGGACAGCGGTGATGATGATTCTGGGAAACGTTTAGTAGGGCATCGCACAGCTCGGTTTGTTGGACCCCTTAAACGAGCCATACAAAATATTCTGCAAATATTTCCAGTCAACACATCACGGATGTGACTCATTCAAGGGTTTCAAGCATTCCCGCGAAAGAAACCCATTAACTTGACTTGCGAATTAATCCGTAGGAGATGAAGCACGATAAAAAAAATTGAGATTTGAATTTTTATTCCAATGTGTCACACGGGCTTTAAAATTTATTTATTTTTTTTTCGCTCTAGACTGCTACTAATTACTCCATAAATAAGATTCCTTTTAATTGAAATTCGAGGCTGAAAACCTCTTGCTAGCAACGGTTCAGGGAATTAAGTGAGAAGACAGAAGAGACTTTATATTATCGCGGGTTTAATGAATTTTTTGTCGCCCGGGCATGAGGGAATTAAGGGTTGAGTTCCAAATGTTAGAATAACTTTTAAGGCAATATGGAATGGGAATTAAGGACTAAATAAAACGAAAGACATTGCCTTATTCCCATTGTACACTAAAGTAAGAAATATTTGATGGTGAGAGAACATCTCTGTCGAAAGTATCGTAATATCTCAGGGAAACTTATATACGGATTATCCACATTGGTTTACCGTACTTATTGTAGTTTCTTCTTTTATATATTTAAATTTTCCGTTTCAATATTTTCTTTTGGGGCACTTCGATTTTATTTTAAATCATAATTTTCAACAAATATACTTTCATATTTTAATCATTATTCTAACCGATTATATTGTTACTCTTGTACTGGCTTGTAGGATTCACCGACTTCAGGCAATAGACTAAGAAAAAATTAGCGTTGTTGTATAAACACGGTAAAGTAGTTACATTGGATATTGAATTTAGACACTGTACGAGTGTATCGTATTACGAGTATATCGTATTTCGAAATCTGTAAAAAATAACTTAATACTTATTAGAAAACATTCCCTAATTAAACCGAATAATAGGTCGTCCTATTACTTTTGATACATAACCATCTTTTTCTACTTTTATAGAGAATTTTATTAGCAACTTAATCGTTTATGGCTTTATCATCTTTCATTATTTAACCCAAAAATAATGTTTGTCTCCCAGATCTTCATGCAGCACCAAAGTCCAGATTAAGAAACTCTTCTTCACTATTTGATTTCTATAGCAAGGATACCAATTTAATATTTTTAAAGCATAGTTTTTCTTGAGGGAGTTGACAAGAATAGTGGTGTTGGCTGCAATGAACAGTGGCAGTAATATGTGAATTATAAGAATATTATATTGTAAGGTGTCGTTCCGAAACGCCAAACAACTTAAACTCAAGTCACTCATTATCTTATATATATATATATATATATATATACATATATGTATAGATGATTTCGTCGAAGTAACACGGAAGGGTTGACTAAAAAACTTGGACAGCAACGAACAATATAAGACCACATAAAAAGAACACCTACACGTTATTTCTTTATAATTTCTACGGAATTCAGCTCCGTCTTCATCAGAAGAAAGAGAAGTACCGAGAGAGTACTTCTCTTTCTTCTGACGAAGACGGAGCTAATTTCCACCGAAATTATTTTTAAATAATATGTAAGTGTTCTTTTTAGGTGTTATTATATTGATTATTGCTGTCCAAGGTTATATATATATAACCTATATATATATATAATTATATATATATATATATATATATATATACACGTGTATATGATTCTGATGACGACGGCCGTGCCGTCGAAACGTAAATATCTACTGTAAGTGTCCTTCTTTTATGTTTCTGTGTGTGTAATATCTATTATCTTAGTGTTTGTGTGTTTGTGCGTCGCCGGAGAGCGTCATTTTCAAGATTATACATATATATATAAATATAAATATATATATATATATATAGTGCATAATTTAACAGTTTTTCAAGCGGTGGATGTATCTGAATTAGGATCTGTTTGTAACTTGACTATCCCGGGCAGCATCCCATTGTGAAAAGTATTCCTTCTTGAAATGGAGTTGGAAGGAAAGCTCAACCTACTCCTTCATTCGAAAAGGTCTGGTGAACGCAATTGCAGTAATCTACGCTCATGGGGAACGTAAGATTTGATTTGTATGTCTTTCATCATGGATCATTTTCATCATCATTTCTCGATGTAACGTGGCAGCCTAAGGCCTTTTCAGAGATTAAGTTCTAAATAGGGTTCCGTAAAGGCAGGGATTCCTTGCTCCCATTGAGAGCCGAATGCGGCCTCGAAACCCTTTCCCTTTTCAACCTTGAATACACCAACAACAAGCTTTGGTCCGAATTTGCGAACTATTCTCATTATAATTTCCCTCCGCCTTCAAAATCACTCGACTTTCAATGTGGAGCGTAATTTTTGACAATGTCTTCGATCGAAATTCACGACCGGATCTCCCATGCCATCTGCTCCGTCTTCAGATTCGATTAAGGTGCTTTCTCATCCGTTCCCTTTATTCTCTCCACCTTTCCACACTCCCCGGCCTCTTAAAGTAATCCACCCACCCACCCACCATCCTTTTCTCCTCACGGTGCTTCCGTCTCTCTCTTTCCCATCCTTTTCTTCCCGCCACTCACGTTCTTCTACCTACTCTGTGTTTACGCTACACAAACCCTCACATTATGTCGTCGAAACGCTTCCTAGAGCGCCATTTTTATTTAACGTTGATCTCCGTTATAGATCCTGGCCCTCTCTTTTGCCCCTTTTGCCAAAGCATCCTGGGTTTCGTAAGTTGTTCGATGCAAATGAATCATAGCTTTGGAATTCTTATCCAAACGAATAAAACTTTCTAAATGATTTTTTAAGAAATGACATTGGGTGGATATTTTCTATTTGATCGAGTAACATCAAAATACGTAAGAACACAAATTAATAGTCAAATCTCCGTCTTGCATCCCAATGCACCATACTATTACGTAAAAAAAACCCATGCATCTTTCAAGTATGCGGATTGTAAGAAACCTCAAGAGTTAAATTGATAAGGAAGGCCTCTGAATTAAATATAACGTGTTTTGTCAACTCTGGTCGATATTGTTAACATAATATACCAAGCTGCGTAAATTGACAATAGTGTCCAATGATTCCTAGTACTCAGTAAGGAAAATGAACTTCTTTACCTAAATATATCGCGGAAACGGGCAAAACAATTACTATCCGACCCTTCCCCTTTGATTTACAACTCTTTCCTACGATGTCATTATCTCTTCGTACGTCTTTCCTACTACTACACCCATTCTTCATATTACATTTTCATCGCTTTCAACCATCACATCTTTTTACTTTCTCTGCGTTTCCCCTAATCTTTGAGGGCCAAATAAAATTTTCTAGGACTTTTTATTAGGATATTTAGCTTTTGAGGAGCACCAAAGGACGAGGTGATATCCAATCGTAAACTCCACACAATAAATTTGTCGCTGAAAAGGACAACATCAATTTTGCACCCTCAATCTTTATGCTAGCTGGCAAGTGCAGTACACCATGGCCACTTCAGAATTTTTATATCGTTTCCCGTCCACTCGGTTTTATATTTTTGTGGAATCACAATTGCAGTGGGAGGAACATAAGTATTTGCACACACTAAAGTGATTTTCTAGCAAGAAAAATGACAATATGCGCAGTTGTTATCCATTTCATGGTAAGCATATTATTTATGGTATCAACGGAAAAGATTATGGTTTTACTTTTATTTCTTTAATGCTAAACATCCTTGGTTTTAATGCTAAATAGGCTACCAATATTTGTCACCTTATACGGAATGAAGAGAATAAAACATGTTTGTGCGTTTAATTTTAAAATTTTACCGAGGGTTTTGCGATACAGCAGTACGATGGATTAATTTAAAACATAATATAATCGAAAATTAAATGGATGACCTTGCAAGAAAGATCCGGATACAAGTAGGGTAATTAAATATACACAGGACAGGTTAATAAGGACCTAAACCAGAAAAGCCATCAGAAGTTGGGAAATTAGCGCTGAATTCGGAAGAATAGAGGGCTATAGTAAACCAGCCTTAGGATTGAAAATGCTTTTGACCAATAAGTACCAGACAAGACCAGTAATAACCAAATGGGATAGTATCTCCGTTGCCACTCGGTAAATAGAAAAATATTCCATTATAAAAACAGAATAACATGCTTTCTATTGTTTACAAGGCCCACAACAGGTCTGTTCTCGATAGTAAGGCACTGCTTATCTTTCCAAGCGATTTCATCCCTCGCCGTATTTTTTCGTATCATTCCTAAACGTTCCTATGTACTGGTAACATTTTCCATGCTGCACTTAACCATTTTATTATTTATTTGTTATTTATGGGTGGGAATAATTTTAGAGCAGTTTTTGGCGATATACTCTCCATGTCGAATATAATTAGCTCTTCTTAAGCGTAAATCCTCCATATGGCCCTTCTCTCTTCTACTATATACATGTACTTCCTCATTACTCAGTTTCTCTGTCATTTAATATACAGCATTCCCCTCCAGCATCGTGATTCACCGGCTTTTATTCATTGCTCGTTCAAATTTTTAATGCTCCATTTCTCTAAACCGTAGATTACCATGCCCATTTGATCCTTTTTCCTTGTTTGAAACCTCAAGTTTATTGGTTTGTTCATGAGACTTTCTCCTATATTTCTATTCTTCGGTTAATTATCCAAGTAAGTGTTCTCACTACATGAGATCTCCAGCTGAGTAATTTTTTTTAATTTATCTGTTCTTGATTTCTCAAGTCCATTACACTCCTTTCGTGGTCTTTGGTTGCTTTCCTGTGTTGTGTGTACTTTTTATTATTCCGCAGAAGGTACCTTTCCCTTTGGCCCCGAGTGCTTTGGTTGTTTCTCCGCATTTTCTGTCAACTCCTGGCGTCTTATTGCCCTTCAGATCTTTCACTGGTCACTCGAATTCGCTTCTCAATATTTCTGGGTCACTTCCGACGCCTTCCATTCAGATTTTTGCTTTGAGTCAATGTGGCATAATAGTATCTCTGGTTACTTCAGTAATCATTATCCTTTATCAGCAGGTAGCCAGCAGGCTGCTCTCAAAGTTTTGATATGAAATTTCGTATGTTGTAGTCATTCATTGCATTACTAGAAGAATCATTGCATTGTACTTTTTTATTCTAAAATTATGGTTTTGGCGAAATTTTAACTAACAAAACTAAATTTTTCTCTGGAAAATCCGAATGGATAAGTCGAGGAGGAGGTATAATGCGTGTGGATTAGATATGGATCTAGAGCGGTACTAGCGTTATAGTGGTTTTTAATGTTAATTTTTTAAAAAGCACGACACCAAATCACACGACATAATTAATTGCCCGCATTTGGAAACTGGTTCTCATGATCTGGTATGCTTCGATAATTAAATTATAAAAAGTAGATACGTACTTCTATGCACACTATTCTTTCACTGAACATTTGTCATATCCAAGCTCAACCTAAATGTTTATTTAAAATTTAAATGAGTGAAATGGTTTAAATTTACACTTGACATTTAGAAAGGTTAAATTTCCATTCATTCTATTTTTGTTTTTTTTCTGAAAAAAAGTCGAGAGCACTAAGGACTCTAAAAACCCTTGTACCCTTTTCATTCTATGAGGAAACGTTTAGAAAGTCAAATTGAAAATTTTCTGCCGAAGAGTAGTGGATAATCACTTCCCCTTGACAGCTCCTTTTGTGTTTCTTCTCGGGCGAAATCAACTCCCCACACCCTCCCAAAGCTTTTCTCATTCGCCACGCGGGTATCCTCAATGAAACTATTCCAAGTAAACATCTTCATCCTTCTCCTCTGGCCACTTTCGGAGACCTGCGCCTCTTTTCCCACTTAGATTTTCCATCTCACCATTCCAACAATGCCTACCTGTTTTAATTGTCACTCTTCTCCCGGGATCTAAAGGGAAGCATTATTTTTCTCGAGCACAGTCTGATTCGATTCCCACCCTCTTCTTCCAGCTATGGTTAGCCTAGAAGTTACATACCCTGGATAACCCAAAATTCGGTTGGAATTCTGGTGCAATTTTGAGGAGTTTTCATCAGCGCAGCCATACTTTAATCAAAGAACATGAATTAATTTAACGCGAAGCAGCTACACTTCAGATGATATTACATCGCCACATAATATTCATCGTTTATATGTAATAACGTCACTGCTCAGCTACCGTGTTCGTGATCCTGGTATTTATTAAAAATATATATTTCAATGGAATGGAACTGGACACTCCCGACAATCTACTCGATTGCCATTCTTTTGTTTTTGATGTAACCCTGCGTTTATTTGCAAGGTTGCGTCCTTTTAAGGTACGTATGAGTATAAAGTGGCCAAAAAGGAATTTGAATAAATGCATAGCCAGAATAAAATATTTGCTAATATGCGTTGATTTGGGTAGCAATGAGTGTTTTTATCATTATTTTAGATATGTTATATCAAAACTATTTCTATTCACTTCGGTCAATTACCTTGTGCCACATTTGCTGTCAAATTAAATCTCGTCTCCATTAAAAACAATTTTTCATCCGTATTTGTTTAGTACATCCTTCAGAAATCTGAGGATTTCTTATGGTCAACTCAGGGCATTGTGAATACAGCAGTGTTAATAGATAAGGAGTTTTTGATGGGTACATTCATATCGCACTTTATAACCTAAATAGTTAGCTCTCGAGATGAGGTAGAATCCCGAGGTGGATCTCAACGGGAATATTTCGAGTACAAGGCCAGCTCTTCACAAACAAAACTATGGTGATCGGATCCAGATGTATGTCTTCCGTTTACGTCCCGTGTTTGCATTAATAAAAAGAGTGGTAAGCCAGACGAAGTGCAAAAAAAGGTTACGTTGGGACGCGGGAAGAGTTACTTTCCTTGATCATGCTAGTATTTTTTTAAATGGCGACAGGTATTATTTCAAATTATATAAACGGATATTGCAGTCCGTTGTGTAGTATATGTAGTATATTATATGTAGTATAATATATGTAGTGTAGTATAGCTAGTTACCGCATTTCGAACAACATTACAATTTAAAAAATTAGACAGGTTTCTGCGATATTTATCAGTGATTTATCTATGAGTATGGAAGTTCATAACAAAATACGACAGGAGAAATAAACGGAACTCAGTCTGAACAAACACTGTGATATATAATATAGAAAAACTTCGAAATACCCACCCACTTTCTTTTTTTATTATATCTGAACCAAATGAGGATTAAATGTTAATGCAATCAACTTGAGGATTAACTAAATGTAGTAAAATTAGTGATTGACTGCTTTAAGACAAAAGTTGACAACTGCTTCTGATCAATGCATTCAAAAATATACGTTGGGATGGAAGTAATATCTTAAGATGCCTACTTGAAGTCTCATCGCGTACCATCGCAGATGAAACCCGAGAAGATCTTCTTCAGTGATTATGGTGCCGTCGAACCTCCTACTACACATTAAAGATAGCGTAATGCAATTTTGTACTGCGCCATTATCGCATTAAAGGATAAGTACATTAAGTGTGTGCTATAATTTAAATGGATGAACCAGATTGGTGAAGTGGCTGGCAGGAATTCTGTGTTCAAATCCTTGCAGCGGGGTACTTTTTGATTTCCACGTGTCATCTGCGTGCAGAACACTTCAAGGCTAATAAACCGTTAGCCGAATGAGGTATGAAACCATGGAATCCGAGAGGCTTCTTGTAAAAAATCATACCCTTATTTCCGACATTCCACTCTATTAACACCCAGTTTCAGATTACTCATCTAATTTTTAAGTTTCTAATAACTTCATATTAAGCTCTTTTCTACTCAATTTCAATATTTAGGCACTGCTTTGAGTACTCTATCCGATATATAAGGTCTACATACTGGCCATTCTGCCTAAGAAGGGATAGCTTTGAGATAGGTGAGTAATTCGTCTGACGGGTGAAATCCATTAGATTACCTCTGCACCAAAGCATTTCATTTGTGAATCCTAGGCGGGCATTTGTCTCCACCTGCAAGGAAAACAACTACACAAGCGTTCGTGAAACTGAAATTCGACGCACACAGTGGATGAGTGCTTCGTTGGCGTGTGCCGACTGCCCGGGTTGATGGAAAACAAAGCCCTTTCAACACCAGGATTGCTCTGAGGTCTTGGGGGAGGGAGTCAGAAGTAGGAGTGGTCTTGAACCCTGGTGATATCACACTAGAGGAGGCATTTCATCTGGGGAGAGCTTTTAACGTCATGCCACGGAGTAACTGCACACACGATTCCATGAAATCTGCGAGTGAGGAGTTTCGGCCGATGGCAACTCACCCCATCGTCGCCAAAACCCTCCTTCTATCCTGAGTACGATATTCCCTCCTTCTTTCCCTCCCGTCTCTCTCTCCACGTGAGAGGAGATGCGGAGGTTGAGATAGATAGCTCGGGATCTCTTTCTCGCTCTCTTTCTCTCCTCACTATCGTAGAAGTCCCTCCCCAGCATTACAACGCACCCCAACAATGGGCCGCGTCAACCTTCGTCAGCTGGCAAACTCTACGGAGCCACTTGGAGCGAAGAATGGAAGAGAAATGGCCCGCAGGAGGGAGGAAGACGCGTCGAATAAGATATTCCACCCCCATACGCACGAAATGACCGAAGGCGATTCCCCACCCAGCTCGCCCATTCCCACCGGACTCCCACCTCTTCTCCCGCTCTCCTAAACCCCCCGTTCTGAAAGTAACTCGTCCTTTGGAAGCATCTCCCCCAGATTCCTCCCCGACGACCTCCTGACCCTTTCCTTTCGGTCCCCCTTCCCTCGCCTAGCTTGCGGTCGAGGGAAGAGAGTCCTCGTGGTGAAGCACGCCGCACGGTGTTAAATGTATTTGCTCGCAATTTTGGATACCTAATATCTCAGGGTCGCATTCGTCTCCTCCCTCGCTCAATGCCGTAAGTGCGGACACCTACATCAAATTTCGAATTCCGGCATGTCATTCTTTTGGGATTGGAGTGGGGCTCTTTACGCCTTAAGTGGGTCATAAGTGTTCCGTGTCGTCGAAGTAACAAGAATTTTATCACGTGACCCGGATTATTTATTAAAAGGGAAGGGGTGTATCGTCGTGAGTTGTGTTTGTTATCTCACATTTTGCGAAACTGAGTTAACAGGGAACACAAATACTTTACCATAATTGATAATTAATTATTAAATTCAGTTTTACACCATTTAAAAATTTATTTTAAGTGCAATGTGAAACAGAAAGTTATATTTATTTAACCAAATCCTCCAGGCATTACTTTGAGTAATATTTTAATGGTGTAACAGAAGAAACATTTGTATTTTTCTGACTCTTGTCTCAACTTCTTGGCGTCATTGTCTTTCACACTCTTAAAAATGACGCCAAGACGTTCAACCCGTGGGCATTTTCATTATATCAGGTTTTATGCGATTAACTATACTTCTGTTTTTTTTCTCCTGATATGGTAAAATTAAAAAGAAGGTATTATAGCACTGAGTATCTTCAATTATCGTCATAAGTAATGAACTCGATTCATTATATTTCCACTCGTCGTCTTTTACTTTATACTAAATATTACATTTTATTCCATTTATTCATTTTAATTTCTGTTTTTAACATTTCTCCTTTCCGGGCGTGTATTTAACTCTTGAACCAAATGTACATTTGATAAAAGTATTTCTTACAAATATTTAAAAGTTCCATTCAAACTTCTACACGATTGGACTGAAATAAATCAAAATAATTCCTTTTTACATTAATCAAAAATATTATTTTTCAAACATGCATACGAATCTGAGAAAGAGTATCTAATAATGGGAATTAATGATATAAGTACGTCAGTTATCCCTTGGTAGTTTTGATTCAGCAAAATTAATTGTAATGACGTTTAAAACATGAGCAGATTACGATATCAACCTGAACTTTTAGAAGACAGGAAAAATCTAGATAACTATATTCGGAAAACTAGAGAGTTGTTATGATTCAAGTTGTAACATCATACAAACCAGTCTCAGAGACAAGCCTCGTCCTTCGCTCGCGCACATTGGATTACGGACAACCTTCGAGAGTATTTGCGAACGTAAAACCCCATCCAAGTTAGCTTTAAACGTGCTCAGAATTTCTTCCGCCAAAATGAAGAAATATTTCCTCTTTTTATCTCACCGACCGTAAAAAAATACGCTAAATTTATAACAGCAGAAGCAGGGATGTTTACTTTTCATGAATTGCTCTTTGAAATTACTCACAAGTGCATATATTTTCTAAGTGTTCTAAATTCCAATAAAACAGAAAAACCGCAATTTATTTTTAGTGCCTTTTAAATTATTCTATTTGGTGAGATAATGCAATGCGGTAGGAGTTTTCTGCATTATTAAATATTGTTCTTGCGCGAAATATATTTTTTTATTTATAAATAATGAATTTATTCGGTATCTTTAGCAAAATCATGGAAACGAAACTTTCCAATAACATTTCCAACCGTCATCAAATTCACGGAAACATTTTTAACCCTCAGTTTTTCCAATACGAACAATAATGTTGTTAATCCATAATTTTTCTCGTAACTTTGCCAATAAATAAGCGCCTAGATATCCGGCTGGGGGTCTCTTCAAATTATTTTTAAACAGAAATAACTGCTTAATAAATGTGCATTCTGTAGGGTATTAAATCTGACTACGATGGTGGTATTCCATGAATTATGAATGCAATAGGAACGAATGTCATTGATTTTAGATGCCTGGCTTTAATGTTGTTTGCTTCATTGCGGGCTTGAGTTCTGTGTATCGCTTTGTGAAAACGCAATTTTTGTTCGTTTTCAGAAACGGTATTAACTATTTGGCAGAGATTTGGTTCAGTTGAATTCGTAAGATTCAATTAAAGTTATGTCAAAAGCATTCACCCACTAACACAAAAGCTATATAACTTGATAACAGCCAAAGCATCAGAATCGGAAACTAATATTTCAATCTTCCAGTTTGTTTTCATTATTCCAGAGTCATTTAGAATTCAGATTTTGTGAAAATCCACCCATAAACATCATGGCTTTCACCCGACCATTTCACTTCCCCTCCCGTCCCAACCAATTAGGAGTTTTAAATTGCATTTCCTCCTTAAGAGCCTGCGTGTGTACTTTATCCATTAATTACCTTTAATTTTCTTGTAAAATCTCCCTTTTCTATCTCCTTCTCGACATTTTCATACTTTGTTAATATAGCGAGTCAACCAGCCATACCAGCTTTTTCAATCTATATTTTTGGTTGTTCAGATTTTCCCGTGAAATTACTAGTTTTTGTTTCATTTCTTTCCTTTTATTTTCCTCGGAGTTTCCCCACCGAAGCAGCATTTTTACCCGAGCGTGATCTCTTCGCCCCATTCTCTCAATCGGACCTTTATCTCCCTTCCAACCCTTCATCGCCTTCGCTGTTTCCGCTTGGAAGGGCACAGGGCGTCCCCTTTCTCGCTCTGCTTGCTCCTCATCGCCCGGCGACGACGCCGTGAATGAACACGTAACCTCGCCACGTGCATACTAAACACGGATGAGGCCCTGGCGTGAGCCCCACTGGCGCGTATGTGCGTGAGGGAAGGTCGCGAAAACTACCTTCTCTGACGCATATACGCGTAAGTATACTGTAAGTGATGAGGAATTGGTGGGTCACATATCGCGAGTGTCGTGGTTCATTCTTTTTAGGTTTTACGACCAACAGAGGGACCGTTTCAATAGCACTTATTCTCCAGGTAAAACCAGGGATCTTACTGGCACTAACGGTGAGCTCTCCTGCGTAAAATGTGTAATTAGATACAAAAGCGTGCATTCCTCTGGATATAGGTACATAATTGAGCATACAGGACAATCCCTGTATAATATGCTTGAGGATATACACGCATACATTCAAGACTATTTGCACTTCTTCGTTTTACCTCTTCTGTGCGGGCGGTGTAGGCATTTGATTTGCCCAGATTTTCATCCGATTCGATTTTCACAGTTGCTCCCAAGTGGCTTCGGTCTTGTGTTTTTATCAGGGTGGAGAGAATCTTTCATTCTCAATCCCAACCTCTTAATTCTGCAAAGTTAATCCACTTCCTTTCCCATTTGCCCTTAATCCCTTTTCCTTTACGCCCTTTAAAAAAGGAGAGTAGGACCGAAAGAGAGTAAGTACAGCTTCATTAGGTAAAAAAATCCCTCTTTGCAATCCACCCTTACTCTCTTTTCTCTTTACTTTTACTGCCCTCATTTCGCTCTTACCATTAACCATTCCTTTTCTATCTCTTTGTTGAGTTTTCTCTTTCCTTTTATAATCCTCCTTCTCACTCTCTCTCTTACCATTTATTCTCGTCTATGTTTTCCTCGTTCACCTCTCTTTTCCACTCCATCAATCTCACTTTTGCTGTCTGCCTTTTTTTTTGCCACTCCTAAGAAAACTCTCGCGGTATCACACTTTCACAAAAATCTACACCCTCTCATTCTCTTCTAGGCTTTGAAAGTGGGTGAGACCTTGGTTCGGACATAATACTACGTTATAATACGCGGTATCTTTCTGTTGCACACATGAAAGTTCAATGGATAAAGAAAATAACCAGGTGATTATTTTTAATTAGTCTGCGGTGCAGCCGTTGGACTCATACCAATAGATTGTCCATCATTAGATGAAAGGTGTATCGCAAAGTTACGAAGGATGGAAGGGTTGCTATGGAATGTTTGAAAGTGATTTTCTTCGAAAATATTTTCCAATGAAAAACTGAAAGAGAGTTTTAATTGAAAATCCCTTATATTATCTTCGTTTCTGTACTGCCGCTACTCCCCTTCCGTTTCTCTCCACCCACTTCAACCCCTCCGGCGTTCGCAGTTGCTCACTAGATATAAGCTTTGGCCCTGACAGACTAACTAATCTTACCCACAAGTCCCCTCTCTTCACTCTTCGTCAAGGTGCATATCGTGTGCGATATTGATTAGGGTATGGCGGGAGATTTTGAGAGAGATCGCGTCCATTTTTAACGTATTTAAAATTATAAGGAAGATAATTGATGATAAGCGCAATAGGTAAAGATGTGAAGAAAAACTTAACATAAACTTAAATGATGAACATAGTGCTCTATGGATCTGACAAACCATCCTTTACCCAAGACATATGATAAATGTTGATTGGAAGATTTTGAGTTGTGAGAGTGGCATAGAATGGAAAAATAAGTTGAAGGGAAAGGAAGTTTAAACTCAAGTCCTAAATATAGTGAGCTGAAAGAGGAATTTGCTGAGGGAAATTTTAAAAATGTCAGAAAAATTAGGTAGGGTGAATATTGAAGTAAAGTGAGGTGTTCAAGGCCGTGATGGAAGGGTGAATGTTGAGTGAGTGGGGCAGAGGAAAGAATAGCATTCTTAGATTCCATGAAGGCAAACAGAAGTTAAGATCTTAAGACATCAAGCGTGAATCGCTAGAAAAGTAATTGCCAGGTCACCTTTTCACTTCAAGCATATTGGTCGAAAATTCCGTGAAAGAATCCTGTGGCGTTAACACGACAAATTGATATTTTCAATAATCGATCGTGAATACACCAAATTTTGAGATAATTCTCTATAAATATGCGAGGAAATATTTGTACGGATTTGGATCCTTTCGGCCAAAATGTCTTCCTTTTTGCAGTAAACACGTAGATCGGAAAGCTCCGTATTAGAGACTCCATGCTTCACCTGACACGTGCGCTTTGACCGAGAGTCCGGGATGTAGAGTTCCCATTTCTCAGCCATATGGGTCCATTTTCCTCCACCGTATGTGACGATATGATAGATGGACCCTGATTGGTGGTTCCAAAAGCTGCGATCGTTTTATGAAGGGGAAGCCGAGACATCCGGAAAAGAACACCCTACTATGCTACCGCCTGTCCACACATCGCTCTCCCTCTTCATCCTCCCTCATATCTTCTCGCCCTCACGTCATCCATCCACTTCCTCGCTCCGTATCACCTTTTCATCCCCTCCATTCTCTTTGAGAAATGAACCCTCCTCCCGCGCGAACCGTTCGCTTCCCCATGATAAACCCCCGTTTGCGCACGGTCGCCACAAAAGATGAACTCCCATCCATTCCACTCTCTCCTCAACCGTCCTTGAAAACCGCCTTGTTTAGCATTTACATGCCTTCGGTCCTGGTCAAACCACAACCTCTCTCCATCTCCCTCCCACATTCGCATTCACACTTGCCGGCCGATGGCTCGTCTTCGTCCCGCTTTCCGCCCCTCGTCCGCCCCTTCGGTGGAATCCCGACCTCGTCCCAAACAAGTACGGCCGTGTCTCCCCTCCCCTCTCTCCTCTCCACGTGCTCATTGTCGTTACTGTCACCCGAAATCATCCCCTGAGGTGGAGAATTGCAATCACTGCGTGGGAGTATGTTTTATGGAGTGTTTTTCTTCTCGATTTACGAGTGGGGTGAACCGTTCCCTTTGTTTCTTCGCTATGTTTCAGCGAGCGATCCTATAGCATCAAACCGTCCATCACTTTTAATCCTTTCCTCCACTTGATTTTCAAGGAAACCAACAGTCCATGGATATCAAAATGCGTACATATAAATTTCGCTGCATTATCAAGGTTCTTACTGTATGGAACGGAATAAATTCGGTTTTCATGACAACGTATCTTTCAGAATGAGCAAAATGGATAAGCATTTCCCTTCATCATTTATGTACGTTCAGTTATACTTAACGGTGTAAACATTTTGCAAGACAGGAGATAATTGTCCATATTCTTAATACTATGTCTATCGAAAGCCAAAGCATTGCGTAAAAAATAGTGGATTCACGAGTTACTAAGTCGGACAGTCATAACGACCCAAATGCCTTGTTTTAAAAATTTCGACCTACGTAAATGTTGAAAAATAAAAACAAACATATCTTCTCTTTGCTATAAATACCTTTGCGTATAAATAGTATTTAATAAGGAAGAATGATCCTTATAATTTTTATGACTCTATCCCATCAGCGGACTCCAGAAAAAAACAATATTTTTCTTCCCTCCCTTCGAGAGGCTCCACACGATAAGCAGGAAAAATATCGGAGTTGTCTACAATTATTTAGCCACGCCAAGACTGTAATGTCCTAAGTTCAGCATCTAGAACTCTCCTAATGAACCAAGACCGTGTTCCGCTATCTGCAAAAGAGCAATTAAACGTATTATATTTTAAACGAACATCCAAGTTAGTACATCGTTTTAAATGAATATACTTTGTAATTTCCACGCAATTTTTTATTCGTATTACCGGTTTAAACGCTTCGGCGCCATCATCAGGTACATAACTTTTGTACCTGATGATGACGCCAAAGCGTTAAAACCGGTAGTACGAATAAAAAATTGTGTGGGAGTTACAAAGTATATTCATTTGAAACGAACATGAACCTCCACAAAGTTGATCCTGAGACCATAGAATTCAAGTTAGTACATGTTAAATTCATCCCTGGTGCCACGGAGTGATGATCTAACGGAATTCTGATGCAAAACATACAGTGCTTCCGTTTATTTCCACTCGGGTCGTTTTCAGAGTTAGGTCCTTCCAACATTTACACGACAGCGACTCCCTGAGTCTCCCCGTCAGAAATTCTATTCAATGCTACCGAATTTACGCTAACAGTAATTTCTGATTTCATCTTCCACGCCGCCAATGATCTCCGACGCGCATTGGCGGTTACTATGTTTTCCGCCCGGAGAATTCTGTGACGCCGATTATCCGGTATCAGGTCACCTTCGTCTCACCCCGCTCTCTCAGCTCCAACCTCGATCCTTCTTGATTCAAAGTCAACATCATTACGCTCTGATAACCTGGCTCCTAATTATCCGACCACCTCATTATAATTCGGACCCGAAATTGCACCAAAATTTCCCCTCACATGCGCCACATTGGAAATCCTTTGTTTCACCGTCGACGGACAAGTTGAGCCCTCTTAACCTAACTAACCAAGGACATGCCAACCGTACCCTGTACTCCCACCCCCCTCGTACCAAACCCTGAGCCCCCCTTCCCTCCACCTTCCGCCCCATCCCTCGTGGTATCCTACTACTCCCATCGTCGCCGTTTACAACGTAAAGCGCTTCGTTGCTCTCATTTGTCATTCTAATTCGCTTTTGTCTCACTTTTCGTACGCCCTACTCCCTTCAGGTTTTATTTCCAGGCAGCTCTCTATCAATCATTTCATTTCACAATCTCCATTTCTCTCACTATCTCTCTCTCATTCCCTCCTCCTTCTCTCTCACTCTCTCAACTCTACATTCATCACAGCTCCTCTAGTTAGGGATCGCAAAGCTATAGGCTTTAATTTTATTCAATAATTTAGGGCTCCCTGATAAAATGTTGTCCCTTCTTCAACGAATGGAGGCCTACGCTAATTGATGAGGACAGCCACCTCATATTTTAGATCCTTTCAGATTAACTAAGTATTACAAACCTTGCCGAAAACTTCTAAAAAAAAAAATGAAGAGTATATCCTTGGAAATTTTGAAGATGATTTTTTACTTCTATTTTAGGTTGGTCTTTAGCACGATAGGGTATCTGATTAATTAATTTTAATGCATTTGAGTTCACAAAGAGCGGTAAATATTTGTCTCTAATAATAGAGAAAAAGTGGTAGTATCTGTCATTTTATATTTTCAGTCCAGAATGAATACTATTTACCTAACGTCCTATTCCAATATTATAATCGGTTCATTAAGGGTTCGATATACCAGGAATCCGGCGTTTTGTAGGCATAGCTGAAAATAGTTAATTGATACTATCATCCCACTCTTTGGAAAAATATGACTAGTATTGTAAAGATCTCACACAGGTATGCTTGTGTCCGGCTGAAGATGGTACAGGGTGCGTCAACACAACTTTCTTTTTTCAAACGCAAAGCGCTTTCAAAACAAGGAAGTTATGTTGCCGCAACCCTGTATAATTTGCGAAAGATTTCAATTTGAAATGTATTTTTATTTAGATGGACTATTTTTTCCAAAATTCGAAGTTTCGGTTAGATTGTATCTTTGCCTTTTAGAATTAGGATTTGGACAAGTCTCTGAAAATTTTATAAGATTTCTTATGTATTGGTAATAACTTTTGGCACTATAATAATTTTTTCCCTTTACAATTCTTATACTTCGCTCCGTTTAGCTTCAACATTGAGCATCAGTCAAACATTTTCTCAATCAATTATTACTGAGTTTTTTGACGCTTATGAACGACTTAATTACTCATTAACGTTTGCATACGTTTAATCTTTTGTCTTTCTGCATATGTTGCGCATTATTTTTTAATTTCCACATATTTTCATTGAAAAATATAACGATCACAACTTGGATTGCCGAATTATTACATTTATGTCGTAGTTGTAGTAAGTTCATTGATTATCAATAACTGAACTTACTCTTCAGCCACTCTGTAACCACCTACTTCTCAGAGAAGATATTTTTAGATCCTATTTCATGTTATTCATATCAACTATGAATTGTTTCAGTTCAGATAATCGATTATATACGAGATTTTTATATGCTAAAATAAACAATTTATGACGTTTACATTCTCTGATAATTCTTGGGAATCATTCTTTCGGATTTCTCACGCCTTATATTTGTCCTATATTTCTATACGGATTCTTTAGGCGATTTAAAATTTAAGAAATCCCTTGGATGACAGAACAAATACAGCTTTATCATCCGTTAATCTGGCCTCATCAACTCACCTGCTACTAAATTATCATAGGCATCCATTCACCAGCATGGGATTTTTGCTGGAAATAGCCCTGCTGCGTTAATAGCCAGAAAATCACAGTAAAGGTAGAGAACAATGGGCACTTTATCAACTATTGTATTCATAGGAGCAATGATAAACTATTGGGCGGAAATTGTATTGTAGCTACAGAAAATAATATCCTGCAGAGAATTGAAATATGCAATATCCTATCTCACGGTTGATGACATAATCTAAATAGAGACTGATGAAATGCCTAATCCTCTTTTGTAAGCTGGTAGTAAGTTCAGCAAATTGTTTGTTAAATTGTTTTAACTACACTAAGTTACTCCTTTTGTTTTTTCACCTTAACACATCTAATATAGTTATTTGGTGAAAATAAGTAAGCACTACTGTATAAAACAAGTATGTACTGAATATACACAAGTATGTAATGCTTATATGTACTTTAAAAAAAAACGTCTAATGAATTTCATGTGATAATTTTGAAGGAATATACTATAGTTAATTTACCATCATAAAATGGTAGAACCATAGAGTTTTTATTGCTTTGGCTTGTGTCTTGAGGACACCTTTTTCATTTAACGTCTTTAAAATTTAAAACCCCAGAGATTTTTACTTATATCCAAAAAATAACGTTATTGATGAACTTAAAGTTTTTATACTCGCTTTGACGTCGTAGCGATCATGATATTGTACCCTAAGTTAAAAGTTTAAGAATGCCTTTAATGCGAATAATACTCCATTTTAGGTTTTTGTGGCAGTTGAAATCAGCCGAAAGTGAGCATGTATAAAAAAGTGTCCAGAAGCTTGAGGCCTCCATAATTTTTAAAAACTTCAAAACATTTAACTGTCCACCTCTCTACTGGTTTTGGAGTACCGGTCTGGTATTTCTTGTCAATACTGACATCTGGAATTCCAAGAGCACTAACCCATATCATAGGTCTAGTTTGGTTGTCATCGTTATAAGGTTTTCTGATTCTGAGTTATGTAACGTAATTTTATTAAACTGATGGTTAAAATGGGTTTGGTTGTTATAAACTTTAATTATTTATCCAATATCAGAACATGAAACTCGGACTTATGATGTGTCTTTCAAAGTAATGAGTGTTGTGACGTGGTCGTGAATCCAGAGGTAATAAAACTTAAACAAAGTCTATTGGGTATCGATATATTAAAAATTTTTATTTTTATTTTGTAATAAACTTAAAGAGGAAATATGGTATCTTTTCCATGAAATAAGCCATAACGATGATGTATTTATAATCTTTGCTCGAAGATTATCTCAGCGGAAATTAATTCTTGCTTGTCTTCCTTGCTTGGCTACTGGTCTCGGCTAACCAATTGCTATCTCATATAGAGGTTCAGCGGATCGTTGCCCATTGTTGGAAGTTTTTAGAATAGAAAAAATTATATTTCCTCAATGGGGATATTAAAAAAAAATTGGAAATAGAGGCAAAATGATAACCAGCGTCCCTACCCCGTTGCATAATACTTATGAACTAAGTAACGAGTGTTTGTTTTTTAACCTGAATATTTTCTAATATGGAAGTAGGAGGTTTATAATACATGCTTACTACTCAGAATAAGTAAACGGGACTTGATTCAGTGAAATTAAATAATTAGTTATTTAAATAAATACTTAAATATGAGCTTGTGACTCCAGTGTCTAAAATATGATTCTCTTCCAAACGTGTCCATTTTTTTTTAACTTCCGGCCAACATAGTTGACGTTCACCATCGATTTTTGTCATTGTTTCGATTGAGAAAAGAATGATTTAGTCTAAAGAGTTCATATAATCGATGGTTTCAGGCGTTATTTTATGGAATTGGTTCATTCTTAAGCGGATAAAATAATACTTTGTAATTCCACAGATTTATTTCACAAACACACGACCCGGGTTTCGACGTACAACGTCATCTTCAGGTTCCCTGAAGATGACGTTGGACGTCGAAACCCGGGTCGTGTGTTTGTGAAATAAATCTGTGGAATTATAAGTATTATTTTATCCGCTTCTAAAGAGTTCATAATATAAAACCATAGTCACTGAGCATAAAAAAATTCCGAATATTGTCATGTTATTATTACTTTTGTAACTCCAAATTGCGGTAGTAAACTTACTTTTTTATTTCCTAAAACTCTTAATGTTGCTATAATTCCAAAAGAAAGTGGGAAAACTTAAAACCCCGGGGCCAGATATTATTCGCACTTCTATTTTTCTCCAAGATCGTATTTTCAACACTAATTTTTCTTTTGTTCAAATAAATTATACGAATGTCAGTATTTTAATATAGCCTACGTATTCTAAAATATAAAATGCTGAAACATAAATTTGAAATTATAAATATTGAGGTTGTCACTTCCCGTATGGATTGACACTGCGCTCGTAGAGAAATCTCCTTTAAGCAGAATGATGATCAGGAATGATCGATGCGATTGTCAGTTCCGTCAGTCTCATATAAACGAGCCGGAGCCATAAATTTTCCCTTCAAATCCTTGTTTCGCCGTTGGTCACCGCAAAACCTTGACAGGTCTGGGATAAATTTAAACTCTGCATTCTTCACTCCTCCGTCACCAAATCCAGCGGTGACATAGAATTCGCCGTGCCTAAGGCTGGTGCTAATGCTCATTTTACTGAAAGAGCATGCGCTTCAAGCTATGAAGGCAATAAGCTGGATGGATCTCAGTATATTCATGTTTTAAAGAAATAAAAATACTTTTCCATGTTTATCGGAATTCATATACTCGTAATATAGACCTGAATTTACTTAGGAATTCAGCGACACATGGATGTTTTCATTCTCCGTTATTGGATAATTAATATACTGAGATGCAATGGTGCAAGAGATTTTATTCGGGCAAGTTAATTTGCTACCCATTGAAATGCTTTAAGGTAATTCAGTGATATTTTTCACTGGAAAACTAAAATAATATAAAAGTTAGTAATTTTGATTGCATAGTTTTTAATTCAAATTCGTGATGATGCCGGTGTCATTGTAGACGCTGATATGTAACTTCGGAGACTGATCTGAATAATTTATTTGTTTCATAGGTTAAAAAACTCTATTTTTATTTACTTGACATTTTCTTGTCATCAGAAGTCTCAAAAGTAATCATTTTGTTGTAATAAACTGTTATTTTCTATATTTTGGTATTTTTACGAATCTAGAAATATTTATATCAATCCCCAAATTAGACCAGCGTGAAATTCCGTGCAATTTTTATTTAAAATGGTAAACTATCGACAATAATGATGCAAAATGGTAACTGCTAATTTTAAAGAATGTTAAAACGTGATGGTTACTAGGCGGAAAATAATTGGGATATCTGTCGAATATACTACCGTTACTCCGATAATTATACATAAAAATCAATCAATCCAAAGGCATTTTGTGAAAGTCGAAGTTTGGGTTTATCCCATACCATCTATAATGGGGTGGTCATATGCCTTGAGGCGTTCGAAAGTGGCATTTATAGTAGGGAGACCAGTTTCTTTCCTCTTTTCAGCAGCTGGACAACACCCCTTAGGCAAAAACTCCTTATTCAGGTTATTATCAATCAATATTTGGATTACTGCATTTTTTTTAAATTGACTTTGTTTGAAATGTTAGCCTCTTTTGACGATTTAAAGTTTTTTTTTGTGAAAATCAACAAAAATTAAGTCGAGTGAGATTTTAGGCAAAATAAAATATTAAATTTTTGTATATTTTATCATAAAATTCTATTTATATCCGGAGCAGTAGGTGACTAGTTGCTGTGGTTTACGCCTTATCCTTCGGGTTTCCTGTTTGAGTTTTACGTTCTGTTTAAGTATTTTTGAGCATATTTTGGAGTTCAGAGAGAAAGGTTAATGGAACTAATATAATATTACTCTTTAAGTATGTTGCCCATTCGCTTGTATTGGTATCGTACGCTAGTAGTTCATTCACCAATGTGGGCCAAGGTATACAACATTCCAATTATATTTCGTGTTTTCGTCTTTTTCATGTATCTTTGTCCGTAACTAAAGGTGTCCCATGAATCTGCGGTGGAGAATATAAACATGGACCGTTTAACTACAGTAAAATTAGGGGTTATTTACTGGAATTTTACACCAAATAATTGTTTAAATATTTTTAAGGGAAGCAATTTAGCATAGCAATCTGAGAGAAGGATAACCGTTCGTTTTTTGAGTCCATCCAGCTCGATCAAAATACGCGTATTAAAAGATAAGGAGATAGACGACTATTGGATGTTTTCTCATCTTATTGATTCCACCCCAGCTAGCAGCCTCACTCATTTGCGTAAGACTTACCCAAGTCCCTTCCGCCCCCTATGAATGAGGTCCAGGAGTGTGGATGGAAAATCGGTGTCATCATTTATCTAGTTTTATGGGGTGGTTCCTGTATATGCCGACCAAGGAGGAACGCGCCGCTCTTCTGTGTTCACAATACTATACTCAAGCGGGGATTACCGCTGAATAGTCTGGCACTTTGGGACATTTTTCCGGGCGTTTCGACGCGGGAATGCCAATAGGAAATCGAATTCCTGCATAATGAGGGATGCCATATAGCGTAATAAAAGATGTAGGCATTCAGCTGGAGGGCTGTTTGGTGCCAATACTTCAATTTATGGGAGGAAATGAGCGTAAGCATGCGGCGTATCACCTCACCCTTCCCCAAGTCCCTTACACCGTTTGCAATGCGTGAAGTATCCGTGAAATCAATGAATGCTGAACATAGATTTGTTGGCATTGTACGAATAACTGACGTTTCCAAAACTGGTCCCTAGTTTGAGAGTTTGCCAAGAACATTGGTTGCACGCTCTTGCATTACAGAACCATCCCGACCTTGTAAACTTGATTTCTCCAATAATCGGGCCGGAATGTAGATTCAGTTCTGTTAAAATAGATGGATGGTGTCAGGTGATGGCTTAAAAGGATTTAATAGTAGTCAACTTGGTTTCAAAAGTTAAGAGGCATTGGTGGTAAATTATAGCATTTTCAATATACTCTCTTTCTTCCAGTTACTTTACAGAAGTAGATGGGCAAAATCGTGGCATTTAATATCTTTATATGCATTGTCACTATTTTTTACATTAACTGCCAAATACTATATTTAGTGAAATAATTAGGCTCTCTTAATTAGTATTTAAGCACTATGATCGTTAGTTAAGGCTTACATTCTTTCTCTTTTTTTTTGGCTATCATTATGATTAAAATTTCCTCAAACTCATCTTTTTCATATCACCCTTCTTTGACCAAAAAAATTTGAATTCTACTATTGTTATTTAATTTAGGATTTCTAACAATTTAGTCTGTTCGTGTATTTCAGAAACAAAAAAAAACTAGAAAAACCATAAAGTTTACCAACAAATATTCCGATTCAAGTAGGGACGAAGGTGTAGGTTAGAGAAATTGCGATTTCAAGAGAAATTGAGTCTGTGAAAGGTGACGGGTATTTTTTTTCGCATTTTTGATATATGTTATTACAGCTTTTAGAATTGACATACGGAAGTCAATTAAACGTTTCCATTTTCAGTTTCAACGACGCACATGTTCACATTTTATTTTGAAGACTCGATGAAAATCTTTTACATTGAAATTAAGTAACATCATTAGCGAAACAATATAAAATCGTCTAGTGTCTCTTTCTTGCCCTTTTTATTATCAAAACTGCTGATCTACTGCGAGTGACTAGGAAGATAATATCTTAGCTTCTTCATTAAAATGGTGAAGTCCTGTAGGTGTACCAAAAAGAGAACTACGTACGTACATTCGATTTTCATTCATTGAGTCGATTTGTCAGATCCTACACTAACTTTCAATTTTAAAATAATTACTCTGTTTACATATTTATTTCAAGGAACTTAAAATGACTTTGTAACCATCCATCGTAAAGAACCTTTTTTCTGAGCAACCTGTGAACAAGACAGATTTCACGGTCTGTCACATAGAAATGAAAAATATTAAACCATGTTGCTTATACAATTTCATTCCTCAAAGGTTGCCAATTTTAATTTATTTCTTACCGTCTAGAGTTACATTGGAAGGAAGCTATTTAATCCCTCGTCCCCGCTGCCGAAAGTGAGAGATCTAATCCCTAACGTCTTTTAAGAAAAATCATCGCCATCCGCTTTTCCATTATTCTTCTAATTCCTTCATCCGCCATCCCCCTCCCATTCTCCTCTGTAAATAATACTTTATCGTATGAATGATTCCCTTCCTATTTTTCATCCAATTTTAAACCCATTTCTTAAAAGTTTAAAATCTAAGCTCATCCTTAGAGAATTTTTTTTTAATTCTTGTCCCATGTGACTCTTCTTATTAAAATCTTGATCACTCCTTTCTTTTCGACTCTAATAAGAGCTCCGGTCATTAATTCTCTTCTTTTATTTACCTGCTTATTTTGCTAAAAACTTCTCCTTTAAATGAAACCGTTGCCGTATTCTGCATATCTCGGATCCGTCCCATAATTCTTTCCCCGATAAATGCAATCCCTTGCTTTTCTGTACATTAAAGTTTATAATCCTCCAAATCGGAATTTTTCAGCCCACAATCTACTCTTATTTCATAACTCGTTTCTTGTAATTTCCATAGGAATAATTTACTATGCAAATACGTTAATGAGCAGATGGTAACTGTGGTGGGTGATCCTGTCTCTCTTTCTGCCTTTCCTTATAAACCATTAGCTACCATTTCTTTTACCACGTAATATATACAGATATATCCAAGAAAACACTCCAAAAATTTCATTAAATTTTTCTACTGGACTATACCGAAAAATCTTTCAAAATTTACTAGTAAACAAAGTCATTTTGGCAGTTTTTAATTGTTTATTATTCCTTTAATTACTGCTACATGTTTCCCTTCCTATACTTTCCATCCTCATCAAAACCTCAGCTCATAATTTTCTAAGTAATTCTCCTCTTTTTGCTCCAATTTAGTGATGAATGTCTGATAAGAACGCTGATTTCATTTTGTCGGCAGTAAAAACCTTGAATTGATGCCGCTCGACATTAACTACTAAAGTCCGTTTTAGAATAAGGATTAATAAACATACAACTACACTTAACTTGACGCCTAACTTAAGATGGCTAGAGCATATGCCAAATAACCTGTCTTCCATTTTATTCTTAGGGTGTATCGGCAAATGAAAGGTTTTCTCGTGAAGTAATTCACTCAATGGTCTATTCTTCTATCGGCGACTCCTGCTTTCAATTCTATGCAAGCGGATATTTTAAATACCAGCTAGTGTATCGTAGAAGTAGTAATATTCGGTCCCCGAGAAACTGTATGACAAGTTTAAAGGAATTGGTTTTTCACGAGAGTAGGGGGTTCACCAGTCACCAGATATGTTCGGTGATGTAAAAAAATATCTTCCTCTTAAATATTCTTGATATATAATAAAATAAAATAAATGAAACCATATTCTTAAACATTAGTTCGCAGAGATATATAAAATACTGGAGTGATTGATGCAGTGATATGATAGATATTATTAAAATTTTAAATTATTTTTATGAATTATAGTACAAAAAATTAAGTATAGTATATTGTTTTAATACATCAAGATGATATGTGATTAAAATATTTGAGGAAATTGCAAAGGACATTTCAATTATTAAAATAAATGGGCGAAGAGAATGATTTATCTCGCAATTCGAAAGTAATGAAAATTAAGTACCCTCCACAACACAGTAAAAGTTTGATTATGATGAATTTAGGTGATCTCTTTTGTGGAGGAAGTAAGTCCTTATTATGTTAACCCAAAAAAAGTCTCATAATAAGAAGTTTTAAACTAAGATTTTGTTCTGTATATTATAAAAAAACTTGATAATACTCATTATCAAACGACATGTTTGGGTATCAGTGGAGTTAAAAGTTTTTAACTGCATTTTAAACTAGGGTTTCATGTTTAGGATATTTTGATTTCGGAATTGTTGAAAAAATTAAATATAATGATAGTTCTCACGTGAGTTTTCGACGTAACCCATGTGCTGTAAGTGAACTCTATATTTAATATCCATCTGATCTCAAAATCTTTAATGAACCTATTCAGTGGGTTTGAAATACATAATATTAGAAATTGAAATTACAAATGAATCACTAAAAACCTTCCTAAAACTTTTTCTTTCCATTTTTCAGTTTTTCTATCTCTTAAAGCTTTTTATCATACATTAATCTTGTTTCTGTTTACTGATTTAATTTATGCTACCGGTGTGCATTGTTTCGGCTGGACTTAACATACACATCACTGCTTAATCTTACTTCATACCAGTGGCATAGAATAGGTTTCTGTGGCATGGAAATGTAACGAGTAATTTTTTTCGTAACCTGGCGCACTTTCCATATGTCCTTTGACGCTGCCGATCAATCGATGGTTTCACTCATATCCTGTGAACCTAAAATCGTCGGAAGCGAAGGCCCGCGATCGACAAAAAAATCGAAAGGAAAGCAGTGTGTCGCCCTTAAAATATATATGGAGTAAATCACTGTCAGCATAGCTCACAGAGGCCAGCGTGCATGCAAACGTAACGGAAGCAATGAATATTTTACGAGCAAGAAGCGGGCCTTCGATGAAATGAACGGTTTTCACAGCCGCCACAAATTAATAACCTCGGGGGCTCACGTGCGCCGAAGCCGCAGAACCTTCCCCAGCCACCGACCGTCGACGGCATCCCACCCCCTCTTTGCCCGGTCTAAGCAAAACGATGACACTCCCTTTCGTAGCCTCGCGCCACTCAAAAAGCGAAGCCTGCAGATTTATTTTCCATCCAGTTTCTTCTCTCCCGCATTCCGTTCCTTAACCGAGCGCATTTTTTTTCCCGTGGCAGCAAATTTGGAGTCACCGGAGACCTCTCGAGGAATCAGTTGAAATTTGAAACTAGCCTGCGAGAGGCACTCGTTCCTAAAGGGAAGATCTAGCAAATGTTAAATATGCTATTGAAACTGCATCACGTACACAATGCTATCAGTATCAGGTAGGGTTTAGACTTTTTTTTACAACGTTTGAACCCATTATGAGATTTCTCTTGAGGTGAACTTACCACAATGCTTAATGGTACAACATTAATTGTCGATGTTGAGCTGACAGTAATCCAAGAAGACTTGAAAAGATCGGTTAATATAAAAGAAAAAACTGTATCTTGAATTGAAATGAAGTATGTATTGCGCAACCAAGGCAATTTGTGTTATTAGTGATGAATAAATTAAATTAACAATATGGAATTCAAAGCTTAAAATTGTAAATAAATCTGAGTATATTGGATGACTATTAAAGTCATAATCGAAAAGTTAGAAAGAAATGAAGTTTAAGATGAGGATTGAGAAGGAGACTTATTGCAATTAGAGTGGGTTAAATGACGACCATTAAACGACAATTTTAGTAAGAGGATAGGAAAATACTTTGGTGGAATGTATTTCAGTACGTTTTACAGTGAAGACCATAAAGGTTAACTTAGAGAGAGAGGATTTAAGCTTGTAGGATGTTCCTTTGGGTACGATTTTTGTCAAGAAAATAGTGAAAAGTCACCTGAAAAGGTTGCGTTATAAGGGTATACTCTTTGTTAAATAACATCATTGAAAACTGAAGGAGAAAAGAAGAAGAAGAACTGAGAAATCAAGATGTAGGATTTCCCGTCAAATCTACTTAAGCAGTTGATCTGTTAGTGGAACAGTCATCAGGCCAAGTTTTCTCGTATCCACGTTCGAAGATAATATGCTCCTCGCATGCCTCTTCATTTCCGTCATTAAGGGATCACGCTGACAAAAGAAATCAATACTTGATTGCTAAACCTCCCCCATCAAAATCAGTTCGTTAAGTACAGTAAACATCTGAAAGTTTATCGTCTCTAAATTTCGGGACCATTGGGAAGTCGGCCTACGTCCTATGCCCCCGACCGCACTCCATCGTGCGTTTAGAGTCGAGACCTGGACGTCCTCCAACTTTGCCCTTTGCGGATACACTTGGCCTGGAAATTTTTGAGCTAGAAGTCATGCTTCTCTCTCGACTCTTCTTCTTGAGACGTAACTTGACGACATATCTGGTGTAGAAACTCAAGATCTTTGTCACTCTAGTTTTCCCTAATCCTCACATAATGATGGTAGAATGTGCACGTTTTAGTTTCATATTCAAGAAAATTTTAAGCTAATAAGTTGAAGTACCTAATTCCATTGAACTTAGATTTTTTGAGAGGTCAACATCAAGCATAAAGGGCATCAAATTGCAGGGGAATAAGTCTCACATTTTCTCTCTTATTATTGCCGCAGTATACAAGCATCAAGGCTTTAAGAATCGGTAATTGCAAATCAGAAATCAATATCGCACAAATTCGATATTCTTTTTCACTAAAAAATTGTTAAAAAGTGAAAAAATCATAACTTATTGTAATTTATGTGTGTTTTAAGTGGCGTGCGTAAGGATGATGCTCACTTCAACAGCGATTTAATTACAATATTTAAACTGGTCAACTAGTTTATAAAATAATTTTAATCCTGAACTACATCTTACCATTTACTTCGTGTATTACTCATTCTACTATGGCAGTAATAGAATCTGCAAAGTTCATATTGCCATGATCACTTGAATATGCAACACTAGGATATGATGCTGAAATTTCGATTGTTATTATTTTACAGTCATTGGGAAGCAATATTATCATACTCGTAATCATACTGAAAAAAATTAAAGTGCATACCTATATATTATATGAAAATATGCTGACTGCAAAATCAGTTAAGTTTCTCACGAATTTGTTACAATAGAGGTTAAAAAAATAAGTCATTTTTTTCTTGAAGATCAGTGTGCTGTATGTAAAATGTGGAATATGTATAAATGTTGAATAAATCAATTTTTTGTAGGAATTTATACCCCTGAAATGGGCGCAAGGGACGCACCATATTCTCTCGACAATCACTCTAATCGGTAAGACCCTAGGAGGAGGACTCTGGAAAAACATTAGTTAAATTCAGTGAAATTTCGCGCATCATGTGTTTTCAATATACACAGTGGTACTAATTCCAGTGATCAATAGCAATGGCCTCTTTCAGCTGCACCGTAAAAACCAGCAACACGAATTTCACGTGGCATCTTTTTTTATTTCCGTCGGTTGAAATAAATCCTTGGAACAAATAGGGCTTTGATTCCGCTCGCTCTGGGATAAAGGAAACTTGGGTGAACGTAATGGGAAAATATCATCCGTGCACTCATTTTTTTCCGCCCACGTAGCCCTCCGCAGCGGCGGGGTCCGGCAGAGCGCGTGTGCCGCCACCAATAGGGTGAAACGACGACCGTGGAATTTTTGCCGCAGATCATTCGCCAAAGATATTTTCGCCGGATATGAGCTGTTGGGAAGGGGAAAGAGATCGACTTCCCGCCGACGGCGCGTTGATCGGGAACAAGAACAGTGAGAATTCACGCTACGTGACTTATCCGAAATTCCGGGATCACCTTCGCGGATCCCAGCCTGCCCTTCCACACCGAATCGGTGGGGGATTTATGTCTCTAACCCCTTCTCCAACACCGCACTACCACCATGCCACGTCAGTCGAAATAGGTTCTTTATTTAAAAAAAATCATAAATTACTTTTTTCAACGTTCAAGAGTGGGATGGGACGGGTAGGAGATGGATGAGGGAGGCATCGAAAATTATTCTTACAAAGTATTTCTCGCACTTTCTCCCTTCTCACTAACTCAACATCCCCCGCACAAGGGTTACCTAAGCCCACTCCTCCGTCGCCCTTGCCTGTTTAAAAAAAATGTGTACCTGAGTGTGGGAGAGGGGTTGGAAAATACTGGGGCGACGTCGGCCAAACGTACACCTGGTGGGCACCTCCCGATCACGTGATCCATTATGTCGGGAGATAAATGCTGCAGGAAGAGAAAGGGAGGGTAAACCTACGAGGAGTGAATTAAATGGGAAGTTTATTCGGAGCGTTTCGTTTCCGTGGGTGCGAGGGTGAGAAGAGTGAATGCCTTCGGCCCTTTGGAATTCCGCTGAGTCCGGGGTGCACCCATTTTTGTTTCGGTCGGCAAGCAACGCGATCTAATTTCCTTCAAAAGTTATTCGATTATTGCGCGTAAATAATTCGACGTCAATGGTGAAGAGAGTTCACCACCTGCGCGTATTCAGATGGTAGAGGCCTCACCCCACATGATACTTTTACGGTATGCACTCTTTCAGGCTGGAGCTTTTCGAACTCAAAAGGATATTTCCAAAATTTATTAGGTTTTTCTTATATTAGCGTATTTGATTGAATGTATTCGTCTGGTAATTTTACACCCTGTTAAATATTTTCCTCCAAAAGTGGATGGAGGAGATTTTAAAGAGAAAATAAAAAAATAGTGTTTTTATCAGTTATTTTTCCTTCTGGAAGCTCGCCTAGTATGCATAGAGAAAAATTCATACGTAGATTCGTATTGAATATCATCTGATGTAAGTGTAATTACCATATTTTTCATTGGTTCATTTAGACGTATCAGTTAGCTACCAATATGTAAGGGATCGTTCCCAAAGTGATAACTTTGATAGCAGGTCATTAATTAGAGAGTAAAATTTTTGAATGGGTGGATACCTGAGAGCTGAAACTTTTCAGTGATCCTTCAAAATATATGAAAAACTATATATATATATATATATATAAATAATTATATAGAATAGTGATATAGAATAATGTAAATTTGAGGTTACATGTTCGATCTGGAATCATCCTTTCCATTCACTTGCGCTGCATTGTAGGGGTACCATGTAGATGTAGGTGAATAATGAAGGTTCTGTTAGAGAGGTGAGCGTTGTGTTGGTGGGGTAAAGCTCGGAAAGGTGGATTAGCTTTGACTGCGTTAAAGGAGGTAGAAAATATATTGAGCTAAAATATTAGTTAAGGTAACGTAAGTTTTTGAATAGTTTGTATAACTCCTTAATCAACGTATAAAGATGCATACGTTTGGCGTTTTCCAAGCCCCAACACTCAAGGCAGCGCGATCAAGATATGGAATCACGCACGTCGTATTCAATATGATGGAATACTAGACCTGACTCAGCCTTGTACCTCAAGATGGTTTTGTGAACCGAAACGCGTTGAACGTTACCAATAAATCTGTGGAAATGTGCGAATTTAGTTTTTCTCATAATGACGAACTTCCACTACATCTCGCCTAAATCTGTTGAATGTAATGGAGTACTATATAATATATCTAATTTCATCGTTTCAACTACGGATAAAGAGTCACTAAAGAAATCTTCTGGGTTCTTCATTTTAAATATACTTAGAGAATCCTGAGTGAGTTCTTCCGAGAATAAGATGAAAGAATAGAAACATTTTTATTTGTACTCATCTCTCCAAAAAATAGACAAAAATCAATTTCTTTTTTGGAATTGTCATCGTAAAGTAGAGAACAACATTTTACTTGATATAATGCGATTTTAATATTATTGCGCCAAGTACCCCATGAAAAGTGAGCATAAGGAACGCAGCTGACGTTTGAGGAAACTTCTGAGTAATTTTAGGAGCAATAAATTGATTTAAAATTTGCAATTGTTAGTCATAGTTTTACTTATTTTTACAGAAGTTTCTATCTAAACTGGTATTATCTGATCGCTCATCCCTTTTGGACACTTACTCGTTCTATGTACACTAGAGATCTTTTTTGGAGGATCACAAAAGTGTTGCTTCAACCTTCTGGTTTCTACCCATTCAAAAAATTTACTCTATATTTAATGGCCAGCTTTCAGGTTTATCACTCAGGGAGTGAATCTCATTTACTTAAAAACTTAGGGGTGTTAGTAAGATGCACTAAATTTGTCATATTCTCATGGAAGGGATGCATAATATTCATTTACTTTTGAAATATCTTCTCTTAGCGTAATGGGTTTACTTATGATTGAATGTAAATGTAATTGAAGACTATAGACCTATCAGTTGTGTACCGTTATCATACTACGGACTACTTAGGTACTTAAAATATTGATGAATATCCATTGTATACTTACACAGATATAATTACTTCCACCGTCGGTACCGAACTTTTTATTTTTGTCCAAAAAAAATACTAGGGACAGTTCTGAATATTTTTACTCCCAGAATCAATTCAAATCCTCTTGGAATGGGAGGGATTTTATACCATTATCAGAAAAAGAAAGAAGCTTCTAAAGTCGTAAACGTTCGCTTTTCTCACCCTAGGTTTCACAAGAGTCTCATAGAAATAAGTAGGCTTTCCTTTTCCTTCAAGCTTAAGGCGAGAACTGAAAATACGATTTCATTTTGAGTCGGCCAGTGAGAAACTCTTCTCTAATCAAAAAAGTTTGACAGGAGGTGAGATCTCTTATGCGGCACGTCCATAAAGTCTATTTTAAAATGATCTCAATGTACTTATTTATATCCTTAATATTTTTACGGAGAGGGAAAGTATTGGTTTACTTGAGTGTACTAAATAGTGAAAATACGGCAATTTTTGTATGAAAAAATAATAAAATTCAGTGGAATTGTGAAGATCTTAGTGAAAAAATGTTTTTTGAACCTTTTAATTCCCAATGAAAGAGATAAAAAAGTTTGATTGGAGTAGGTAATATAAATATGTTTGTGGTTTGTTCTGTAATTAAATACTGAGGGCTTATGTGGGCATCATATATGGCAAATACATAACTCACCTCAATATTTTGACATATTTTGATTTGCCAAATTACAAAATATGTTGATTGCAATAGGGACTAGGTTTTAAGTATACCATTTCTTATGTGAGATAAATATTTACTCTAAATTTTTAATTTGAACTCTTCATTCTTAAATATTAAGGATCTAATTTTTGCAGTAATATTTTATTTTCCCTATTTCAAGATTGGAACTGGGTTGCCATATCTTTCAAACTATTTATTCCTTTTCTGATCATCTGAAATATGTAATGCACTTTAGCAATGCAATGAACAGGTTATGCACACCTAGTAATTTCTTTCACCTGGAATAAGAGTAGATTGTATAATTATGATCTCCGACTTCAGGTGATTGTATGTTTCCTTTAATTACTTCATCCCAAATCAGACTTTCTCTATAACATATTCACTGGAGCTAAGGAATTGAAGATGAAAAGACCAAAGGTCGTGCGATTTACTGTAGAACAGTTAATGGGAGTAAGTGGAGATTATGGGAAATGAATATTTAAAGCAAGAAAAATGGTTTGTGGAATACTTCTACTCGTATTAATGAAAAGAACTGAAAACTTGGTTATGCCAGAATAGGCATAAATATTGACAATTTGCAATTTGCGAGAATGATTGATTATGAAATGACGTGGACACTTATAAAATGGCATGACAGGAGTGTGATAATAGTTTAATCATGTTATGAGAATTTATGAGATTAGAATTAGCGAAGGTATGTATTGGATAAAAATACATTATTTGAGAGGAAAGGATAAACCTAGAAAGCCACAGGTGAATGTAGTCGAAGAGACTCGAAACTCTGCTCCAAAGAATAAAGGAGGAAGCAGAAAATTAGGTGTGCATGTGACCGAGGTGGAAGAATTATGCAAAATGGGAAGAGTAATGATGCAAAAAACTGAACGTGAAAATTTGTGTCAATGTAATTTAATATGATTTTCATTTCTTTTTTACCTTAACTATATCTATTAATTTTCTCGGCATTCCTTTTACTCTACCTATTCCTAAAGGGAATAGCGAGAAATTTCGGTATTCGTGCATTCCTGCTTGGAGTAACGTGCAGAAATTCTTCGTAAAAAAAATAGATACCATGAATTAATCCCTGCATCTTACCATGGCTTCGTAATTTTATTCAACCGGACTCGCCGTCGCGTTTCTCGTTAGGAATTAAAGCTTTTTAATTCTGACATCATTTCATGTTTGATAAATGTAGGAAAGTACCTCAAAATTGGAGCACAGGGATCCTAAAGTAATTCATCCACTTTGGACGGGGCTGAACATTTTAATTTTTGAATGCAGCCAACATTTTAGAAAAGTTTGCATATTTGATATTAGCAAAACGTTTAAAAACAAATCGCATGAAGGTTTTATAACCAATGTAAATATATTCTGCCATGTAAAAAATGATGTTGTAATCGCCATACCTGTTAGAAAAATTATAATGAACTTTTCTGACCATTATTTCTTTGCTTTCCAGGTAAGGCGGCCCATGTGTGACTACTCCTGTTTGAGAGGATGAGTGATACCTACAATATATTTATGGGAGTTAAAAGGTAGTCGTTATCTTCTTCAACTAATATGCGATTCATGATAACACTTAAAACTTCTTATTCTACGTAAGGAGAACGGGAAGAGTAACTAAGAACGAGTGAAGCGTGCAGGTAAAATAAAATCATTAGATGGGTCCTGTTTTTAAATACTTTAGTGAAAGTAATAGCCTGAGTTACGTAAAACTCATCCGATGTGCCCGGGAAGCTCTGTATTAACCTTGACATCTATTCGCACGGAGCGACATTAAGTGCGACGCGCGCAATCCGACAAGGGTCGAGAGATTTGCAAAAGAAATGCAAATCCTCCTTCCCGAAACAATTCAAAATAATTGCTCCTTAAACTTGGCTTATGAAATGACTGGCTTCATGTAGTCAAGCCTGAACAGCTTTCCGTTTTTATCGCGCGTAAAAAAATACGTGGCCCTCTCGGTTGTTTTACTGTATCCCCCATACCCGTGCCCCACCCATCTTTAATGTGGGTCATCGGAGCGGAATTTATGCCCCCCTACGCCATCATCTTATCCCCCGCTGTGGATCTGAACTTCTGCAAACGGTTTTAATGACTCCTCTCTCCTATCTTCCCTCGCCGTGATCATCCTTCTCCCGCCCTCTCTAGCCCCGTTCCGCCATTGTCCTCGCTTCGACCGGGAATGCTTGTTTGTCCACAGTTTTTTCTCGTTCCCTCTCGCCCATCGCCCAAGACTTTCAAGATGACCTCCCCATCCTCCTCCTCTCTCTTGGGCACCATTTTGCAGCGCACTCGAGCGCAACCCATCTTTATCCTCCCGAATCCTCCCTATTCCGTCCCTCAGCCCGTCGTTGTGCGGTGCTGCGATTGCGAAAATGCTCACGCGAGAACTCGAGGCGATTTCTGCGGCAATGTCGATTGTTCAATCCATACAACTATACATTTTATGCACAGAAATTATGTGTGTAAAGATGCCTAGAAATGGTCGCACCATACAGTCAAAATTAAATCACAGAGCATGATTTATCATTTGTTCACTGTCCTTAATTAATCTCGTTTTAATCAAATTAAATGAAGATATTTCCACTTATTTTAATGTAGATATTTTCTTAATATTTAAAACGATATTTTAATGTTTCAGGTTAGGCTTATCGATTAAATATTTTTGACGCAAGGTGTAGGATATGAATATGCGGTGCATATATATTATTTTAGAAAATTACACAAGCCAAAGAAAACTTTGGAAAGGTTGAGTAAGTAATCTCTCTTCATTCTAAAGCTCTGGAAAGCGTGATGTTCAATATTTCAATTAAAAAAATTATTTATGTATTGGTAATCTCCATGTTACTTTAGAGGTACTGATATAAACCTGTAAAACAATAGGGAAAGTTACGATTTTGCCATTTATTGTTGATGATAGAAAGTTTTTTTTTCGAGTTAGAGGGAAAAGTGGTGTAACATCATGAGAATTGGGGTAAATAATGACTAGGAGTTATAAATACTGGAGAAAGAACGTGGTATTAAAAAAATCAACCAGTGAACTACATTAAAAAATCTTCGTTTCTAATTCATTTTTAATCTTACCTATATTGCAAAATTTTAATACAATTTCATATTTAATTATCAATTTAAACCAATAGCAAACTAAAGGTATTTTAATTAGATGATTCTTATATTATCGCGATATGTGGAAAGAAAAACGAAGAGGTCTCTTTGCACAACGATGTGGAAGCAATGACGCGCATATCGATACTGCGACGCACACGCTGCTGAAAACGTCTGTGTCATATTTTGAGCATCGCAAGTGCTCTACCATCTCCAAATCCATTCCTTTAATCCCCTCTTTTTCTCCGTGTCGTCCACCCTCCATCTCCCACCCTTTCCACTTCACCCCCCTTGACGCAGTCCACACTCGGCGCAAGCTCCCTTCCGTTTCTTGAGCACTTCCTCCTTCCGGCCGCGGCAACTTCCCTTCCGGCCGGCGCATTTTTCCAGGCATAATGGCGGTCCTCTTCACCACCCTCCATCAAGTCGCTGAGTCAATGAAAAGCAGAGGCGTTTTCAGTGCTTTTTTATTATTCTCCCTCTCGCACCATATTCCGGCGGTGATATCAAGCGAACTCCCCATTTTTTTGACTACCTTGGTGGAGGTTTCTCAGCCCGAATATACTAGTTAGAGTGAAAGCTGATCCATAATTTTTATTATACCTTATCAACGATGGAATGTAGAAAATAGTCAATCAAGACAACGTTTGGTTTACGTTACTCTGAAGTTATCGGTTTAAATTTCAGTTTCTTGAAGATTACAAATTTTTAATTATAAAATTGAAGAACCTCCTGGAGCCACTGATGCTTTTTTTAGATTAGAGTTGAAATTGGAATGGTTTCTCCCGGAATATTCACATCAAATATTTTTTCGTTACACCTCAAAGTTCTACTTACTGTAAGATTCCATTGAGTGACTTTAAATAGGAAATTTAGCGTTTTATAAGGCAAATATTAAACCAATCAAAGTCATCCTTTTAGTGAGCTATTTCAATACATTTACAAGAACACGTACGACTTTTGACCAACCTATTATTAAAATATCTTTTAATTTTTATCAATGCCCTTACATAATCTCATATAATGCAAGTAAACTTTACCCTAGTATATCAAAAAAAATGATCAGATGAAATCCTTGTTATTCTTGGCAGCATATTATTGTCCCCAACTGCATCGACGAATTTTTTAATGCTATTTGACGCAGTGTGAATCATGAAAACAATAAAATATTTTTGTTGTACTTTTAGAACAGTTTATAAAATCAAACATCCTTGGAAAACGGAACTGAATTCAATACGCCAGCTCTAGTTAAAAAATGAATGTCGACCCATAAAATCCTACACCGTTGATGAAAATTGCGATGTGGATATTGAGGATTAGGAGACACAGTTTTTATTTAACGTTGATCCTCAGAAAAAAAGGAATAACCAGTACAGTATGTCTCTCGTTTACTCTAAAAAAAACTCACAGCTACGGCTGAAAGAGAAAGAAAATGGCACGTTTTGATATAGGATTAAATCTCTCTGATCAAAAATACCCACATATTTGATGTTGTAAAAAACCTTTTCCAATGCTTTCAATGCTTCAATTCAGTTTTTTTTCATTGAAAAGCAAAAACTTTAGTAATATTGCTCAGACGTTTTAGCCATTTCATTTTATATATTTGTGTGTGTGTATATATATATATATATATATAATGTAAATTCACCAATAGTCATAACAAACACAGAAACCAAAACACACAAAAGAGAGACTCACTGGTTCTCGAATTTTCGGTGGTCCAACCACCTTTCTCAAGAGGAATTAGGAACAGAACTGTTCTGTTTTTTTTGTGTGTTTTGGTTTCTGTGTTTGTTATGACTATTAGTGAATTTACATTATTGACATATCTTATCTTCCGAAGAAGACGGAGCTCGAGTCCATCGAAATTATCTAGATATTATTGTGAGTGTTCTTTTTATGTGTTCTCGTGCTGTGTGTTACTGTCTAAGTTTTTTATTCAACACTTCCGTGTTACTTCGAAGAAATCATCTATATGTATATATATATATATAATATATGTATGTATTATATGTATATATATTACATTACAATAACATTATTTTTATTTAAATCATTCTGATTTGGTGGTGATATTCGATTTGTATCTTGTACATAAACAGCAGTTTGCTGTATTGCTGTATGCTGCTGCAAAGTTGCTGTAATTGATTACTGGTATGTGATACGTGGATAATTAAGAGAATAGCGATTCTCAATTAAACACGTGTATTACTGAAGACACGTACATGCACCCAACTGGTTTCTCTCCAGCAAAACCATGCATCGTTCTTTTATGTTTGCTCAACGGCGGACTACCGAGGGTCGGTTCTCTGCAATCCCTCCTCGGCTTACTCCAAGTGACCCAACGAGCACGTCTTACCATCCCCACGAAGAGCTCAAGAATGAATTTAATTGGGCCCAAGCGTTCACCTCCCGTACGCCTCGCATCGATAGAACGGAAACACGACCATAATGAACGTTTTCTTCGTAATCTTAGCGTTCTCGACCTCTATCCAATACCTAACTAAAAAAGAAGCAACCAGTATACGAAAAGCACTTAAAAGGATCTAATTGATGGTCATTTTTAGACGTGATTCGTGCAGATACGAACATTGAAATAGTTTGATAAACCACGCAGAGCGTTTAGGCCTTGATTGTTTAACCAATTTAATCCATTCAAAGCTTAAGGATTGAGTCAATGTTCACCATGCGTGATTGCAATGGAAAAAACATTCGAACAAGTCTTTTAATATGACTGGAGAATATCATACATTTTAGACTTTTAACTTGTTAAATCATTATTTTCTCGTGGATAGATGAAAAACATGTATAACATTAGTTAACATATTAATCAAAGGTCTCACAAACATGCGATTTCGGCAATTTATAACCCGACGTGAATACATACGGGGCAGTAGTTTAAGAGGCAGAATTTTAGTGATACAAAAGTTGTAGGGCTGAAATTTCCTAGAGCTGAAGTGTCGAAGGACTATTAATAGATGGCTTGTTTTCCAAATTTTAAGTAGTATTTTTCCATATATATGTGATTTCAGAGGACATTAAAGCAATAATAAATCTCCTATGCTTCCGAATGCAATTCAAGGATGCCTAAATTATGTTAGTTTATTCAGTTTCATGATTTTGTTTTGTTATATTTTTCCAATATTTTTACCAGGCGAAATTAAAATTATTATAATTTTCCAAGTTTCTCGAAAGTGATTCAAACCTTTATTAATACTTGAAAACCCTTAATAATTCAATTCAATAATAGTTCAATAATACTGAGTCTTCCAATTTTTCACATTTATACAACCCACCAGAACATCCATGTATGTATATGTATTTATATATATGTATATTTATTTTATATATATATATATAGAATTTTTTTTTCTTACAGGCCCCCCCACCTTTCCTCACCTTTTTGATAACCCCCAACCCCTTCATCCATTACCCTTCCCTCATGGTGCTACACCCCCAGCCACACATCTTTTTTGGTGGCTCGCAGGGTATTCATGTAGATGTGTAGATGTAGATCCGTGATTCCCTTTGTACTGTTTAAAATCTGAAATATGAGTATGATATTCCCTAGAGTATTTCCAAGAAAATGCGGAAGGTACCGCGACAGTAACTTTTTGATGAAGTCATCCGCTAATATGCATTTTAATGCATATTAGCGGATGATATGCATTAAAACTTTTAAACTCTGAAATTCCATCCGAATTACAGAGTGCAAAAATCAATCCCGGTCAAGGCGAATGATTTTTACACTGTGAAATTGTTTCCTAGATTATTTGTTGGAATTTCAACTCCAACGTGATTATTTGGCTTCATGGAATTTAAAACTATCGATCGTGCTGTTTGGATGTGGTGATGCAGCTAAGTCAATATGCAAACGTTCGTATGCATCCGAAATCCAGTCTACCAAACTGTACATGTTTGGACGAAAACTTTAACGGTGCTAAAGTTAAATAAATTTATTTTTTTCACGAATTCATTCACCGTTGGATTGTCATGGAAAGGTACTCATGCGTTGATATTTTTCAGGAATACATTCCCACTCGCGCGGCCGTCTCAAATACCAGCTAGTGAAATACTTTTGAGAAATAATAGGAATATAAGGGAAACGAGCAGATTTTTGTCTGAATGACATTGGTAACACTGGCGGAAGACCGGCGACCTCTCTAAATTTAAGTAAAGTTTCGTGAATAAATTTATGTACACCTATTAGACTTTAATTCTCACCCATTGCCGAATATCAGATGTAATTTACCTACAAGTCACACGTGTGGACGTTCATACGTGGCGAGTATATCGCTTCCCGTCCATGGTTTCTTCCCTTATTCGCAGTCAAACCTATTTGGGAGAGGAAGTGTGGGGTGAGTTAGTGGATGGTTGGCTTGTGAGGGGGGTATCGTATTGACCGGATGTAGAACTCGACTTAATCCGAAGGATATAACTATTTCCATCCCTCTCTTTTCTTTCCAAGATCCTCTTCATTTACCATTCCTCTCTTTCTCTTCTTCTGCGCCGACTTCTCTCGCCGTTATTCTTATCCAACTCCCGCCCTCTTTCCCTCCACTTCTCCTCGTGAGCATCCAGCTCGCATCCCTCTCTCTCACCCCCACTCGTTCCCGGGCTCCCATTGCGCCGGGGAGGCTGCAAATCAACTCCCTAGCCCTTATCGGCTGCTCTTATCTCTTCGTCTCCTCGAGGACCCGGCGACGTCCCCGTTCGTCTTAAAACGGAAGATATGCAAAGGGAAGTTTCTGAATGCCTGCGTTCTCCTACGTTTTTATTTTTCTTCTCCTTCTTTCCTATTCCACCACACTGCGAGGTCGAGTTCTTTCTTAGGCATCCCTAGCAGTGGTTTACCGTGCCTCTATTTAAAGGAAAGAACAAGCCCGAAGATGCCATTTCTCGACTTGAATCTCGGGGCGGGATCGCGGAAGATATTTTAAGTAACTTAACCGTCATAGGGAATTTAATTTTTGCGCGAGTACGTAAATGGACTTCATACGCTATTCAGATACTCCGAGTGTACCGAAGTGACGATATAATGAAAAAAGCATTGTAGCAGGCATTAAATTCTCACGTTTGTCGATGTAAACTGGATGACTAAATTGTGAATTCCATTGAATCACCTCAGTGAACAGGATGAAAATGAATCCACTAATGCAAAAAATGATGTGCGATAAAATATTTCGCGGTTACGTTTTTATACGCCTAGGATTTGAAGACGCAAAATAAATTTGCTCCCCTTATAATTTTCTCTCTTTTATGTGTTGAGGAAATCTTTCTTACGAAATGTATTTCTATTGGGTAATATGAATTTTTATTAAGTAATATGATATTATTCTGCCATTTTGACGTCAAATTGAAATTAGTTCTCATATAATCCCACCAAACATGCATGAAAAACCAGCCGTGATCATTTCCATAGCTATGGAAGGAAATAAGCTTTGTAAACATGCGTCTTTTTGTCTAAAACGATTCGGACGCGTATATATACATTATTTTGTCAGCTTCGACCCAATCGCGCGGACGTAGTCAAGAGTCCACGCATAGATATATCTCCTTTCCAAGCAGATTTTGTTCAAATAAGATGGAGGGCTTATTTTATGGATAAGTACGCGAGGAAATTGAATTCTACCTCAAAAGGAGGGGGAAGGTGGGGAAATTGCCTTTCCAAGTCGATCGAATGGGAATTTGGACGGAAGTAGGCGAGCGGCGTGCGGGTCGTGGGTGCAACCTCTCATCCCTTTTCACAACCTCTCATCATTGCTCCACCCCTCACCTCCATCCCCCCTCCTCCACCCCCACATCTCCCGAGACCACATTCTCCCCCGGCCCAAAAACCCTCGCGTGTTTTCGGTCACGATTTCCATTTTCCGGTCAAGCGGAGACGTCCGGTTATTTTTCCGGATCGGAAGGGAGACGTAGGAAGGCAGCAAACCCCTCCACAGCCCACCCCTCTAATGATCTCTCCATAGCTACCATCTGTGGAGGAAGAGGGTAGCCGCAGCCACCACCTTGGACGGTCGACTGGATCATTCTCCCATCCGGTCACCCCTCGAGAGGCTCCGTTTCGGTCCATAGGACGCTAATGTGTGTGTGTATATATATATATATATATATATATATATATATATATGTACATATACACACACACACATAGTCACCGACATTTCTGGATATTCTCGTATACCTTAGGGAAACGTGGGGGAAAAGTTACGGGTGCGGTAGATCCTTCATGGAGGCTGGAGCGGGGGGGAGAGGCGGTTGAAGGGGTCGAGTCCGCTTTAGTTTATCGGGAAAAGATTCCTTGTGGAGAGAGTTGGACGGTGGGGAGAGAGAGAGGAAAAAAGGGGGTCATCGGATCGGTTGGTGGAAAAATGAATGGAGGGCACTTCACCTGGATAAAGTACCGGATGTCCCCGGCGAAAAGGGCGGTGGTGAGTGGGAGGGCTCTCCGCTCTTGAAGGAGCGGGAGGGCCATAGGGAAGGGAGGGGCGATGCGGCATTCAGCCACGCCGGGGTCGGAAGTGGGTGTTGGAGTTCGGAGTGAGCTGGGTATAGTGGGGGTGTGGGAGGTGGGGGTGCCCCTTAGCGCAGGGTCGACAATGCGTGCCGAGGTGTCTCTCGGAAACATTCCGCGGGGATGGCATCGCGGATGGAGGGCTTCCAAGATTTGCCATCCTGAAGAAAGCACTGCGATCACGCTCTTTCTCCACCATAAAATTTTGTGATGCCTCCGCATTTTTTTTTCGGCAGTATACGGTGCGTGTATTTGACCGGGTCGATCAATTCATCAATATATTTCACACATGTGGAAAGTTGTGTGAAGTCTTTTTGCCATTTAAAGTTCGTTGGTACTGAAAATCTGTTGTGAACAGAAGTTTATTTTATCCATGTTTCTTGGTTTTCACCAAGTACGCTGTCTATTCTGAGTTTCCAACTCTATTTCGAGAAACTTTCTGAATTCATTATTATGGGCATGGCTACTTTAGCTTTTCTATCTTTTACTTTTGGAAACGGGGAAAAAGCAAGGCGAATATTTTGTAATGCGATAACATTTCTATGTGCACCAAATAGTTTAAAGTATTTTTTAAACATAAACCAATTGGTTTTCATAGCCTTAAATCAAACACGTCGTCGTAAGTATCTATTACATGAATTGGTTCACCAACTATTGCATTGTGTAGATTGAGTAAGTTTTAATCAAATAAAATGCCTGGGCAATGGATAGGCATGTACTATGAATAAATGTTATATAACAAGGAATCGGTTTTTGCGTTTATTGCACGAATGTAAATTTGTCTAGTAAATTTGCTAAAAAACTCTTTTTATAAACTTTCTTCGGTTAACTAATTATTTGAGGTGATGCATATTTTTTTATGTTAAAGATGTTCTTACCGCGAAGCACTTTAAAAAAACCTTCATATAAGTTTGAATTACTTTAGCTTACTTTTCTATGAGCCACCGTGCCTTCATGCAATATTTCACACTAAATGAATATATTTAATTCGCACTTCATGTTGAAAATAAGAATTTTCTTTTATCGTAGTTTACCATAATTTTGATTTAATTGGTTTGGCAAAATTCCTATTTAATCATCCTTTATCCTTTGAATATTGGTTTCCCTAAGTCACTTTAATCAAATGATTATTTAGCAGCGTATATACCTCAGAAATCATTTATAATATACACGTATTTCATATGTAATATAATAATCAATAATGCTAGTTGTTTTTACGCTCTCTGCCGCTAGATATTCGTAATTTGTAATTCCAATGTAAGATAGTGTCATATAAGTTATTGTAAAAGAATTCGGCTATACGTATTATCACGTCTCTTTGGAATTTAATAAACAAGAGAGGTATATTCATAGAATTTCTGAGGTAATCCATTGTCAAATAAGATTCTTTCCTGTCCATATACCGTAACCTAATAATCCCTATTCCACGCGTATTGTTGCTTCAAAACTCTCAAGAATACTTTGAAATGAAGATTTAGAAAAAAAACATAACTAATATTCGCGACCTACTGGGCTCAATTTACACAATTTCAAGAATAATTAACTTTCCAATGGAATTTTTTTAAATTGGTAACTGTCTGTAAACTAAATTCAACTGTAGTTCCTGTACCGATCAATTTATCCTCATTGGATGAGGACTAGGGAATAGGTGGAACCATAAATTTTACGAACGTTGATAATGTGCACTTTTATGTTATAAGTGCACTGCCGACTTCTGTAAATCATAGTAGAATAAAGCTCTAGGAAATTTGAGTCATCATCTGGTAGGATGTTGCCGTTTCTGCAAATAGTTCTATATAAGCAAAAAAGGATGACTGGATCATAAACCACTACTTCATTTTCTCTTGTCTGTGCGATTCTCGTTACCTAGTCAATATGCTCACTTTTTTTCGGTGACCTCATTTCGCTTTCCGAAACATCTACAGCCATGTATTAATGAACGGAAGGCATAAGGGTTAAATGCCTTGGACCATCCGCAAATATTTTTATTGTGTACAAAGCAATACTTTTCAACTCATATCTTCCACCTCAACCTTTTCAGCGATGGTCGGAAGCGAAAAAGTGAAACAGGCAGAGACCGCTGTTATTTAGGATGAAAAAAATAGTACGGGAAGAGTGCGTGGAGGCGGTAATGAGATTCAGTACCCGTATTTGATTTTGCCAATGAAAACCGATTCGAGATCCCTGCTCATGCTTCATTCGGAAAGGAAATACGTACCTCACCACTACTCGCTTACGAAAATGTTACGTGGAAACGCTTCATCACATCGACGGAGTGGGCGAGGGAGGAGCCGTGCAAAAATTCCATCAGCAGTTCATTACAGAACGGAAATTACGAGAACAACTATTCATTTGTGCAAAATTGCGGAGGAGGAGGATGAGATTTGTTTTTCAAAACGATCCTTGATTTCCAGCGTTCGGAGAAAATCCCGCCGCAACCACTCCCTCCTGGGATCCCACCTGAGCCCGCCACGCCTCTTCTGCACCTTGCCTCACCGACCCCTCATCGAACTATTCCCTCGGCCCCCAGGGCTCCCCCACCCTCTCTCTCTCTCCCTCCGCCTACCTCCGTCCCGCTCTCTTCACTCGCCTCACCCCCGTCCCATCTCTCTCCTCTCCTCACCCACCATTTCCCCAGATCTCTCTCCCTCGCTCACACACAAACAAACGCGCACACACACGTAGGTACGTAGCCGTGACACTCCCACCCACCTGATGGATTCGACGTTCCTCGGCCATTCCGCGCGAATAAAACCCCGCCGCCCCCGTTTCATCCCTTCCCTCCCTCCCGCGCCACTCCCTCCTTCCCTCCATTCTCGAATCTCCTCCTCCTCCTCCCCCTTCTCCCTGTCACCCCCAAGTCCCAAGTCATTCATTCATGCACCCATGCCCACAAAAGTATTACTGCGGCCCCTTTTCTCCTTCCTCCTCCACCGACACCTCTGGCTTCCAACCTCCATCGCTTCCATCGCCTCCGCCATTCAGCTTCTTTTGACGTCACCCTCACTCCCGCATTCTGGCCCACCTTTACCACCCCGGGCACTTTTCCTCTCACCTTAGGGCCTCCTTCCCTAGTCCCGATCCACGACCTCTACCTCCCGCCATAAAATATCCCCCCCCCCCATCACCAACCTTCCAGGAACCCCCTGAAACTCCACCTCTCACCTTGTCCTTTTCCTCCTCCAGCTCGCACCACACATTTCCAGCATCACCCCTACGAGAGCAGGTCCACGGCCCATCCCCTATTATTTCTCTCCTTCCTCCTCACCGCCGACGAGAGCGGGGATCTCGCGAAATGCTCCCGGGCCTCGAATGTCCCATATATTACCCGTCAAACCCTTTCCCGGTCTCCTTCCGTCCGCTCATGCATCTCCTACGGAGAGCTGGAGCCTCTTCCCAGAGCGAGCTCCCCGGCGCTACGGTCTCGTCCTTCCCCACTCGTTCCTCCCTGGCCTCCCTCTCTCCCTCCACCACTTCCCGCCTGTGGCTTCCAGCCGCGACGCCCGAACGCGAACATGGGATGATATAAAAATGACGACATATCGGCTTTGCCACATGGAAGTACGACGGCATCGTATTAAGGCGTTGCGAATTGGAGACGTTTGAAGAGCCCGGAGTGCTCTCAGCCACCTCCGCGATCTCCTTAAGGGTAAAATATATAGGCGCACTCAAAGTGACTTTCTCACCTCGAATTTTGCTATATCAAAGAGCGTTCATCAATTTTGGAATAGAGCATTGTGCAACTCAAACTTGCTTCGTGAACTCCCAAATTTTGATTGCTTATTCAACTATTGCAATGCGGTATGGAATAAAGATCTTCGGTTTTCGAGTTCCTTTAACATCAACAAGGAACTTTTATGTGTTTATTTTCCATCTAAATAAATAAACGCGCATACATAAGTGTGTTAATGTGTATGTATACTGTAATCCGAGTCCGTTTTCACTTATTTTTTTGTTTTAGAATTGTATATAATATATATGTACTATGTGCTGTCGCTGCGTATATACGGTATTTCAAAGTGAATTTAGAGGTTATAAGACAATGTAGTGTTTATTAAATTTAATATACAATTAATTAGTGAAGTCATAAAACAAATAAACGAGAAACTCTAACAGTTTTTTACAAGTGTTAATTTGTTTAATGTGAGCATTATCTGCCATACGGCACACATCCAGTCGATAGGCAAGTTTTTCCCAAACGTTCATCAGTGTGTTATGTGTAATTGTTGAAACAACTGCTTCAATCCTGTTTCTTAAGTCGCGTATGCCAGCTGGTAGCGGAGGCACATACACATGACGCTTTATGAATCCCCAAAAGTTAAAAATCTCATGACGTGAGATCGGGTGAACGTGGAAGGCATGCGAAACAAGCTGTGTCATCCGGTCCCTTGAGGCCAATCCAGCGGTCGGGTACAACGTCGTTTAACCAATCACGTACTGAGTTATGCGAATGCCAGTGCACCATCTTGCTGCCAAATAAATTTTCTGGTCCACCTTTTTCCAATTGTTCCAGCGGGTCAAGACAAGAAGCACCAGTTAAAGTTCTTAACCGAAAAAAAAGTTTTAAAACCCCGATATTCATTTTGAGGCACCGTGGATACATGCACACGCACGCACGCAATGTGTATATATATATATTAATATATATATATATATATATATATTCATTCGAACATAGAAATAGGTATAAGGAAAGGGGATAGGAAAATACATAAAAGGCGAACACAGGACATGTGGGGAAGGCGGTTTTTTGAGCAGATCACGAACGTAAAAATTTTTCCTTAACCCGGATTTGAACACCGGACCTTCCACTTGACGGGCGGATGTGCTACCAATTACACCACCAAGGAAACCTAATTCACACTGAGATCTGCGATGTTTTAAAGTGCTCCGAATCATTTGCCAAAGGACAGTTGGTTAGAAAGCATATAGTAACAAAGAGAATAGGAACAGTACGTTTCATGGCAAGCATAGCCTGAAGAAGACATGAGCCACATTGGCCAGATACACATTCAATATAGTACATATTATATATATATATACACATTATATATATATATATATACATACATATATACATATATATATATATTCATTTACATAGAAATAGAGATAAGGAAATGGGAAAGGAACACACATAAAGGACGAACACAAGAGAGGTGGGGAAGGCAGATTTGAGCAGATCACAATTGTAAAAATATTTTCCTCGACCGGGACTTGAACACCGGTTCTCTCCACTTGCCGGACGGATGCTCTAATCACTTGAGTTTTCGAGAAATGTACTTTACATTGAAATCTGCGATCTTATAAATCGCCAAAGTGCTCCGATTCATTGCCCAGGAGATGGCGTTAGGGAGCTGGATCCTTTCCCATTTCCTTATCTCTATTTCTATGTGAATGAATATTTGTTCGCCGTATGGCGGGATTTCGTGTTTGAATGTGTGTATATATATATATATATATATATATATATATATATATATATATATATATATATATATATATATATATATATAAGCATAAATTTCTAAAAATAAAATAAAGAAAGAATAAATTTCTATAAAATTCTATGATTTTCGCCGTAAAAACGGCGTAGATAGAGGAGATACTCGCAAATCTTCCTGCAGGGAAATATTTGATATAGATGGGGGATTGAAATACGGCAGTAGATGAAGGAAGAGATGATGATGAGTTTGGAGGACTGCGGTTTAGGCACGAGGATGACCGCAGGGAGAAATAAATTGTGTTCGGCAGAAGACAGGGGTTAGTAATCACAAACACTTTGTTTAGACGCTACAAAATTCGTAGCTACGCATGGAAAATGCCAGATGACTCAGAAAGGTATCATTTAGGTTATCATATGATAAGTCAGAAATACAGGAACAGTGTGATCAATTCGTACAGCGGTAGAGGACATGAACTCTGACCACAATTCAGTTGTTATGAAGTGTAGCGTCGGTTTCGTAAAGATAAGGCGCGGGATGCGGGTTAGGAAATGGAATATAGAAGCATTAAATGGATTGGCTGGGATAGAGGATCAGCAGGCTGTAGAAAAAACATTGGATGCTGGTTAAGAGCTGAGTACTATCGAAGAAAAAGGTAATTTGACAAGAAAGGGTTATTGAAAGCCGTCAAAGAAACTATGGGAACCGTTAATGGGAAAAGGATAAGGAAACCATGGATTACGGATGAAATTATTACAAAGATAAATCAGGGAAGAAAATGGAAGAATATAAACATAGACTTAGTACAAATGAAGTAAAAGGAGTCAAACAATAAATTTAGACGGGCAACTAATCAAGCAAAACTAGCGAGGATATGGAAAGTTTGCAGACGAAATGTGAAATTGGTGCGCTATACGGTAAGGTTAAATCAATATCGGGAAGTAGGAAAGGAATATCTGTGCTAACAGTTAGATATAATTTAGGTAGGATAATATTTGACACAGAAAAAGTCCAAGAGAGATGGAAGAAATAAATAGAAGATCTGTATAGCAAAGAACTTAGGCCGACAAGGTTAGACATAGAAAAGGAACATGACGTAGAAGAAGATAGCTTAGGTCCAGGCATACTCGACAATGAAATAGAAAGGGCATTAAAGGAGATGAAAGCAAATAAGGCCGTGGGGGTGGACAACATACAACATGACAACATGAAAAAGTAACATGAGGAAGATAGCTTAGGTCCAGGCATACCAGACGATAAGATAGAAAGAGTATTTAGTGTAATGAAATAAAATAAGCCTATGGGTTAGACAACATTCCTGCAAAACTACTACAAAATTTTTGAAAATGTAGGAGGAAGAGTCTATATGGACTGATTCATAGTATCTATAAGGAAGGAATTTGGTCGGAAGAGTTCAGTGTTTTTTTCTATTTTGAAAAAGATAAAGGCTAAATCCTGTAAGGACTACAGAGTAATCCCACACAGCTAAGGTAGTTCTTAAGATCATCAACAAAAGGTAGAGAGTAGGGCAAATGATTACTTAAGGGATATTCAGTTGGGTTTAGGAAGGGGAGAGGCACACGCGATGGCAATGAGAGCTACTTGGGAGGAATATAGAATACAATCAGGATATATTTACCAGTTTCGCAGATTTTGAAAAGGCGTTTGATTGATAAAAAAGGTTAAACTAATGAGTATATTGCAGAAAATATGAATAGACTGGAGGGTCAGGAGGCTAATCTGCCACCTGTACCTGTCTGAGTTGGCTCAGGTGCGAGTGGGGATGGAGAGTCGAAAAGTGTTAGGAAGAGGAGTAAGGCATGGTTGGCCATTATCACGTGTGCTGTTCAACGTATATGTGGAGGAAATGATTAAAGGAACATGGGAAGAACCGGAGGTAGGGATGAAAGTCGGAGGGGAATTCGTCAAATCAGTTAGTTTGCTGATCACCAAGCTCTAATTTGTCACTCAGCCAAGGGATTGCAAGCATTGCTGAGTTAATTGGAAATTCAACGCGACAGATATTGGATGAGAATCAATTTTAATAAAACAAATAAAATGCGATTTCAGAGAAAGATAAGGGCTAAGCTAAACATTAAAATAGGCGGGGAAAAAATAGAGCAGGTAGAACAGTTTACGTATCTAGTAAGTGTTTTGGACCAAGACGATCAAAGTGGTAGGGACGTAAGGAGAAAAATTTCGCCAGGCAAAGAGACTTTCATAAGGAGGATGGAGTTGATGACGGGAACGTTGAGTAGGGCGGTAAAGACGAGGCTCGTGAAAACTTTGATATGGAATGTTGCAATGTACGGCGCGGAAACGTGTTCACTGAAGCAGGAGGATAGACATACAGGGTTCGTCCGGAAGATAAGTGTACTGAGCTCAGGAAAAAAAATTTATTACACTTTTACATATCTAAAGCTAATATTCCTCAAAATAGGACCCTTGTGAGTCGATACACTTGCTCCAGCGGCGTTCCCATTCCTGGAACGCTCCCGCGAAGGTATCATCGGGAACCTCAAGAAGACACGTCGTCACGGCCTCTTTGACGGCGTCCAAAGTCCCGTATCGTGTTCCTCGTCACGCGTTCCGCGTCTCGTCACCCGAAACAACGTTCTCTAAAAAATGTGGATCATTTTTGCAGTGATCCGTAAGTTGTGTCGCGATTTCCAAACGATTGAGTCTTTGATCATCACTGAGCACTTTCGGCACCAACTTTGCACAAATTTTTCGCATCTGTAATTGGTCCCTAATAATCTCGTGCACTATTGTTTTTGGCACATTACACTGCTCTGCTATCATCCAAATACTAAGACGACGATCAGAGTTCAGTACATCGTGAACTTTTCGCACATTTTCGTCTGTGAGTGTCGTTGATGGGCGTCCAGGCTGTAGTTCGTCGTCGACCTCTTCTCTGCCCTCCACGAACATCTTGTGCCACGTTTCTGCCACGTCACGCAAAGATCACGTTTCTGGACATGGCTGACTCCCCGTAAGCCTGGTTAATCATACCGACAGTTTTGGTAGACGATTTCCTAAGCTTTACCGCAAATTTGATGGAATAACGCTGCTGCAAAAACTTCGGCATCGCGTTCCGTGACGTGGGTCGAGCGTGGAGGTTCACGTTAACAGAGCTCCTCACTACACCACAGCTCAGAGCCAACTGCCTTTTTCAGCGTCGCTTTCCAACATACCCCCCATCCAATTACAGCCCATCAGAGCGGTGCTGGGCGCCCCTGTAGCGGCGGGAAAAAATCAATACACTTATTTTCCGGACGAACCTTGTAGACTGGACGCTTTTGAAATGTCGATTAGGAGAAAAATGGAGAACGGAAAATGTACTTGAAGGAACACAAATGAAGTACTAGGGAGGGTGTGCGAGGAGAGGGGATTGTTGGGAGAAATCCTATGGAGGCAGGAAAAATGGTTGAAAGGCGCATTGGGCGGCAGTGGGATGTTGAAAACAGTAATAGAGGGGAGAATGTTTATGTAGAGTGGGTTGCTGCATTTTGTTTTGTTAGTAGTCACCAAATATTTGTTTGGTAGTTGTGTCAATTAAAACCTACTTTAACCGGTAAATTATTTAATAATACCTAAAAACAGCAATAATTATGTGTACACACACATTCATACCTGAAATTCCGAACGAGCAATGAACCCACTTTCATGAAGATAAAGATCTTTGTGAAATGGGCAAAAGATTAAAAATAGAAAAAAAAATTAGTTTGGCGGTGAAGGTAGAAGGATGCGTATTACAAGCAGAAAAAACTTCGTGTGTGACGAGTTATTCACAGTAACTCTTCTCACACTGAAGTTCATGTGAAAGGCATTTTTCAAGCAGGACACTAAGTGGCATTTCTCATTTTTAGTTGTATGTTTACATTGCTATATTATCACTTCCTAATTCTATTGGTGCCAGGAAAAAAATTATTACCATGTAAACATTTTAACTATTAGAGGACTCAGGACGAGTAGTATACAGAACCATTGGGCGTACAATTGTATTATTAAGTAATTCATTTGGGTCCCTGCATTTATTAAGGATATGGTGTAGTAGGTTGTAAAGTGAGGAAAGTCCCTGAAGCTTAAGCAACATTTTGGAAGAGCCGAGGTCTTATCCCTCTGACACACTCTTTTTTTCGGCCATCAACTTGAAACCACCCGCTATGCAAATCCTGCCTTCTCCTTTGCTCAAATATCGCGTCTACCAGTCCACCTATCTTTACCATAACCTTCATTACAACACGGATTTATTAATATTATTAACTATCTCGCATGCAACTTCTTCCCGGCCTTCGACGTAGGGTAATGCACAACCCCTCACACTATTTGTAATGCCAACTGTCGCCATTTCACTATATCCCCTACGCTCGTCAATAACTATTTTTCTACTTATTTATTAAGGTTTACCTGTAAAGTGCAAGCTACATTGGGGTGCAAATCTGGGAGATGGCCGACATCTGACTCCTCTAAGCATTTGAAATTACGGAACTCCACAATCTCACAATTACGAATCTCCACGAAGATCCTGCCTTCGCTCTTCCCTCCATTCTTCCGCACCATAAACTCCCCCGCTTCTGTTTTCTCGACCATTTCTTTTCCTCTCCCATTCCCGCAGCTCGTTTTAAGATTAAAAAGTTTTATTATTCTGAGCGGAATAGCTCGGGCTGTCGAAACGTCAGGGTTCGTAGTACTCGATTAAAGGTGACAAGGACCACACGAATAAAAGTATGTACTTTTAATTTTCATTAACCTTTTTTAAAATATTTATTTTTTACGCTATCAATATACAAATGTGTGAGCCCCTTAAATATGTCACTGAAAAACTCTTCCGACTTTTCTTGAATCCAGGACTTGACAGCTGCCTTCATCTCATCGTCCGAGGTGTAATTATCACCCTTGAGGTGGTTCTTGAGTTGAGGAAAAAAATAAAAATCGCAAGGCGCAAGATCGGGGGAATAAGGAGAGTGTGGATTCGGTTCAAATTTCAGGCTTCGCAGCGGCTCCAGCTACGCGAGTGGTGTGTGGACGGGCGTTGTCATATTGCAAGATTATTGGCGTCAGGCTGCATTTAACACGACGAGCTCGACGTCGACGGTGTTTTTGAGTCTGTGTATACTGAGAATAATTTACCGTTGCCCCTCGTCCCAGAAAATCGTTCACATAAACTCGGTGATCATCCCAAAGCACAGTCAAAAGAAGTTATCTTGCGGATGGTTGTCCTTAAAACTTTTTCGTCTGAGAAGATGACGAATGATGATATTCAGCGCTCTTGTCTTTTCTCTTCTGGGTGGTAATGGTGGACCCATGGCTCGTCCTCAGTGACAACATTCAAATGAAAGTCGTCTCCTTCGTTACGGTAGCTCTGCAAAAGTCCCTAATCGAATTAGAATCCCTACCTGATTCAGCCACCAACATAGAGGTGAGAACTCGCGAATCCGCATACATCCTATATTTCCGATCCTTTAAAATTCCCACCCTTAACCGCCATCTTTAATTCCCAGCAGTCCCTAAACCTTCCGCCCCCCTTCTTCCCTCCCCAGATACTCTCCCCTCAAAACCTCTCAATCTGACCTGAAGAAGGCCTCGGAGTAGGCCGAAAGCTCAAATAATCTACAATGCGAGTGTTCTTTTACGTGTTATCTGTCTTATTCTGTGTTCTATTGCCTCGTCCGAAAGTTATATTGTTCTTGTGAGTACTACTGCATCATCTATGTGTGTATATATATATATATATATATATATATATATATATATATATATATATATATATATATATAGAATACAATCAGGACGTTTTTGCCTGTTTTGTAGATTTCGAAAAAGCGTTTGATAGAGTGAATTGGGAAAAATTAAGGCGTGTATTGCAGAAAATAGGAATGGATTGGAGGGACAGGAGACTGATCCGCAACCTGTAGGAAGAGGTGTAAGGCAGGGTTGCCCATTGTCACCGGTACTGTTCAACGTATATGTAGAGGAAATGATTAAAGAGGCATGGGAAGAACTGGAGGTAGGAATGAAAGTCGGAGGGGAATTCGTAAAATCGGTTAGGTTTGCTGATGACCAAGCATTAGTTGCTCAGTCAGCCAAGGGGTTGCAAGCATTGTTGAGTGAATTGGAGGTTCAGTGCGATAAATATGGGATGAGAATAAATATTAATAAAACAAAGGTTATGCGATTTTCCAGAAAGAAAAAGGCTAAGCTAAATATTAAAATAGGCGGGGAAAAAATAGAGCAGGTAGAACAGTTTACATATCTCGGAAGTGTTTTGGAACAACACGGTCAAAGTGGTAGGGACGTAAGGAGAAGAATTGCGCTAGGCAAGGAGGCTTTCTCAAGGAGGAGGGAGTTGATGACGGGGACGTTGAGTAGGGATGTTAAGACAAGACTCGTAAAAACTCTGATATGGAGCGTAGCTATGTACGGCGCGGAAACGTGGTCGCTGAAGCAGGAGGATAGACGTAGATTGGAGGCTTTTGAAATGTGAGTGTGGAGAAGAATGGAAAAGGTGAAATGGACCGAAAGGAAAACAAATGAGGAAGTAGTAGAAATGGTGGGGGAGGAGAGGGGTTTGTTGAGAGAAATACTATGGAGGCAGGAAAAATGGATGAAAGGCGTATTGAGCGGTAGTGGAATGTTGAAGAGGGTAATAGAGGGGAGAATGTTGGGCAAGCGTGGTAAGGGTAGGAACAGGATAGGGATGTTGGACGGGATGAAGGGAGGAAAGAAGTACACCGAGATGAAGAGGGACCTGATATAGATTAGTTTGCTAGGTGGGGAGTCACAAAATGTTTGTTTGATAGTTGGGTCCATCCAAAAACCTACCTTAACCGGTAGATTACCTAAAAAAATATATATATATATATATATAAATAACTTTTGGACGGCACAATAGAAGACAGAATGATACAGATAACACGTAAAAGGAGGACACACTGTAGAATGTAGTGTAAAAGGAAACTCACACTCTAGTGTCCTTTTACGTGTTATTTTTTATTTTGTGTTGTATTGTGCCGTCCAAAAGTTATATTGCTTAAATATATATATATATATATATATATATATATATATATATATATATATATATATATATATATATATATATATATATATATGAGTTTCTGTGCATACATACCTGCACACACCTAGAAAAAGCCATGCAACGTGGAAATATCTCCTTCCTTCTCAAGTTCTCAACTTCACCTTGGCCTTAGGAAAGTAAATACGGTCACCCACCTACGCATTTCTCTCTCCATCTCTTACTCCTCCTCCTCATGCATATTGCATTCCTCTCTTCCTCGGTAGGGAACCTATAGCGACACTCCCGCCTCTTGAGTTGTGAACCTCTTCCACCGTGTCCGTATTCCGAAACCCCGCTATCGGCGTCTTCTTCTGTCTCCCACCTCTCCTCGTCTCCTTCTCCATCACCGCCCTCAGCCCTGCCGTCTACGAGTGGTCCCACACCTTCTCCCCTTTCCGTTGTACTACCTTTGGAGTCGTCTTCCCCTGTTTACTCTCAGTGCCAGTTATTCTTACCTCGATGATAGTGAATCTTTACAGAGGGGAGGGTCCATTTTGTCCTGGTGAGTGTTGATGGCAGGCTATATCGCCTTCCATCTTCGGTGTCTGGTTACAATGAGGCGATTATTTTTGTCTTAATTCCTCCTTATGTACTTGTTACCATGTAATTATATTGGCAAAATTATTCTTTTTTACGTGATTAATTTTGGGAAGTTGGAATCTGATGTCTTTGAATGTTTCCACAATTATTGATTTGGCCTTAGACTGTAGTGTTCGCGTAAGTAACGCGTTCGTCCGCCAATGAGGCAATGGAGTGGCGACATGCCTCATAAAAGAACACTTAATGAACTATAGAGATTCTTAGCCTGTAAAATTAAATGGAAAATCAAGTGAGCATAACAGGATTCAAAGGATCTACTGATAATCCCAAATCGAAAAAAATCATTCGTTCTTTTTGAACAGTTTTTTTTTAGCAGCAACATTAAACTTCCAACGTTTTGGAGGTTAAATTAATGCCCTACCTTTAACCTTAAATAATCTAAAATTAACCAATTATCGTTTACCTATAGTGCCCAATCGTTCACTTACCTTTAATGGGGTAAACGTACAACGTGAATAGGCATCTATGGTAATTACTCCGCCCCCATTATATAGCATTCCATATCGCAATGTGAGTGGTAGAGGGATGTAGCGGTCCCCTCTGGCCTAATCCTCCCGCTCCCTATGTTCGTACACGTTTAATCAGCCTGAGGATTTACTAATTAGTCTTGGCTCCTACGCTGTCGATCATGCTCAGCGCAAACAACTCATTTTCCACGTTGAATGATAGAGTTCGGTTTAGCGAATGAGGAAAGGTTTGTGATTGGAAACAATTCGGATTAGTCTGGATAACACCCCCGCTCGATAGGAGTAATAATTTAAGACCTCGTTACGGCGGTTGTGGTTGCAGGCACGAAACACGGCTTTGAATAGTAATGTCGCTACGTTGATATACGTTCATAGGCTTGCAAGGAAAACGGCAGATTCAAAGATGTGTTTTGAGGCGGCACGCGTTGTCTAATATCGAGCACATCGAAACAAAACGATGATGAGGTCGTCATGCTTATCCATTAGGGGTTATTATTTAGTCCTTTTGTGCTTCCTTATGTAGAACAAGATTATCCCATCCCCAACTCCCTCCCACTGCCTTTCATCATTCGGAGTCCCTTCCCCCTTAACAAGTCCGTGATCACCGCGGGCAAACACCGGCAACAAGGGTTTCCTCGAAGGGTTTCTCCAACGCGAAGATGTGCGATGTAATTGGTTGTTCTCATTCAGAGAATGAGGGCGGGATATTAGCGAGCCAGGGCGCTCGCTGCCTCTCTTTTTGGCTGTATTCCATGGGGTGGGAGGGGTGGGAAGAGGGGAATGAAGGTGGAATGGTTCGCTCTTACATTATCGTCCTCCATCCCCGGGGCGGCGATCCCTCTCTCCATAGGGGTGACGAGGGGAGGTGAACAAAGAGTGAGCCTCCCTCCCCCGCTAACGACGCTTCCAGATCTCCTATCAGTGGACCGCTCTCGCTTCGTGGGTCTCTGCGGCAAAGGTGGTCGCGGTGGTGGATGACTCGCATTATACCGTTTTTCCTTGGTGTTTTTTGACATCTTGGTTATTCATTTGTCAAGTATTTTAGCTCCGTTAAAAATAATCAATCGTCTAGTTTAAATTTTGTATTTATTCTTTTAACCTCATTAATTTATTAAATATACATATAATTGAACTCAGGTTACATTGCGTCGTATAATAACGTGGACACATTTTTGGATAGTCTGCCTGCAATGTTATATTTAAAATGTTATGATGTTTCCGAGTACTTAAATAAAATGTTAGAAATCGTATAAATGAGCGAGTGGAAACACCAAGTAAATTATGAACTCAAGCCGTTTGATTTATCCATTAAGTTCTAAAGGAAAACAATCATGTAAAATGTTTTATTTTAATTTTTGAATCACGACTTAATTGGCCGGAGGGATTCCAATAGGCAATTTTGTAATGTGGCTTGTGAAACTAATCCTTCAGCCGTGAAATAATGTAAACATAAGTTTCTATCGAAAATGATTATAGAAATTTTTAAATAAATATAAATGGTAATATTTTTTGTTATTATTGAGGGATAAACGTCGTGCTCATATATTAAATTCACTCGTGTATATGTTCTATCCAACACTCAGAGATAAAAAAGATACAAATGATAGACTTCCAATAAAATTTCACCAAAGTAAATATATGCATTTCAAAATGTTGAAAAAAAAATTAGCATCTCGTATAATCCTAATCGTATTATATGGTATCATCAGATAATGATTAGTATAGCTTTGGTTAGTAATACTTCCATTCGGACTATCTACTTCACCCTGTTTAAGTCAACATTACTGGTCGGAGACAAAATTATGGGTCGTGTAAATTAGCAGCAACATTTCATTACGTCTATTTTTCATTACTAACAATGACATCAATTCTTCCTCAAATCCATGGAAATTTCTTCCATAAGTGCATCTCAGCAACTCTCCCCTTCTATTATGTACACTTCGCTTTGAGAAATCTTTCACCCTGATATTTCTATAGATATGGCCACCATATGTTTGCGCTTCGTCGTCAAAAGAAGTGGTTCTCACTTTTTGTCGGTGCGCGTGAAGCGGTGTGTGTTAAGAATTAAATTGTATTAACAATCTATATTTTTTCACTTCAAATATCACGACTGAAACATAAAAAAATTGTTTAAATAGTTTTTTTAGGCTGAGAATTAGATTTCAGTATTTGATAAATGGTGTCGAAAATAATCGTCCCTTCCCCATGGATACCATCAATGATCGACGCTCATCAAAATTTAAAGGGGCGATTACTAGAGCATTTTTTTCCTAGTTTTGGATGAAATGAGTGGAAATATTTACTTATTAGAAAATATTTGACTTATTCCTCTCTTTAAAAACCTTAGTTGATGAATATTATGGTAAGAATCAGAAGATGGAGTTTAATCTCGTAACTTTTGAGGACAATTGAGCTCTTAGCTCTTTTGATCTTCTGCACCGGTTAAAAGACGGCACTTATATTGATGAAGTGCTATCAAACTGAGAAAGTTCCTCACGGAATTGATACAATAGAAAGAGAAGTTGAGATAGAAGTTTCATCATCCTGATCAAGATGAGTTGGCTCCTTCCTGGAGTGCCGAAGCCGGCACTTTACGTGCACAAGTACGTACGTATAAGTCGGGGGATTCAGGGAAATTTGCGATGAGCTTGTTTCGCCGTGAAATTTGCATGATGTCATTGAACCTAAATTTTGAAATAATCATTGAATTTAATTACCCTAAACCATAGCCAACCAGGCATTTTATGTTGAAATCTGGGTCGTATCCAAATTATTAATATGTGAAATAACTAAGTATTTGTGCTGAATTGCAATGATGTCCGTTTATTTCCATGTTCGGCTATATGAAATATTGGTAAATCTTGTTCTTGGGTATAATCAAGATTCTCTACGATGAGGATCAAAAAAGAAACTTTTCACTTCCACATAAAGATTTCATATAATATTTAACGACCACGGTTTCGATACTGCGCATCATCATCAAGTGACATGCATCAAAATTTTTAAAAATATTATTCCTCATCAGCCTTAATTCTTTGATACACAGTTATTGTATTTGAAAATTGTCTTTGCGAAATATTTGTTGAACGGTGATCGAACTAGAGAAAAATTATGTTGAATATAAACTATGGCAGACAGTGTTAATGCCTAAACCTTTAATTTATTTTCCATCCCAATTCTCTCCGAATGAATTAACATTGCTCCGTTTGTTTCTGCGAAGGATGTAATATATAGTTCTCAAATTGACATATATGCCTAATATTTTCAATCGTATCATATTTAATATCGTTCCAATTGAATTAATGAAACATTTAGAAATTCTCTATGTAAATACATGTTAACCTGTATAATCCATTCGAACAGCTCCATATATTATTACAGTATATTTCCTGCATCTATTATTTTGGTGATTGTGTCTTCAATTAGGCATTAAAAAAACGATTAGCACAGTAATCAACCCAGAGGTCGGTTTAGTAGGTGATGATAGAATTCACCCAGTACTAAGCCCGACGGCGTGTGAATATACACACATCAGGGTAGGGGGGCCAGATCCTTTCCCTGAGCCGGTTATAGCTTCCCAGGAGGACCTGGTAACCGAAAAATCACATAGCTTGGGTGGAGCTGCGGGTGCCCAGAGTGTCTTGCTCGGGAATCGAACCCGGGACCAGTAGTCCAACGCTCCACCCCCTGGCGTACCGCGACCCACCGATTAGGCATTATGAGCTTGTAAATAATTCTGGCATACAGAATGTACCTGTATCTTAAATGTTGTGCGTCATAATTATACCTTAAAAATGTAATACTTTTGTTCTTGATAAACACTACGTGGCTTTCAAATGCGTGAAATCGAGAATTTTTCAGTCTTAATTATAATGGAGAGGAGGATACTTTTAAAATAAAGCAAGTGTTTATTTGGTTCCCATGAATAAGAAATAAAGAAAAAGCGCCACTACTACGCGTGTATAGTTTACTCCTCGCTGACAGGTTTTCAGTAATAAAGAATTAAAAAGCGAACTACTTCAATGGTCAATGATCTTACCAAACAATGCGTAAAAACCACAAAAGAAGGCTTTAATGGTTTTCATTATATCATTCTACTGTAAACTCGTACTCCTCAATGAAGGACTCACACACAGTATTGACGAATACTGCGTGACTAATACTCCGTTCTCGTTTCTTTCTTTAGTTAGGTTGTTTTTATCCTAATGATAGGACTCGAGTCTTAAAAATAAAGGGGATTTGAGGGTACGAATCGGCGGGGATAGGAACAACTAGGGAAATAATGGAAAGGAGGTTATCGGTCAACCTCCACCACTTTTAATCTAAATCAATAACAATAGGTATCGCCATAGTTGAACTATGAATATGAGGCATGATTAATATATGTAAACTCCGTTTCGAGGTATTGAAACTAATTCCAACTCAAAGGTTCATGACTCAGTTGAAGGTACACCGTTTCTCAATGCTCTTAATTTCTTTCATTTACCAAATTAAAGGTGGATGAAGTAACGTCTTTGAAATTAATGGCTTAAAAATCGCAATACCAACTTATCTTCGTTTCAATCAAATAATTGCCAAGCGCACACTTCATTATGTCCGTCACTAAATGATGACAATTAAAGAATCAAACGGATAATTTGAAGCTGGCACTCATTAGTTTCATTGCCTCTTTTCGTTTGGCTTATAGTTCTCATTGACCCATGTTCTAGATGGAGAGCTATGAAGAGGAAAACCAATTCATTTTATCTCCGCCAGCTACGGCCAATGAAATACGGTGTTTCCGAAACGTGATCACGAAAATACACATCTCTGGTGCAGTCGTAAAAGATCCCGATATGATGTAAAATTGGTTCAAATGGGAGTGAGGAGGAAGCTTGTCTTTCACAAGGATTTACGGTGGAACAAATTGTGTCTTAAGTTTAGGGAAACGTCCTCATTCCCACTGTCATATCAATTATCTCCCAAATAGACTTATACCATCCTAGTACTTTCACGGGTGAAGGTTATAACCTGTTACAACCCTTAAATAGCAGTTTAATAGATAGTAAAAATAATGACTCATCAAGTTCGTACATATGTGCTCCTTCATTCTCACGCGCAGGATAAATGTTTAACTGCATTGACTATGGTAGAATAAGGAAATGTATAGGAGAAGATACCTGGCGAAAAAATATTAAAAATAATATTCCCAAGATTAGATTGTATTTATGTAGTTTGTTCTTATGTTATTATCCTTGCTTTTTATATTCAATGTAATTCTGTAATAAAAGCATAGGGTTTAATGTTGTATAGAGCCAGGAGTCAAAGAGACCTTTCAGAAAATTTTAATGTTTTTGAAAAATTAATGAATTCAATAAGTTAAAATTATGGGTTAAACTCTTCAGTCTTTTTTACGGTGAATAATAATCCGCCGAAAGTTTCTATCTCTTTCTTGACCGATTCCTGGCTAAATTTTAGAGAAAAGCCTAAACTAAAATATAAACTTGCTGCTATTTTCCATTTCGGAATCTTACATACACCATTTAAAACCATTAGTACCATTAGTTCTTCAATTTGACGATATTAATAATTTCCATTAAATGGTGTTAATGAAAATAAAAGATGATGAACTGAAATTAAAAAGAGGGCATGCCCATTAAACTCTGATCACTCTGTTGCGTCCAAAGCAGGAACAATAGGATCTCTTTACCTGAAGAGTGAAATGTTCATCTCTTACCAGTTTTCACGTGAAAGTGGACCCTAGTTTGGGTTTAGTGTGACAAAAAGTCTGACGGATGGGGAAAAAGAGATATTCTGTGAGATGAAAAAAGTTGTGAGATGAGTGGAAGATCACAAGGACCCATCACAGGGACTGCATATTCCGTGGAGTAATGGATGGCGTCAGAGTGGGAACTCTGCTCCCCTTTTATGCAAAATATCTCTCGCTTTGGGTCGGCCACTTTCCCTTTCATGCTATACTTTTCCCAATTCTCTCGCTGGCCATAATGCCTCAACTGAGCTGCTGACCCTGTAACCGGGATAACTCATAAGCTGGGAGATGGGGATATTAACCACTGACCCGGTAGGAGCGTGAAATGGTGATATATTGACAACATGCACAAATCAAATATACCACATGGCAAACAATCTGAAGAATGACACTATCGTTGCCCAGCCTTGTACTGACCTCATAACCCCATTTTTCATTGATTTTTATGGTGTTATTATTTTATGAAAATAGTATATCCTCTTATTTATCATGAACGTTGCTTTTTACCTAGTGATTCAGTGTCTATAGAGTTCTTGGTGCACCTATGCGGTTTGGTGACTCAATCAATCTCTAAATAATGCTCATTCTCGCATTTGTGTTTATCTTGGATTCACTTACAGATTTATATGTAACCCATGAAGTGAAGGTACTTTTCTGTAGAGTTGCATTGATTTTCCTTAAAATCTATTTCGAGCCAATATTTTGTTTTTTTTTTGGTGATGCTAATTTTGGGAGATTTTCAAAATGCACTTTACCATATTCTCTCAGGGTCAAAGCGTTATGGTCAGATTTAATGTAAAGTGATAAAAATGGAGAGAAAAAAACCCCTCATATTCCGATAGCATAAACTTCAATTTCGAACAATCCAGTGGGCGAGGTAATGTGCAATTCATGTGCAATTGTTCTTTTTCCATTTTATTGGTGGCACCCAGCGGTTATCTCAATTTTCTAATGGCTTCTTAACTTTATTCGATTGCCTTCTTTATTACCGCAGCAGCGGTGTAAATGTTCACTTCCGTGAGTGAGCAGCGAGCTCTGGATTCATCTTACTTTTAAATCGGTTGTCTCCCCTCTTTTAAAATTTAAAGGCATCCTTTAGCTGAGCTAAAGAAAAAAGTAGACTCTCCATAATTTCTACTTTTACTGAGATTTTTACTCTGCTATTATTAATAACTGAGTAACTCAGTCCTGGTAATATTGTTCGCATTCTATTTGATTTAAAAGTTGCGTATAGCTTCCTGCACTATGTCCTAAATGTTCGCGGTTCATTAAAAAAAATCTAATTGATGTCTTGCTGAAGGGGTTCACGAGTTTCTTTCGAAGAACGAGCGAAACTACGAATTCGAATCCTCATGACCCTTTGCCCTTCTCTCCCCTCTTCGTGGAATGAAATGTTATTCTTTTGACGAGTGGCCGTTAACGCCACCTGCCGCTTGATGTACGGTTATTGCTCTCCACTCCGTGGATAAGGGAAAGCGGGGTTAGTCTAAATCATTGCTGGATTTGATGAATTTTCATATTATGAAAAAATATGCTCATTCATTTCCTAGGGTGACTAATTTCGGATCCGGTAAGAAAAATATTCATTATAATCGGTGAAATATATTTCGCAGGCAAGCTTATTGATATTTTAAGGTTTAATAACGATAGGTCATCCATTTACGCTTCCTCTTCTCTCAAAGTCACAAATATTTAATTAACGTACCGAAATATTGGCTTGAAAATGAATAGGGCTGATACCGTAACAGTAAATGTGGAAACGTACTTTTGCTAACTATCGCGTCCAATTATTTTTACTCTTAGGTTTACGCTTACGGAGAGATATATTAAATATGCTGGGAAAATTGCGAGGATGACTTCCTCATGTATTTGACTCTAAAAAATGTTTATTGGTTTCAATGCTCTTAGAATAGCAATAAATATTCGGCAAAAATGACATCGGTCAAAATGTCGGCATAAAAATATATTTGGCTCAGTCAACTCATGATCGGCGTTGACTTTTTTATTTTAAATTCAAAGTGTGAATCTTTTCGTTAACGTAATAAGAATAATATATATATATATATATATATATATATATATATATATATATATATATATATACGCCAAATATATTACGATACAAGGAAAATGCAATCCCCATAGGACTAAGATAAAGCATGATTATGAGTCCATGGCAGCTCTATTCCTGTATTAATCACAAAGGGTGCTGGATCGTATTCGATCAATAACTTTTTTGGCACTTTAAGCTCGTCGCCTTGAAAAAGCAGCCCGACCCCCTATCATGCGTTCTTAGGTTTTATTGAGATGTAGGGCTTTTGGGTCTCCTGCGATCCCATATTGAAGGAATATCCGCCTCATCACTCATCCTTCTATTATATAAAATTCAAGGGAGCACGGTAAAAAAATATTTGAGCGATGCAATATGAAAGGGAAAATTTCAAGACAGTAAGTATAAGCGTGGCACGTCCCGATTTTTTGTGCAAAATTCTAGCTTTTTATCGTTAATCAAGTTGGTGAAAATGGGTCTAAAATTCATACCGGCGTTTGAAAGTGTAAAATGAACAAGGCATGTAATCACGACTTAATTCGCGGCTTAAGCGATTTTTTTCTCGCCTCTCTTCTTTCGTGCACAGTAAACGTGATCAAAAATCTATAGCGCAAAAAAAGTCGAGTTCATTTTATACCTATATTTGACTCAAGCGACACAGTTAAATGTTATGTATTTGGATGGAAATAGATGAAATCCACTATCACCGCAATTTAGTGGTGAATATTTTGTGGTCAAGTTGATCAGATATTTTTATCTGCTATAAAATTAATGAGCTTCATAGGGGAATTATGAAAGTAGCTTTTTTACAAGCTGTCAAGAACATGGTATGAAATAAATATTGTAGTGTTCTAATTCGATGAGAAAGTAGTACCTAATCTCCGGCTAGATATCGTGGGCAAGGGTTTTTGTGATTCGGTGAGGAAATAATGGGTGCCTGATCTTTGGATAGATATCGTGTAAAAAGTATTAGCTCTAAGTGTACATTCCTAAGGGACGTTCAGTCGTCTAGGTGCGCAAACTATGGGCATCGGAGACTTCGCCAGTGTCGCCAATCTGAGGTATTTTACGCTTATATATGTCTAGCTTATGCCATAGCTAGCTTGATTGTATGTTAAAGAATGGTTTAGACCGATATTAGTAGTTTGTAAATTCCAGGAAAATGCCAAATAATTAGCAATTACAATAGAAAAAACATTAATTTAGTAGGTTGGCCAGAAAAGGAAAATGCTTAAATCTTGAAACGGTTTCAATCCGGTATGATCTTGTACTTTCCCGACGGATTGCTGTGGAAAAGGCTACTTTGGTCTTCCACCAGGTCAGTTCATCGATGACGCCAACGTTTCGGAAAACGAGTCGTTTTCCATCCATCATTTCGATCAGCCCTGAGGATGGAAAACGATTTTTTTTCCGAAACGTTGACGTCATCGATGGATGAACTGACCCTTTGGAAGAACAAAGTAGCCTCTTCCATCCTAATAGCCGAAAAAGTCTGGTATAAATGTAGATATAGCCTTAGGATTAAGTTGGTAAATACAATTAGGTCTGCCTGATATTATTTTCGGAGTCGATAAATGCTGCAGCAATCATGTTTTCTAGCTTCTGCGAAAACCGTAATTGGAAATAATGGTTTTCGTATAAAATCCTGACGGCTGTATTTATATAGGTGATATTTTTTGTAGCATTAAAAAATCATTTTGTCAAGGTTTATGTCTATGTTGCATTTTTTCGTAATAACTATTATGGAGGCATATAAATAACGCTTTAAATGATAAATCTATTATTAGCTGAGTTTAGTGAAAAATTACGTTATTAGTAATTAATTTTTAATAGAATTTGAAAATAATTTGAATAAGTGTGGCTTATTTTTTGACTAAACTAGAAACCTTACAGATTATTATCAACACCACTGGAGTTCTCCTAATTTGCACATTCAGCTTTCTGATCAAGAATCTGGTACCAGCGTGTGTCCTTCGTCCATTGGATTAGCAAAAGGATTCGCACACTCTCCTCCATGCCTCAACGGACGATAACCCTTAAAAAGTTCTAACGTCCACACCCTTCTCTCATTAAATTTGAGGAAGCTGTATTAGGGGTGAAGGATGCTAATTCGTGGCGGCGAGTTGAGAGAGAGGTAGGAGAGCCACAGTTAGCATGTACATGGTTCCGCTGGCATAAGGAAGTGAAATTGGCTCAAAGCAAGCAATGAATTAACAGACCATCACCGCCACGTGTAGAGACTACCTCCTTATCGAGAACCACCATCATTTTCACCTCAAAAACGATCTTGAGCGGTCTTTTTTAAGGCAGTGAATATTTTTAAGGTCTTAAGTTACGTGTGCCTTTTTGTCAGAGACTTTTCACCCCCCTGTTTTATAAAGTACTTTAAACGTGCAATGAATGACTTTCAAGGCACAGGAAGTAAACTCAATTGTTATGGTTTTCTCTTCAAAAGAGAATCTAATTTCACTGTGAAATAATCATTTCCATGCACCGGGACTTGTCCCCGGATTTTTTGATTTCCAACCAAATGTTTTACCCTGTCCATGCCAATACAAAATACCAGCGCCTTACCAATAACAAAAGCGCCATTTTGATTGCTTAATTGGATAGAGTAGTTGGCCATAAGCCAAGGTATATGGGTTCGAATCTTGGCCTAGGTTATTTTTATAGTATAAAATGTCCCATATACCAGTGGAAGCCTTCACTATTAGTACTCTTGTGAAAATTTCCAAAATCTTTATCTATTTTTCGGTAATAGTCTAGTTGGAGTGTTTTCCATATGTTTGAACAGTACGATGAGGAGCGTGCATTTTACGTATTCATGAGGTTTTTTCCGAATATATTGCAAAGGTTTAAAACCGAAATGTTTAATCATTTACCTCTTAAGCCACTTCTTTCTATAAACCAAGCATTCTAAAAAGGCTGATGAGTGCTTTTGTTCCTAAATGACAGCGTATTCAGGCTCCAAAATCTGGTATCAAGCGTAAACGGAGATTTAGAAACGGTGAGGTCCTCGGACTTGTAGACCAGGAGGTAATATGTCCACAATTATCATGGATGCAATCTTTGGTCATCATTCTTAAACGGAAATTCATTTCATTGGGTAACGCACTTTATCGGGGATGCTCTTTTGAGCTATCTTGGATTCGGAATCCTTTACCATAGCTTTTCTTCTTGCTCTGCTAATTGTCAGCCTCTAAGAACTCCAACTCCAACAATATTACTCCCAACTTCTCAACCGTTTGTCGTCTGGTATCATGAAAATTTTTCATATAGGATGTGACCAGTATATTTTCTTTTATAATTACAGGAACCTAAAAGTTTTTAATGACTAACAGTTTTCAGTAGATTAATAATTGACACGAATATATTAATTTAGCTTAATATACATTTGCGCAATTAATACACGATCTTTTTTCCAAAATTCTTCCTATATGAATTCTATGGTCTCAGGCTCAACTTTGTGGAGGTTCATTTTCGTTTTAAATGAATATAATTTGTAACTTCCACCCAATTTTTATTCGTACTACCGGTTTCAACGCTTCGGCGTCATCATCAGGTATTCTTCCTATATATTTATTATTCAATAGCAATAATAAATGTAATCATATTTCACAATGCCTAGGCATTATTTTAATCTCCTTTATACTGTCTCATTTCCTGTTCGTAATATCCCCATGCAATTTTATTTTCACAAAATGTACCTACTTTTTCATTTTGTTCTTTAATTATACAATGTAATTTCGGCTTACAATTAGGATCGATACGCATCTGTAACCTATAATGTAGATAAAATTTCCTCCTCTAATATTTTCCATATTTTACTCACTATTTAATCATTTCACTTCAACATTCAATCATTCTTCAATTATTAACTACATTGTTTCAAAATTAAACTAATTAATTGTCGTAGAATTTTAAATCTTAATTACGTCGATAAATGTAAGCTCTTTATTGTATAGTACGAAAATAAAGTGTTATTTTTTATCGGAATTTACATTTGTTGCATGTAACTATATATGGAAGAGGATGATCATATTATTATTAAACGTCTGAAACAATGGCGGGGTAACTGTTGATTCGCTTTTACTATTGATGCTCCTTGAACACAGAAGTAAATAATTTTAATAATCCACAGTAAAGGCAGGTTACTGTGATCTCTCCAGTCTTTTTCGTACACAAGCTCAAACATTTACTACTGTTAATGAATCATACATTTCAGCTGCAGAAACAGTCTGATAAACTCCAGAAAGTTTATATTTCGATGAGCTTGCATGGCATGTTAAAGCTACTTTCTCGACAGAAGAGTTTTCGGTCAAGTGGACGCGTTATTGCAAGGAAATTTTAGGGTGATATAGTGTTAAAGGTTCACTTATATTATTATTGGATGCCCAATTAATTTGAATAAGTATTTCATTCTGGAAGGGGAGCGTAATATTTTGATAGAGGTGTGTAATTTTTACGCATACAAGGCGTGATCAAAAACAGACCGGACTGATTTTATTCTGCGCAAACCGTTCCACGGTCATGCCCAAAATGTCTGTCAAAATTGTCATACAGGATCCAAAAATAATGTTCACATCCTCGGCTATCTCCCTAACAGTTAAACGGTAGTTTTCCCGCAACAAATCGTTCACCACTTTTAACATGGTTGTGGTCTGTCGAAGTGGAAGGCCGCCCCGTTCGCGGATCTTCATCTGTTGAGGCTCTGCCCGATTTTAAACAATTAAACCACTCAAAACCCTGGCTTCGACTCATAGCTTCATTAGAAAAGGCTTGCTGAATCATTTCAAATGTCTCTGAAGTACGTTTTTTAAGTTTAAAACAAAATTTTACGCACACACGCTATTCCTCTAGCTCCATTCCTGCAGTTGAATGCAGCGACGAACAGGTTAAGGCACGAACCGCTGCTGCTGCGTAACGACTCGCCGTAAACAAACGCAATACCTCTCATTTCAGTCGTCTGATGTGTTGCTGAATGGCGCACTGTGTTTCGTTTCGGTTCGTTGAACGGTTTGAGCAGAATAAAATCACACTGGTCTTTTTTTGTTCACACCTTGCATACTCTTTGTCTCAAGAAAATTCTAGGAACTCAAGATGTATTGCATGTGGGGAACAATAACTTTAAAAGTGCTTGGTAAAAAAGTAATTTCGGTAAACAACTTGAAATACTGAGGGAGGATACATGTATATTTTTAAAATAGGCCAAACACGCTAGAAAATTCTTTCATTTATTTCATGCTAAATTTATCCAAGTAAAACCTTCTCTAATAAAAAATAGTTTATTTAAGAGCTTAAAGAAGATAACTTTATAGGCCCCTTAGGCTGTAAGAGAAGTTTTAAAATTCTGCAATGAGATTCCCAGGTAGTTATTTTGAGTCTTTTGTAAATTTATTTTTTAAAAGATTGACTGTACGCGTAACAATTGATGACTCAAATACTAAGGTTTTCTGAGATTTCTTCCAAAAAATTAATCCAGAAAAGGGCCGCTTGGTTGTGAGCAGAAAAAGAAGAATGTCCTAAGGGAAAAATTTTCTTACTACCACTGAATCACACATCACCTCAAAACTTGACGCTGTCGTACTTTGCTTGTTTTTCCGGCACCAAGCCCGTTCCATCCGCATCGCCTTCCGCTTTTCCCTGATCGCTTTCTCTCCAGCGATAGGGTGAGAGACGGTAAATACAAAACCTATATCTGAAATGATGAGCGGGAAGGAAAGGAAACAGAGGAGGTTATGCCTCGGAAGGTTCTGCTGTCGCGTTCGGAACCTCTTACCTCGGTGCCATTTGTTCTCCACTTTATATGTTTCTCTTTCCCCATTCCCTCCGCTCCTCTTCCATGGGGTCTCTTGAAGATATTTCGATCCCCTTTCCCGCGCACTGGCCGCTCCGAATGCTCACTCGGGTCAGAAAAGTTGAGACCCTCATTCCTCAGGAAGGGGCAGAGCAGCGGAGAAAGGGAAAAGGAAATAAACAAAGACTCGGGATCGAACCAGAAGGTGTCCCGTCTAACAGTATTTTTTTCCTCACGTTCCATATTATATATCGTAGGTATAGGTACTCATTCATGTTTTATCTTCCCTAGCGTGTGTCTAATTTCCTTCAATTTTTTCCCTCTTTTTGAACCAGTCCGTCACCTTCGTTGAAAGTTGTTCCAAGTTGAACAAATTCAAAATTCAGGCAAAAATCTTCCGATCCTAGAGTTAATTGCTTTCTTGGATTGCTCAGTAATTCAGACATAATAGTTAGTGGTGTATGGGCTGAGAGAAGAGCTAGGACTTTCAGAACCAGGTGCTATGCTTGAATAAGTCCAAATTGGTCCTACCTCTTTCTCAGAGGAGAATATCCGTCACCTATTCCATCCAATATACTAGTCAAGAGTAAATCGGACTGTTAAGCGCTTTGTTCTTGCCTTTGCCTTGGATAATTGTTTTGGCGCGCCAGGTGGAACCTTCAGAAGAAAATCCTTTGCAAGTTATCCCGCCTATTGAAAGACCATTTACGGTGATTTTACCCTTGGTGCATTTATTTGTCTGAATGACGCCGTAAATGTACAATATAATGTATTTAATCCGTGAGATAAAGCTGAAAAATCCGTACTTACGACGGTATTAAAGTACTTGGAATTCATTTGCGAAGCCAAGAATTCAATCTAATGGATCAAAGCCTATAGCTTTATTGGTTTTAAAAAATCACGATGTATCGAATAAAAAGGGACCATCTTCTATTTTTGGGAACTCCTACAAAGGACTCGAACACAAAGATATACATTGTCGGGGAAATAACTAGGTTGTGTCAATAACGTATGTATATGCGAAATATATTGTTATTATATATATATGTTTATTTTTATTATTTATTGTTCAGTGAAGAAGTACAGGTTACAGGTTTATTTTTTTTTAAACATCAAGTATTTGTTTCGGACGACATCCGTGTTTTTCAGAGCGGCAGCACAGGGATATTTTTCTCCCGGGAGGGTTGAGACCCCTACTCGCAAACTTCTCTCCCTGTACTCCTGCCACTCCTTCCATGGTGAAGGAAAGCACACCGTGGTGATAATGCCCGCGGTGGCTGGAATACCTTACTGGCCCGATGATAGCATCGTAGAGGGTGTCCCACTCTCCCGTGAAATCGTAAAAGGCAATTTGTCCAGTGTGTTGCACAACGAAGCCGAGACCCAAAACGTCTACAGTTGCAATTAAAATCAGGAAGATTAAAAGAAAGATTCATCCATGTGGATAAAGGATAATGATGACAAAGAAGTGGCTAGGAGGAAGAGTAGGTTAGTGAATAGTGTAAAAGTACTGTGATTAAAAACCTAGGCATAAATACTTGTGAGTAAATAAATAGCATTATATCAATACCTGTCATTAGGTAACACTATGTATGGCAAACATTTAATTACGCGTCTTGATCGTTGCAGAAAACGTTATTTTAGCCCCAAAATGATTTTACCGAGGCTACCGTAACTGGTGATATATATATCTTTCATCTTTTGACTCTTTCCTCCAGTTTCTGCTGTATTATTGTAATATAATTCACGATGCGGATCTTTCCTATGAAGTATAATGTTAAGTCCTCATAAGCAACTCTGTTGGTTATGGTTCTAAGATAATTTGCTAATTTGTAACCATGTTGTCCTCTGATGGGGACACCACTATAGAGGTGGTATAGGTAAAGGGGTTGTGTTCCCAGTAAGGTTTTAACAATTTTTACGACTTTACGCCACACATCGCAGACTCTTGTACACACGAATGCAAGATACCAGGCATTTCCTTCTACGCCAGAGTACCATGGGTAGTTAGACGTTTGCTCATGCCGACGGCCCGGAGGAAGCAACCGTCTGCCCATTTATCGTGTGCTGGACGCCAGGAGATATCAGTATCTTCCGAGACTGGACTCACGTCGTATAGCCAGCCAATTCACCTCCTCGTAGTACACAATGCTCAAGGGCAAAAAATTTAACATTGAAGTGAATCGAACTTTAGATGTTTAGCGTATCAATCCGATGGCTTACCCCTGTTCCTGAGTGTGTGCGTGTAGGGAGAGAGAGAATTTGGAGAATGAAAGGAAAACAAGATAGAATACATACAGAAATGCATGTAAACATACATTTATGTTCGTACCGATATTGTTTACGTATAATTTCTCTTCCTTGTCAAATTATCATGGAATTGGCAAGTTTTAAGGAGCTTAGAGATTATGGACCGTATGTGTGTTTGCATGAGTTTGAGGGTCCGCCGGGTGGAGGAGAGGGTATGGGAAGGAGAAGGAGGAAAGGGTCTTCAGTGGCAGATTCGGTTCGGAGTGGCGGGAGGGAAAGTGGGTCGGACTGACGCCTGTCCTATTGGATTCCTGGGTCGGGCCTCGGGCGACGTAGACTGAAACCCTTGGAAGTGGAGCAGGGTGGTTTGGGAGCGGACGACAATGACTGGGACTCGTTAAGAGATACCGGAGAAGGAGAGAGAATAGCATGGCCCTGGAAATGAATGGGGCGAAATACTGTCAGGAGAGCGAGAATTGTCGCATGGTGTGGCGTCGTTAACCAAGAAGGTGAGGCCGGGACGACCGGGGCATCTAGAGAAAACGCCGCACATGGATGATTCATTATTTTCAAAGGGCCTTTTAAAATAAACTGTGCTCACACATGTTTGCGCCTAATCAAATGCGTTCCTCCACATTTTAATGTTCCGCAAATTAATTCGCAAACTTCACCGTTCAAGTATAAATCCCACCCATTGGTCGGCGTCTAAGTGACACGTGGGAACTTTTAACTATTTTCACCGAAATTGTTAACACAATTGAAATATAGTAGGTTGGTATATCCTATTTGGCTCTCCTCATGATACAGGCGATTATTAAAATACCTGCGCAGAAATAATGTTTTCATGGAAGCTTTTATTATTTTGATTGCCGTATATTGTGATGCAGGGAGGATGCATTTTTTATGCTATTTTGTGAGGTATATTATGGAATTCATCTCAAGCATAATGCATTTAAGCGAAATCAACGAAGTTTTCTTCGCTGTGTCTGAACCAGATGTAAGAATATATGACCACCAACAAACCCAAAGTCACACGTCATATTATGAAAGTGCTGACTCTGATAATTCTGGAATACACTTATAACGGTCGAATTAAAGAAATACCTTTGATAACCTAGGTGAGTGGAATGAATTTCCTTTAAAATCTTTGAAGCTTATCCCTCGCATTCATGTTTAGAAATCAATTTTAAATTTATCTATTTGGTCGGTATTTGATCTATTCATTGTTACTAAGGAGATATTTTTTATTTTGTAGCTATAAATTTTATGTTTGAACTGTACAGATGTACAATTTTCAAGAAAAACCAATGAGAAATAAGGGTGAGATCAATATATTCTTTCTGGGATTACTTCTTTACGCTTTGACTAACCTTAAAGTATGTTCTTAGACCACTCAGTATTACGGTCGTCGTTTCCAGACTCAACATTTTTTCCTGTTTCTCTTTTAAGATTTATCGGAAGAGCCGTTGGAAATTATCCACTGTTTCGGAGCGGTGATGTAACTTTAATTTGTAAACTCTCCATGGATTTTAAATAATTCTGAAAAAGATACCGTAATTAATGACTGGAAAATAATATAACACCATGCTCTACAATTGACCCTATCTCGTAGTTACACATGCAGCTGACATACATATACGTTAAGACAGACGTAGAAAAAAAATTGAAGCGATGAGATTGTTTTTCTTAACTTCAGTAAAAATTAAATGGATTTACTGATTGACTAATCAAGAACTCTTTCGAAAAGTTGTTATCGAGATGAGAAGAAGGAGATATCAAATAGGACACGTTCTGAGACAGAAATATTATTCAGCAAATTTTGAAATGAACAAAAGAAGTAAGTTGCTGGAGGAGGCCAAGAATGATTTATATGGGACCAATAATAGAGGACATGGAACCATGAAGGTATTAGGGAATTGGAAACAAAGTTGTGCTTTGATAAATGCCTAAGTAGATAATTTCCCTAACCTTTGAGAATGAATACATTTTTGACAACTACTTATGATCTCTATACTTTTAAATAATATGTTCTGTTCTTTTTTACAACATTTTCGTTGCTGATTCACAGTGGAGCCACATGGTGATCCCAGATGAAATATTCCCAAAATATAAATTCTTGAATTTGCAAAAGAACTTGAAGATTAAATTGGATAAAATATTGTTGAGAGAACAATTCATGGACGGGCACAGTCACTTTGTACCCCGAATTGCCTGAATTCCATGATGAAGGTCGCTAAAGAGAGGATTAGTGAGGGGCAAGTACCCCAAGACATCTCATCTATGGACCATTAGGCGAGTTCGTTAGTCGGCAAGCTCAGCTTTAATATGGAGACGTGCTTTTGAGTCGGCTTTACCCTCTCTCTCTATCTCCTCGAGTTGGGTGAGGTTGACATCCGGAACGGTTACTCGTGGATTCCAAGCCACGCGGGTCCGCGACACTCGAGGGACCGGGAGGAGGGTCTCTTTAATCCTGGGGTATGGAAATGCCTCGGACATCAGCGAACGCCTGGACAGGCCTATTTCTGTCCGATTCTACCACCGACTGCGCAAAATTGTATTTTCGTGCAGAGTTTACCATTCTCAGTTTCCGTCCATTTCCGCGATTCCTAATCCCTTTCAATCCTCTTCCTAATCTAGCCGTATGTAAAGTGGAAGGATCAGATTGTTGTGGAGATTTATTGGTTGTAGAGAAATTTTATTGAAGAACGGAATGTGGATTTCAACTTTCTCGGTTAATAATCGAGTAGATATGTATTGCGTGTGTCCTAATTAAACATAATCACATTTTGCCTTAGCCGTTGCTGGTCTCCTCGTAACGAGAGAGGCCGGTTTCCAGGCCACGCACGAGGAAAACCTTGAAAACTTGGAAATTTCCTTGGTTTTGAAAGTGGCCGGAAAGGCTGGAAATATCCCAAAAATATTCTAGTATGTTCTTGCTTTCACAACGATGACATGTTTTGGTTTGTCTATAAGACAATTGGCTTGCGTGATTGCAGTGCTACAGTAGAGTTCATTTTCTCTCTGTGTTCCCACTTTTTGGAGTGGAATATCCAGTCAACAATACCCATTCAAAGCAAAGCTCTCACTAGATGTTCTCTTGCCATGCATTTGTTAATCATTCAATTATTTCTCATAATATATATGAAAAGACATTTATAAAAATGAGAGGAATATACCGATTTTATATCGGGAATTTTTTTTCTTAGAAGTACGTATCTATACTACGATGTGCGTTCAAGTTCTAAGGCCACCAACATTTTTCTAGGCTTTTGAAGTAGATAGAAAAATAATACTGAGTTTAAAATACTTTTTGCAGGTATTCTTTATTAATAAAGGGCATCAATTGCTGCAACATACAGTGCACAATATTTGTCGAGCTATCGTCGGAGTGAAAAGTGTTCTCAAAATTTAATTAAAAGTCATTTAATTTACAAGAAATAGCGTGTAATCATGAACTTTCTCTACTTAGGTGGTTAAAAACCCATCGAAATTTATCGTTATTTGAGTGATACATGTATATTAACGTAATTAATAACGTAATTAATATAAAAAATTAACGTCCTTGATGCGACATTTCAATGAATATCGAAAGTCGAGTAACAATGAACCCAGGCAGAAGGCAAGTTCCAACCCAAGGGCGGGAAAAAGTGACATCTACGCAAACGTTCTCAGCGGTTATGGAATCATGGTTACGACGTTGTAATTGGAAGATTATTGTGATATTTTACAGAAGCTTCAACTCTGGTGTAAAATTTTGAAAATATATGACGTCTTTGATCTTGGATGAATATATTCGATAAAACAATGTATATGGATGTATATTTCATTATATGTATGCGTGTGTGAGTATATATATATATATATATATATATATATATATATATATATATATATATATATATATATATATAGTATCATGAAATTACCGAGATTATGAATTTTAGAAAAAGTGGATAAATATATTTTTGGTCTAAAAAGTTGCCAATATCCTGAAAATTTGTGCGAAGGTCATATAAAGAGGAAACTGGTGGAACATATGAAAAGAACTATCCAATAATCTTAAAGAAAACGTATAGATGGCATCTAATAAAAAAAGGTTATTCTGCCATCCCGATGTTCTCAAGCGTTCCAAATAGTTATTTCTCGACTTTCTTCCCAAGTCTGTAGTTTTCTGTTCCTTACCCAGCCCTTTGTGTTTTGGAATAGGCCGTATTGCGTCACCATCACGCACGGGATCCTACCCAAACGATCCGAATCTTGCCGAAGTTACTTGTTACCTCCCGAAATCTAGAAATCTTTAAGAAAGCGCTGTCTTCATTTTGTGAGTTGTCTTCTCTTTTAACGATAAGCGTTAATTACTCGTATCTTTATTGATTTTCAAATTTAAAAAAATTTGACTATTTTAAAAAGATAATTGATTTTTAAAATTATCTAGTACTTAGTCGATTTTCAGTCACTAATGAGGTAAACCAGGTTGGAACACTAATTTGAAACAGGGCGTAGTGAGGTACATTTGGTCTTCAAAATGATTGCAAAAATAGTGAAATGGCTGAATAAAATCACTCTAGCCCGTAACTGCAGAAAAAACCATTGCATGGCTTGTGTAGGATAGGAAATGATTACTTTGAAACGATTGCCATGGGCTAATCTCAATGATTTTCACCTTAGTTTAACTAGAGGGTCGATGAAATGAAAAAAAACAAAGTAAATTAAAATACACTTGTGTGAATCCAGATAAAGTAAAACTGAATGAGAAACAAATGTTTTCTGTGTTTTTCGTTGAAAGTACACATGTGTACATTATTATTTACTTGAACAACTTGAGTGGATATAGAATTATTGAACATAGTGCAGTTCTAAGTGAAGTTCCTGGAAAAGGTAGGCAAAAAACGTATACTCCCATGGAAGACTAGAGGAAAGAATATCGTCGAGAAGAAGGCATATAATTCAAGGTGGATATTAATATGTTCTCACGGAAAAAATTGAAGCAGGCACGTGGGGTGCTAATGCGAGCCAGAACAAGTGTCCTTCTGGTTGTAAAAATTTTCGTTACGGGAAAATTCATGATCCCAGTCGTAAACAAGATTAAGGCGTTAGATTGACACGGTCGTGAAAGGACGGTAGCTGTACGGAATTTCACCCGTTTAGAGTGATCATTCTTTTTTCAGGGGAGAGAGGATCGTCATTCCTTAAATTTATGGCATCGATGGAGGCCTCTTCTGCGTTGCTGGACTTTGCATTGCATTGCATTAGATTTCATTCTAAGAAGGGAGGGGAAATATCGAAAACTGAAACAGCATGAGTCCGGCGCCAAAGGTACCCGCGGAGGTTCGATGGGGTACAAATATTAAGGAGTTGACATTAAACCGGCCAATTATAGTCATTATTCACCGAGCGGCATTGAACGATTTTATGTCAATATTCTATGTAACATTGAAAAACCTTATGACGTACGGGTTAGGTCCGTCTTTCCCAAAATTATTCATGTTCCAGTACTGGTGTACGCGAATGTCTAGGTGTTCCCCATAATTTAATGACCATTCACTCAATAATGCGTTTTTTAAAATACTATAATTTGTCATCCTCCACACTAATATTTCCTTATTTGTGTCATGCTATACCGCTACAAAATAGATTTAAAGCATTAATTCATTAAATTAGAACTTCGGGTACAGAATTCGGAATTGGTGGTAACATTATTCCAAATTACATTCAAGGTAATTTCACAATTACGGTTGGGATAATCTTTTACCTTTAAATACAGTCTTAGTATAGTATTAATTTCGGTTGATACAGAAATCTCTTTCCTTACGTTATCGATAAAAAATTTGAGGGTATAATGGTTGAATTAGCATAAGACATGGAATGCTCATACAAAGTCTCCAGAAAATATTTGCCCGGAATGCGACATCATGGATCCACGAAAATATAGAGGAAGTAACACTTAACCGGAATTGAGTTTGGGGTGTGTGTATGCTACCATTAAAGGCAAGTGGTTAGTTGGAAGTGGGGCGAATGTTTGAAGAAAAACGATGAAATTAGAAGAAAGGGAAGTGATGCCCGCGAGAGAGGCGGTAAATTGTGGTACGATCCTTCTTAAAGCTAAAAAGCAAAAGGATTAGGAAGAAGTGATAAAAGAAAGTGAGAAAGAAGAAATTTTTCTTCCAGAGTGAAAATTTAAAAAGGGAGATCCAAGCGTCGAGGAATGGGTGGAAGAATGAGGAGGCGGTCTGAAGGAGAGCAGAGAGAGAGAGAGAAGCAGAGGAAAGTCACGGTTTAGCACGGCGCTCGCAGTTTTGAGCTGTTTCATGGAACGCGAATTTATTTCGAATCTACTCGTCTTGCGTTTCCTCCGCCCTTGTTTGCTTCGCTTTATTTTTCTGCCAATCTCAACTTGAGAGGTACCCGGCTGAAGGAAGATGAAACAGCTAAGAAATTGTCTCCCTTCGGAGGGCGCGTATCATTTCATCTTTCCCTCTATATCCTCGGTAGATTTTTTTTAGGTTCTGGCGTAACATGGGTGGTGGAGTGGTACGGAGAAGGTAGAGGTGGGGACCGGGAATGATCTTGGAAAGAGTGCTTCCGTATGTAGTGCTGCGTGGCTATGTATCTCGTTTCAAATATCTATATATGTGTATATATATATATTTCCACACATACATATATATTTATATATACATATGTACATGGAAAGAGCAGTGTTTATTTCTACCAGATTCAACTAAAAAAAGAGACAGATATTGGCTTTTGCCTCACGAAATGGGTTCTTTGCTGTGCGTATTCATTCTTTATCAAAATATAAGGGTGATGCTTATGAAATGGCAAATATGTTTACCATTTAATAATTTATTTTGCATTACAACGCGATATCTTTCTTTGGTGTGTGAATTTGCCTTGTAAATCGCTGGTAAAATCTTGATGTAATTAAATAATCGATAGTGAAATTTTTAAAACCATGCCATTGAGTAAAGGAATTCTTTGTTATCCTAATTATTATTCTAAAAATATGTATTTATGTATTCAAAAGTTGAACAATATTTAATTGCCAATGCCATATTTTTACTTGCAAAATTATATAAGAAAGGGTGTGCGTAACTCGTCTCCTCGCGACTTGGAGAACAACACATCAGTCCTCAACTCTTTAAATAAGGTTGTATTCAATGTTTTTTTCTTGGTTGTTCCTTTTTTTTATTCCTCCATTCTTTCCTGTCAAAAGAGGAAGTTATGTTGCCGCACTCTCGTATCAGGTATCCTTAACACCATTTGAAAGAATAAGAATTCATCAGTAACTCTTTATCGACTCAAAAGTAAATTATCTCTTTTACAAAACGGAAAAACAGCCATCATATTTGGATTAATTATTCCTTTGAATTATGTATTTCTGGCTTCAATTGATACTAATTTTCATTTTTTTGTTGAATAATCAACTATGCTTTATAAATCACGAAGTAATATTAAATCTGAGTAATATTATAAAATTTGTCCGCGCATTTTTTTTTTGCTCACAAGTTAAGGTTTGTCAAAGAAACAAAATATATTATATCTAGTTTTGTTCCTTAAGAGCTGTTATTACTCTGCTTATTTGGAGGAAATTTAAAAAAAAAAATCTTGTCATACAACTTGATTACTTAACTCAATAAGAATGACCGCAAAAGGAGTTGTCATGCATGGAAACTGCTTAAAGCCAAATGAACTAATCTAGTATACATGGTCATCTTAATTGAGGTAAGAAGGAAATAATATTTCGGTGACGGAAAGGTCATCTGAATACCTTAAATGCAATAAAATCTTGCGGAGTTGTGTTCTTATCCCGGGAATGATTAGCAGGAACAAATGGCGAGAAGTAATTATTTTTCATATTTTCCTCAGATGGAGTAGGCGAAAGACTAATCCTTTTATAGGTATTTAAAGATTTAAAGGGTGCCAGGGTTAGTATTTATTCCGGCCAAATCATACGAAATATCAGTGAAAAAAATTCATTCAAACACAATAGAAGGTAATATAAACATAGAGGTATCACTTACACATTGACCTGACGTAAATTTCTTAAAAAGCAGCACGTTCACTTCTCAAGTAAAACATAAATTCACTTCTTAGTGTATATCAGCGACAGACTTCATGCCCTGACTTACAAATTAAAAAAAAAAACTAATAAATTGGGGAAAGTATGTACTTCTCCATCTTAATTTGTGTTTTTCTGACGAATGCCATAATGTCATTTAGAATTAGTTTCCTTTTCATCCAACTGAAACAAAACAAAAATTATATTTTTTATATATATTTAAATTTAATTGGTATTATTTAATACTTATTAAACTGTTTAATCTTTCACGCGGCAGAGAATTATTAACGCTTTCATGGTTTGGGTAACACTTTAATTTTTTATCGCCCTAAAGTTTGCGATAATTTTTGGACTTTAATCAAGGCCTCCGCTTTTAACGTAGTTGGGTCTTCACGTTTTTCATTCACAGCTCAGCGTAATTTTAAATTACCATTGCAATTACGAAAAAATGGTATATAGCATTGGGAAAATTAAAAAAAAATTATATTGTCTCCTTGAAGATCTATGTATAGTCTTAATAAAGGACGACCAAGAAAAATAATACAGGATAGTCATTGTTCCTTCTTTGTTAAACATGTTAAATGCATTATTTTATTTATTTTTAAGAACAATTCAATGGTCTTTCTGTCAACCATGTGTGTCTTATCAACTCCTTATATCCAAATTTCATCTACTAGCTGTTATATTAAAAAATATGCATTGTATAGTGCAATATACTGTTGTAACTGAAGTCATTTATTTAGATAATTTGAGATGCTTGAACAAGGTTGGATCATGCTATAGATAGGTAACCATAGCATTCCAATAATTTTACTGGCATCAATGTATTTGTACTCAGGAACTGCTGTTCTTTTAATATTTTAAGAAAATTCACCATTTGTTTCGGGCATCTTACCAATTTTCTTAGTTTTAAATTAGAATTGGAAAATTATACGTATTAAATGAACACAAACAAATAATTTCCTATATTTAATTTGATCAAATAAAATAATTATAGAGAATATATTTGCATGTTTCTAAGATAAAAAGTGGGATTAAAACATCCGTATATATTGAGAAATGAGTTGCTTCAATAAATACTGGGAAAAATGAGACGTATTGTTTATATAGTGAACCTATTTTCTTTCGAAATCCAGTGTCTAACAATTGATACACCAAAGATGTAATTTTGCAATCAAATAAAAAATATCACAAAATTATCCACTTTACCTTACTTATCTAAGAAATTTTTACGATTTTGACGGAGAGCTGGGAAGGAAAAGATAATTTTCACCTATGATCACTCTTGTCAATGCATGAAGTCAACGCATGTGAATGCGGTCGCAATGAAGATTCCTTAGTAGTTTGGTCACTGGTGAAGAGTAGAATGAGGCAAACTAGGCCAGCTCTAACAATAATTTTTACTGGAAATGACTAGTGGTTACACTCGAGCTTTGTGGGCAGACGCGCAACTCCCTTGTAGCAGAGAGATGGCAACTTCGCCTCACACTGAAATTGGAGGGTTTCTCTCCTTGTCCGCAGTCTTCATTCACACTCGAGCACACACTTCTGTGTGCGTGATTACAGACAAGGAAGCAAAAGCCTTGCGAATTCTGATTGTGGCGTTAAGGTCGACTGTATACCTGTGGCGGAAGTGCTTTGCGTCTGCTGGTGAGTTTTCGCGGCTGAAAGGAGTTTTGCTCGAGGTAATTGTTATTTTTTGACGGAATTTTACTCCTCATTCATTGAAACGTCAGGGGAAGTTTGCAATCATCCGGTCTAAATTTAATATTATCTCATTGATACTTGAAATCTTACTCATGATGACATCCTCAGCCAATGTAAACCCCATAATGTTGCTCATCGCCAGGCGTCGTAGATAACACAGCGTCAATCATCAGGGGAAATCCTTTAAAACTGATCCCATTTGATCGAAGTAAATATTTTTCAATTGATCTTGTATTTCTTTATGGTTCCTAAAACCGTTTTTATTGCTGAAGAAAATAAACTGGTGAGAAGCAAGGATAGTGACTTCATCCTGCGAGCACAGAATGAAATCAGTATCTTGAAACTTTTTTGAAAAAAAATGAAACAAATCTTTTTAATTTTGTAGAGCTAAAAGAAGTGACAAAAATGGCGAATCTAAAACAAATTTACTCACTTTTATGAAATATTTTTTCTGCGAATATTGAATAATCTAAAAATTAGGCGTATATAAATTCTGAATAGCTACTGTATACTACCGTATACTACTGTATACTGTCTACTGTATGAAGAGCTACATAAATAAACATGGTGAAAAATTCACGGCGAGTAACAACGGAACCCTTCACAACCGGTAGCATTCACGTCTCCGGATACAATTTGAATTTTCAATATGATGTCAAGGGAAAAATGTTTTGATTGTGTAATTCTTGTAAAAACGAGCTTTTACGTCCATTTATGGTGTGAGCAGAATTATTTATTAACAGTTTACTATGAACATCAAAATTGGAACAAAAAATCTGTTTGAATAGATGCAGAATTTCCATCGTAATGGTGTTATGTCATAACCCAGTGCTTACGTGAATGCACTTTCAGATCATTTCAAATTTCAATTAAAGTATTGAAGTATTGATGTCTTTTACTAGTGGTGCCATGCATTATTCCCTCTATACTTACACCTAAGCATTATTTTCTCAATTTCATAAAACCATTTTTAAAGTTATTTTTCCTGTTTTGACATCGGGAGAACCTAAATTCTATCCCTCTGCCATTGTTAATATGCCTTGTGCTACAGTGCTAATGATATGAATTTAGAATAAATATTTTCTTGATTTTAAATCCAAGGATTTAAAAAAATAGGCGAAATTTATAAAATTTAGAGAAGCCTTTTTTGTTTTTTTTTTGGTTCAGGCTCTGTTAAGGCAGATTTTTTATCAGGGTCATCTGTTTTCCCAGTATCTTTAATATATTGCTGGAGTCAAAAAATTATCATAATTTCCCGCGTGTGAGCTATGATTGCTCAAAAATTGTTCATTCGATCAGATTTGAAATACTAGTTCACAGCTTTGTCACCGCTAAAATTTGCACGTCAACCTTGCTTCCGAATGAGAATCAAAACTGAACGATTTCCAAAATAGAATGGTAGGGAAATGAATTTTCCAGAAAAAAATGAATGCCTAATCCTTTTACTTGATTGATTGGATGTTTGAAAATGTGAATTTAAGAAAATGGTTTTTAAATTTTAACCCTGCCTATAAGGAGTCAGGCGTTTATTACGCGTGCTCTTTAATGAATCACAGAATCACACACCCTTAAAGATGTAATTATTTCATCCATTCTCTTTAATTTCGCCCGTTGATACGATGGAGTTGAACAAATTCTCAACTTTTCATATTTTTCATCAACAAGTTTTTCTTTTCAATTCATTTAGTAGCATTTTCTCCGTTATTTTTATTCTTCCATTAATAGGTTTTATTGTTTCCCCGCTTTTTCAGCTTGTCTGGTATCGTTTTTCCTCAATATATTTCACTGCAGTATGAATAATGAAATATCTTACATTACCTGCCCATTTGTTTGCATCGACTATGAAATATCTAACTAGTGAATTCTCCTTGAAGATAATTAGGGCACAGTAGATTCGCTATAAAGACATGAAAGAATATTCGTTTTGAGATGAAAGAGGTGGAATTTTATTATGTTCACGAAATGGAGCACATGACTAACGTCAAAAGGATGTAGGGTTTGAATTCTGACTTAAGATGTATCATCGAATTGCAGTAATTCAGAATCTTAATAGCCACTCATTTGACTTAAATGTAACTAAATTTCTATATGAAGTTTATAAGTAAGAGTTAATGCCTATATACTATGCGTCAAAATTATATTAAATGAATTTCCTGTGTTTAAAAGCTGACATCTATTTTAGTTAAATAATCAATTCTGATTAATTATTGGAACCCGGTAGAAGACACCTCGAGTGGAGTTGAATTAGGTATAGATTAATAGTAGGAAAAACGACTGGAGTATGGAAAGCATGAGGTGCAAGGGATATGTAAAATCTAGCGATCTAGTAGGAGCAGCTTGTAATATATAAGATGCTAAATGGGCACATGGAAACATTTATCTGAGTCACACAGATGTACATTTAAGGTTTGGATAATTTTGGACAGCTTTCTATGGAAGTTGCAAAGTGACGGTCTGTCATGGAGAAAACGAGAGGCTGTATTACGACACGTGAAAGTTAAAGCTACGGACTAAGGGCGAGAGGGAGGGATCGGGAGTGTCCCGGAGACCGGGGGGTTTGGTGAGGTCGATGGGGTAAGGGAGAAGTTGGGAGCAGCTTCCGAGCGGCAGTTGGCGGCGAGGGTAGTGGGAAGAAGTTTCGGTCTAAGAATTTTCACTGGGTCATCTTCTTCAACCCAATTTTCTCATCCTTTCATCCCCTTCTCTCTCCCTCTTGTGTCTCTTGCCCTCCGTCTTTCATTTATTTTCGAAATTGCAGAAAAAATGGGCCATATCCCCTTGCTTACCTCGAAATGCCCCTGCAAGATTTTTATTTCTTTCTCTCTCTTTCATCCCCTCCATCCTTCCTCTCTCCCCCAACTCACTCTCTTTCTCCCTCCGAACGTCGAAAACCCCCGTGGCACGAATGGCCTGCCCCCCTTCGCCCCCTTTTTGATGAAAGAAGGGGATGCCCTTGCGCCCTTGGAAATATCCCGGATATTGCTCCCCGACTCAACCCTACAACCCTTCGTCACATCTTCTCCCTCCTATTCTTGTCCCCCCCACTTGCTCACCCACCGCTCGATCTCCCACCTTCCTCCCCCATCCCGCTCCCGCCCCGCATCACTCCGGCGTCGCCCTTGTCGACCCCTTTTCCTCTGCTAACCTAAATGCTCACCGGTTCCTTGACAAGAAACACTCCCTCCATTCAAGTCATTCGTTTGGTGACTCTGGGACTGGCTATTCGAGCAGTTTCATCTTTCCGTGTGCTCCATGATGTGGCCGAAGGAAATGATTTGCTAAACAAATATTTCTCTGAACTTGTTTGTAGTGATGTTCAACTCTGATAGAGTTGTCTTTCCACGTCTGGAACTTTTCGCTGACTCTCATCTCAAATTAGTCTTCCTCGTTTGTGTATGTATTTCTTTCACCACATTGTACTTCAAGGTTATTTTCTGTAATTGCATGCTTGTTAAAACGTAATAGAAATATATTTTTGAAAGAATTAATTGAAATCTGTAGACATTATGTAAGTATTTTAGCTACACCTTTGAAGTTGAGTGGATCAGTTTCCTTCACTCAGAACTTAATAAAACATTAAATAATGTGAACATCAAAATTGTTACGCATAATGAAATTATTATTCTGTATTTTTACCGTTTCTTGTGTCTTTTCTTGTGAGGGTATCAAAGTCATTAGTAAGTTTATGTGGTGTATCATGCAACCTATTAAGTCATGGTTGATATTCAATATGTTTCTTATTGTACGTAATTCCTACAGAATGTCTACAAAAGAGTTCTTCTTAGGTAGTACTCACCCTATTTACAAAATTTTGGCTACGATTTTGAGGCAGCAGTTAAGTAAATTTGAATTATAAAAGCTTATAACATTTTTAAATAGGAGTTGAAAGTAAAATGAATACGTAATATGAAAGTAATATGAAAAGTGAAGATATTGCGGAGGCTGAAACTAAAGTCGCCAAACGTATTTTGTAATATTTCCCACAATTCCTTGTGGTTGACGAAGTGTTATCTGTGCAATTTAATTTAATTTGCTGCTCTAATTTTCCGCCTCCAAATATAGTTATATATGATGTTTTCGGAATTTACTTTTTTGAGTAGTGCATTTTATGAACCTAATAATCATTTTTCGGGTGTATACTATATCTTGGGCAGTCTAAGAAAATTAGTTATGCTGTAAAAGGTATCAAGGGATCTTTATTTACTTTTCTTCATTATTATTTTGTACATGGACGAAAAATTTATCGCTCGCCAAAAAGTATGGATGATTCTCATTAATTTGAGAACAATGTTAACATTGCCTAAACTAACAAGATTTTGATTTGGAAATCCTCTTTCGAGCTGACTCTTTGTTTCATTTTGAAATCATCGTCTACATTAAGAACGTGAACATGGAACGAATCTGTTCCATGTTCCAAATTATTTGACTAATTTTGAAGCTTCTTATCTTTTAAATCAGATTTTCAAATACAGAATGGTGTTTGAGCGTATTTCAAGAATATATATATTGGGTATATTTTTGTAAGTTATAGGATCTTTTGAACTGTTTCCTTCTTCGTGTAGGAAGGGGTTGGAAAACTGAAAATCGATTAATAGAATTTATGACTTATAATGTGATACCAGAGTGACTTTTTTATGGTCATAAAGATTCTAAATCATTCTTTTTCTTTGCCAGATTCGTTATATCAGCTTATTTCAAATTGATGGCTCACCATTTTCTATTATTCATCATTTTTCTCCTGTGATCCATCTTATATTTGTAACCCTTCTGATATTATCATCGTTTTTTTAGAACCTGCTACCACTAGGTAAAACGGTGCCAATGACAATCGTATCGATCATTATTTTTGTTGCTACCAAGTTATATCATTGGAGAATTTTCCAACAAATCATTGACTTTTTAAGCAGTGCACATGGCTTTAAGGGTTTTTCTTTAAAGGCATGTGAGGTAACTCTCATCATTTGCGTTTTTCATAAAAATTCATGCAAATTATCAAGGGAGTAGAAAAACATTGTAAGGTAAATCTAATTGTAAGATCAACCTGAATTCTAGGTTCTTTTTTACTTTAATCAATCAGCGCGTTAGTTCCATCGATCGTATTTTTGACACACAACCTTTCATGATCCATGTGATAGTACATAAATATGTATTCGTCAATGTACGCACACGTCAAGTGAATTTGGTGAACTTGAGAAAAAAACCTTTCCGACCGAACGATGCCACGTGTTACAATAGGGAAGATATTAATGGTTTCCCTCTGAGGAGGGTCAATCATTACTATGGTATTTAACCGGCACTTGCTCTGACTTACGTGTGGTGTTTTTTGAAGACGCGACTGGCAAAGAGCACTGAAAAAGAGCTGCCTCGTGTGTGCTCATCTCCGAACCGTAAGGCTATCGATAATTGACTCCCTGTCCATATCAGTGAACCCTATACCTTTCACACTCCTCCCACCTTCGTTCTTCCCTTAACGCGTTTTCTTCATCCATTCCTTTTTTAACTCCCTCCTTCTCACCCCCGACCCACACGCTTTCCCTCTCGCGAAATCGATATTTTTAGGGAGAGAGCAGCGCCGTCCCGCCCCCTACATCGAATATTTGCCACACTCCCCGACTTTCATCCCCATCCGCCCCACCCACCTCCCGATTCCTCAACTTCCATCCTCGTCTCCCGTACCCGCCACGTCCATGAAGCAGAATGCCAAGAATTTCGATACACGCAAAGGTTTTGGGAACGTTGAACGTCTTGGAAGTCAGGAGGAGGTTTTAAGGGGAGCGATGGGTGTGCTTGGTAGCAGGTAGGCGGTTCTCCGGGTTATGCGTAAGGAATCCGAGACTCATCTGGGATATTCTCGTTGAAGGAAGATGTGCGTGCTTTTGGAAAACTAAGATACATATAAAGGCGCATTACGACTCCCTCAATCCCTCTCTAGGGTTGATTTTCTTCGACATGGGATTTTTATCTCTAGTGTAGAAAGAAGGAATTTTTTGGCCTCATTTGATGTATACGATTAAACTTGAATATGCGTACTTATGAGAAAAATGAGTTGTTGGAATACCTTCATCATTTGGGCATATCCGTTTACCCTAAAGTTTTGCAGTTAATTGGATCATATTAAGTAAAGAGAAACGGTTCATTAAAGGCAGGACTATAGAATGTGGATTAATATTCCATCAATTTTTTTTGGATAGTCTTTCTCTGGTCTTTGAATAGTTTTAAATTCGTCCGCATATATTAAAATGCCTGGAATAAGCGGTGTTTCCACATATTTTAAATGTGACGCCGCAGGAATAGATATTTTTATCTAGGCCACAATATCCTTTGAAGATTAATTATTTCAAATAATGACAGTGACGTGTACAACTTAATTTAGGTGATATTCTTATTAAATGGCAATGTAGCATTTTAATTTTGTTGGTTTCATGATTTATCTTTATATTTTTAAAATACCATTTTTTAAAGTTTGAGAATCTTCATCCCCTTTATTGGAACTAACTCAATTAAATATGTTCATCACTCAGATAAAGTAATTTACATTAATTTTCCCCTCTTTCATTTCATACCCACCTAATTATATGAAAACGCTATCATTCCATGTATTATTTGTTCATTTGATCTTCACCAACCATCTACGTAGATCTACGAATCTAGTAACAGTTTTTGAAGCCTTCTCTTTGTCATACTTGTTTTTCCACTGTCTATGTCTATGAAAAAGAAGAGTGCCAAATATTCTACGGATGTATTCATTCACCGTTTTCTTCATTATGCTCTTATCAACTTTGAGTATATTATGTACCGCGAAAATACAAACAACCTCTTACTCGAGTTATTTTCCGCTAATTTTCTCATTCAATAGACGCGGAATTAACTGAAATTTTTCCTTGTACTGCTTTCTATTCCATTTTCCTGCTTAATGCAGTTTTTATTTATTTTAAGATTTGTACGATGATATAAGAATGAAACATGAAATAGACACTTTTTTAGCAGTATAAACAAAATTTCACACTTTCAGTCTCCACTTTCCATCAGAATAAGTTCTTTACTATAATATAAGTTTCCTTTACAAAGGAACTCATTAATTTTTTTATCCCATTTTCGAGATGCCTTAATTACTTTAATGCTAATTCCTTGCATTTATTACTTAATTCTCCAAAATATTAGTGAAAAGGTCTACATATATTTTCCATTTTAGTCAAAGGCATTAACTTGCATTGTCTCTGAATTTACTTGTATTCTCCATGGTAACCATGATCCTATATTGTTACGACACTTTTGTTTCGTTCCAAGTACAGCGGCTCCAGCAGTTTAAACATCTTATTACTTCCGTTTGCACGTCCAAGTCAGAAAAATACATTTGTTGATGAAAGTGTCACGACTTCCTCATGTTGTGTTTTTAAATTTGTCCGCACTCTTTTGAAATATACCTTTCTTTGCAAATTCATAAGTATTTAAGGGAAGGCATAGGTAACTGTTGATTTTTTTTCATTTTTTGAGCCAATACCATTAGGCATTTTGAGTATTTGACCTTATTGACTGTGACTCCATATATTAATTGAACATGAATTTTTTCATTTTTAGAGAATTCTAATTAATGCTAATATGGTTCAAATTTAAGTTAATTTGATTCGGAAATATGTTTAATTATTTTCCAAGACGTCTTTTAATATTTTTATTTAAGAATTTTTTGGTTATTTTTGTCTTTTTATGTCCTTTATACAGTGTATATAGCTGGTAGAAAATTTTTCTCCTCCATTAACTGCATGTATAAATGAGCTAATGAGAGAATATGGAAATCTGGGATCTTATCAAGAATTCCAAGTTAATTAATAACCAGTGAACGATTCCAATAATGTAATTAAGCAACAGATAATAATCATTGCAGATTGAGGAAAGTTCATTTGGAGCATTTCTCCTTTGTTTTTAAATCTTTCAAAATTCCCGTCACAAAACAGTTAAGAGACAACTTTATGAACTACGAACCGGGAATCATCAACAGTCCCTTGTTCAAATTGGTTCCCGAGTTTAAAAGTAGAAAGGCTACACTGTACAATAGAAGACACATATCCTCCACTTCGTCTCCCCTTCCCACTCCTAGTCTTGCCTCCCCACACCCAAGGAAAGCGGTCCCTAACCTACCCCCTCTTACTTTAAAAAATTTACTTGACTACGGGTAGCACTTCGCTAATGTTTTCTTCCCCGTTGTCAAATTTAAATTCCCGTTGATTGTCCCATAGCTGATCGGAATATCACTATGTAGTTCTTATAAATTAATTTTGGTTGTGATTGACACTTTACAAATTCACCCGTCAACTAAAATAACAATTATCAATTATAAAATTCATTTGAAGTTAATATTGTACATAATTAATATCAACTTATCTTTCCATTTTGAATCTAGAGCAGGTAAAGTCCTATGTCATTTATCTGACAGAACCTTTTGGGTGCGACGCCTCTTAGTTTTAGCAGAAGCATGAATTCTCCACGTAATTTACACTCTTATTTTTTCAATCCTGCAAAGACTGAGGAATGACCAGCGTCGCAGCATAAAGTAAAAGACGCTGGCATAGAAATATTTCCTATTTTTCTTCCATCGGATGCCTGTCAAGTGCTTTTGTTATATTTTTGCTATTTCGGTTTTAGCCGTGCATCCAAATCAAATAAACATGTGATATTCCCTTCCCATCATAAAAATACCTTGCTCTGAGACGTTGGCTCCTTTTGTGTTCTCGCCTTGGATAGCTTTTGCTCTCAGGAGGCTTGCCTGAGGCCTCAATAGCGCTCACATCAATCTCTCCCCCATCACTCGCCCTCTTCGTTCCTTATATTCTCCCATGCTGCCTTTGCCACCCTCGCCTATCCCAGCCTTAAAAGTTCACTTCTCTCTCTTTCTCTGCTTTCCCTAGATTATCTCTTCTTACCTTCATTCTTGGTTACCTACAAATCTACTTGTAGGAGTTAGCGTACTCACGCGTCATGAGAACGTCGAAAATAGTGCCCTCTTCAACGTTCCCCGGCCTTTTTACAAGTATCTCCTTCCATGCACTCATGCGAACGCTCGTTTACTTCGTGAGCACGTATTTCTTATGCTTCGACTATCTTCTCGTGTTTGTAATGGAATTTTTAGCTCCAATTCATAACTGCCATATTTCCTGATCAAAGATCTGGTACAAAATTAACGGAATAGACAAATATGATCGACCAATCAAATTAATTTGGTAAAAATGAAGGTGTGAGCTATTTTCCTTGAGTTGCTAGAGAAGTAACCTAAACCTATATAATTACAATGAAGGGAATACCAATATACCGGTGTATGTAAAAATATATACACCGGTATATTGTATCGTATACACATACATATATGTATGTACATACATTATATACATATATATATATATACACACAAATATGTACATAAATTGCATATATAGTATATACATATATGTATGTATGTATACACATACATATAAACGAATTAAAATGTCGTAATTTTGGAACATGAAATAAGCAAATTCTTAATTTTCATGAAATGAAGCATTTTTTTCGCAATCAAATGAAAGATATTTATTCTACATGAAATTCTATTTTCATTTCCATGAAAACCTTTGAACTCAAACAAATCATTGCTGCCAAAATTAAAGGTTTAGCTGATTGATTTTTTAATTCTTAAATTACTGTAAATTGTTATACATTAAGTGAACCTTTCATTTTTTATGTTTGCCATCAAATATTTTTTGGGCTAAACAAAATTAAGAACTTTCACAGTTCTAACTCCGTATTATTGTAGTTAATTGTTATTTTGTACTTCGGTTCTTCTTGAGATTGCCATATGAGGTTTTTCGCCGATTTAACTGTGATTTATATTATTATATTTTTTCTCATTCTTTCAGTCCCAAGTTTTGTATGGGACGTTGTTTACTCCCAAGGATGGTACTGTTTTGAATGGACTCTCGGGGGAATCTACTATTCTACCTTTGCTTTGAAACATGCCCCTCCTTTACTCCTTCATCTTTCCTGAGTTGCTGAGACTGATATGTTCATCTACCTCATTCGTGTCGTCACATTCTCGAAAATTAACCTTCTTACGTAACCCGACTTACGATAACTTCCATTCAGCCAATTCTTCCATCAACGAGTTTCTGGAAGCGTACCACCATGCATTCTATTCTCCAGTGCCTGCGGTAGTATCCATTATCTCTCGATCGACCCACGCATCAGGTTCAACCCGCGGCAGCTAATTCAAAGTACTCCTCCTTTCATCTCTTTATCGGGGGCAGACTTACTCAAACTTCTTCCGATTCATACCACCCACTGCTCTCTCATCCTTTGCCCTTCCATGTCCCCCTCCAATCTCAAATTGCAAAACCTCAAAGCTATCATCGTTCACCTCTCTCTCTTCCCTCATTTACTTTCCACTTCCCTTGTCGTGCTCTCCTCATCTTCACCCCCCCCCCCTTTCCTTTTCCTTGGATCCTTTATTACCTATCACAGCCCGCTCATCTATTTCTCTTATCCTCGAACTTGAAACTTTTGTCTTCCTAAAGTCAACAGATACTCTCATTCTCGAAGCGTGGCAAACACCGTCCCAGAGTTATTTAGAGGAATGATGTACTGCGATTGGGATCAGTCCACTGCGGATGAGGTAGGAGCAGGAGGAGAGAAGTAGGGGGAAAATTAAAACGAATAAATATATCTGAATGGTAAATTATTAGCATAAGAATAGGCAAACGAAAATCTCTGGGCAGAATCTCAAGGGCTTGTATGTTTTTTTCACGTTACAGCATGTTGAACATGTATAACTTACTGATCCCAGAGATTCAATCAAAGCACTTAATACAAATTCACCTTTCATTAGACAATTTTTGGAAATATACGCATGTTGTTCGATTAAAGGCTGCTAATTTGTTGGTTTGACGTGCGTGGTCCTGGTCTTCAATTAAGAAAAAATGTCGTCAGATTTAACATGAGCGCACCCAATACGTTGAAATTATAATGCAATCAACTATGCACAAGTTTTGGGACAGCGGAATGAATCGACTTTTCCATGATTCAGATATAATTCATTCAATAAATTATTACAAATATTATCTGCCACAATTGCTCAAAGGAGTACGAAGTTTGCAAATAAAAGTACGCAAATGCAAAATGATGGGAATAAGACAAAAAATGTGGCAGTGTTATTTTTTCTAGTTTTTCCAGAAATTATTCGGTGATTTTAGTGTTTTGTTGAGAATTAGAATGAATAACATAATATTATCACTATATTGTATAGAAGCAAATGTGACGATATTAAATTCGATTCTATTGCCACCAACTATTTTCAATTTCAAAAAAACTTTTGCGATTACATTTGATAATACGTGGTAATAAGTATACTAACGGATTAAGAAAAAATAATAGTAGTTTATCATCACATCAAAAAGATACTGCCATATAAAACAGCGAATTGTATATTAATAATGGTTTAATAGTATGGAGACATAATCCGTGTATTTTTACGATTCTTGAACGTACTCGTTTGTGGAGCTGTATGTATCATGAGCGCATTGACCTGTTGTTTTAAGGGGAAACAAGGCGTTCAAATTATTGAATAAGTATAAAACATGGATGAAAACCCTGAATTACTTTATTTATTCCAAAGTGTTAACCTTGCATTCAGATGAAATTTGCTATAGGTAGGTATTCGTAATGAATGGTTTTCTCATAAGGGTTATTTAACTGTTTAATCAGTTCATCTCTTTCATTTATATCTAATTAAATATGATGAAAGAACATACATTTGGTGGTAGGAGAGTAAAAATTGGAAACGTTTCATGATCAGAATAATTTCGGTGAATATGTTAAACGATACAATGAAAAATAATGGATAGTATTGTCACCGTTAAATATAAAATACAAAGTACTGCGATGAATGATATTGAATAATTTTTAATCTTTTCAAATAAATTTAATTTTGAGACTATTTCTAGATTATTCATTTAGAATAAAAATATAAGGAAAGATAGGAAGATCCTTGTATAAATGATTAGCATTAGCGGAATAATAATTTGGTATTATTCGGGCCCTTTGTATATGCCCAATAGATGATGATGGGCACTGATCAGCAGGTATGTAGCGTAATCTATTTTTTTGTTATAAATATGGCTTACCTTAATTAGAGAACTAGGAGTTCATTAAGTTGTTGAGGAACTTCGTTAATGACTCCGTCAAGAAGTCTTCGTGAGTATAAAATACTTTTAAAAGTATTCAACAATCGGAATCGTTCATGTGATGATTCGTTTCAGCTTCGGAAATAGTGACGAACCGGAGAGTGAGAAGTTTCTCTTTCACTTCAAACTCGACGCGCCGCTATGAAAATATTTACTCTGGCCGAGTGAACAGAATATATTTACGAGCCTCGGTAAGCTAGTGGTCTTGGGTGAACCTGTATTCAGGAGTGCTCTTGCCAAAGAACTCATCTATGCCCTTATGATTGATGTTTATTTTTTATGAGATTCACCTCCGTGATTTTGAATAAAATTGAGTTTGCTCGGGAAAGACAGAAGTGGAACAATAAACCATTACTTTTTCTAATCTGCGCCCAATCGAGCGATTAAACGTTTTAATGATATCAAGGAATGGTATCTGTTTCAGCAGAATACTTGGGATAAATTTAAAAAAAATTAATGAGGTGGAAACGGAGCGTCCGAAGACGAGTATTTGTATTAGGAATGCATTTGCTACTTTAATCGCCAAATATTATTTTTCAACACCAAATGCTGATTATTAACTTTTAAAAACGATATCTAAATGGAAATGATTGATATATTTATGAGCCATTAGATTGTTGGTGCATAAATGCATAGCTAAAAATATGGAAGCATTCATTTGTACAATGCTGAATCTTATAAATTAATGGAGAATTAAATCGTGGAGTCGCCGGATACACTTTGATGAATAAAAACACATGTAATTTATAGTAAACTTTTATTAAATTGACCCAAGTTTCGGCGCTTTGAATCATCCTAGGGACGACTCAAATTTGTCGTAACCCGGGTCTTCTTAATAAAATTTTACTGGAAATGACAATTATTGAGTATATTCCCTTTTCTAATGCAGACTAATTTTTTCCTGTACTATGATAGAAGGATTCCCAAGTCAAAGCTACGCAATGAACTCCTCGATTAATGTAAAAGCTGGCATGAGCTGGTACAAACAGTAGCCAAAGGTTTTGTATACATACTTATTAAATACATTTTTACGCCACGAATAAACGTTTGAATCCTTCCCTGGACCTCTCTTCATCCCTCAACGCTTTCACCTCCTTCCTTAAACGCCAGATACTGACTTAGCTTTCTCTGGTTGCATAGTATGTGCTCTCCTGCCGTCTTATAGCTGTTCTTGACATTTAGTTTGTTAACTTTTCACTATTGTTATTGCTTTTACCAGTTTTTTCTTATGTATATTATGTTTATTGTCTATCAGCCAATGTTAAAAGCCTTAGTGCCGTTTTTGGCTGCTTTGCTAAATAAATCAAATAGACTACGCTCTTTAAAGATAGTGGTTTAAGGGAATAGGGATGTGGTTAAAAAGAACCAAGTTAATACTGAAACGTAAATACTTCTAAGGTACTTCTTACCCACACATTCGGAAACCGACTAAAGGTCACACTAACGACAAAAAATCGTCTAACGTCAGAATTTGAACCCTGACCCAACGTAAAGCCAATGAGTGCCAAATAATTTGCTTTTCATCGTTTCGTTTCTAGATGTGCACAGTCAAAAGTGGAAAAGGGAAAAGGAATTCGAATGTACCGCGGATGGTCATCCGGGACTAATCGTTTCGTTTATTTTCCCTTCAATCTAATGGCGCAGGTCAATCGGTCTATCAAAAAATGGCTTGGGGATCATGTCGGATGGGTTAGTGCGCTGATATGATATTTTAGAAAATAGCCAAGCGTGGTGTAATTTGACTTTGCGAGCGTAATGTTAGAGCCGAAAATCTCCCAATGGAATCAAAACACGGGGGTTCCCATGGGACCCGAGTGAGGGAGAAGGATGATAATATTCGAGGCCAGCGGAATTGTGTGGGATGAGAGCGGACGAGCGGTCACGCTGAACGCTACATATCCTCCAGTGATAAGCAGCGACCTCACTCCCCTCACTACCTGCCTTCTCGCCCTCTCCTTCGCTTTTTCTCAAAACCCTTACTCAGCCCTCTGTCCACCCAGTCCTCCATCCCATCCCTCTCCACCTGAAAGAATGCTTGACTCGACTTCTAACAAATTTGTGCCATTCATTCGTTCCTCCAACGCCTCCCATTTCACAAACTAGGCTGGGTAGAGAGAGAAGTTTACGAAGGAACTACTTCCTAAACCTTGGTCAGAGAATCGCGATGCCACGCGGAGTGATTCTCATATTCACACACGGTAGAATCAAAACTTCGTGGGTTAGACCGGTTTCAGAACGCCTTCAATCGATGTCGATATCGGAAAATCCGTTGAGGAGGTTCAACTGAACATTTGTGTTCAGGAAAACATGATCCGATGGAGCATGAATTTAACCTGGGAACCTAAGCCTGGGGCCTAAGGGCTCCACGACAAAGTGACATTCGATCCAATTCAATTAGAACCTTCCCATAGTGCGTTAACTGTGAAATCCTAGAAATAACTGGGGAAACAAATCACATAACATCTTCAAACTCATTGATGGGAATGACTTGTCACGTAACATATTATACGTAATACCACGACACCCAGTAAAAATATAATATTATTGGTAACATCAAGAATATCGCGAGTAAATCACATTTTTGTTGATAACATTTAAAATAGTGGCACAAATATTTTCCAATAATGTTTTTATTACTCTATGAAATTAGAAATTGTTTTATCCTCTAAATCGTTTTAACGTATTTGAGCAAATTCTTACAACTATGAGTAAAAACATGTAATTTAGTTGTATGAGCATTGAATATTAGGTCTGAGGGAAAACGATCTGAGTTTAAGATCACCCTTTGTAAGAACTTTGGTCAAATTCCTGATTTATCCGCTACTGAATCATTAAATATAATTTTGAGAACATTCAATTTTTATTATACTATATATTGCATGACTAGTAATGTAAGTTTTGTATTACGTTTTCATGATTTACGTATGTTAAAACTTTTATTAGTTAAATTCTTATGTTCTTTAAGATTTTTTTATTCATTTTAATAAGATGGAATGACAAATTAACAGCCTTTTCGCTTCTGTTTTTAATTCATATTTAATTATAAGGAAGGCAAAAAGTAGGCACCAAAAAGATTCTTTAAGATTTTTCTAATTTGGAAGGTGAGGTTCCATGTTACAAAAATCATTGTCGAAAGAAAGGAAAATGGGTGTGTCTCAAAAAATTTGGATAAGCTGTGTTGTAAATGTATGAAAATAGTTTGCCGGATAGGAGGGAAATCAGATCAGAAAACCGTGGATGAAGTGGGGAAAGAGAGTAGCTTAAGGAAGGAAATTTGAGGAACGCTGGTAAAGTGGATGATGGGGATATTGAGATGTTCTGGGGTGATGTTATAAATGAGGGAATATTTGCTTGATGGAAAAGGGAAGAAAAATTCCGAAAGATGCTTTTTTGGACGGATTGAAGGGAGTTAAAGAAATTATGAGTAGCTGAAGCAGACAGCGGTGTACGGTAAAGAATGCTTTTCAGTAATTTTCCAGAATCCGAGAATCATATCCCTTGAGAGGACAGTCCAAGACTAGTCCCGCACAATGTATACTTAAAGAATTACCGGAGATAAAATTTTAAAAAATTATCCTTATTGAACCCGCCTATTCATCTGGTTAATAATTAATATCTCCCCATTTGCCAATCGGTTCATAAGATACTGATGGCTTACGTACAACAGTATGCAAAGAATTATTCCCTCGTGCGGCAGCATAGCACAATACGACCCCCTACATTCATGTGAATGCTTTTTATTTCAACTCATGTATCAGTTATAGCCCTTTTATTTTCTTGTTCCGACCCTTCAATTTTCTCCGCCGTTACCGCCCAGCTCCACCCACTTTCCACCTGAGGAAATTTGTGCGCCCGAATCCACTCTCGTTCGTCTCCTAGGAGATCCCTCCCACCCTCTAACTCCCTCTCTCCCGCTACCTCACTTCCTCCAAGCTCTTCTATTTTCTTGCGAGAGATTTAAACGGGGAGATGGGAGCTTGATAGGAGGTGAAGGAACTTGGACTAAGGAACGTGCCTTGAGTGTCCCCGAGAGCCAAGCGTACAGTCGTAGGCTATGGCGATATTGGCCTGCCCCAATTGGCATCGTATAAATCCCATCTTTTCCCTGATTTGCAATAAACCTGTTTGCCACCTCACTTGTGCACCTCTCTCTCCCGGAAGATGGTGTCAACGTCTCAAATAAATATTTTGACAAATAGCGGTTACTTAATAGGCATTTAGAGGGAAATTCTTAATTTGACAATATTTCTTTACATTGACGAATGTGGAATGAATGTCGTTAATATGTGTTGAGGTTAATTACAGTAAGACTGCAGTCCTTTATTGAGTGCAATTCAAACCCGTGACAGAAAAGAGGTTCCAAACACAACCGACTCAGCCTCTATTAAATACATACCTCATCGATGATTCTTAGAAAGATGTTTTATTTTTTTATGGCATTTGTGGCACTAGTATAAACACCTAATTCGAGAAAAGCGATCAACGTTAAATTTAAATAGTTATGTTATGTCAATTGAGTTTTCAGTTTTATTGTGATGTGCCAGTTGACATCCACCACATTTCTTCTTTCAATTCGACTTTACGGTCCAAAATGTAGAACTTAATGAATATTATTTATTTCGGGAAAAATCAGTTTCATCATATTTGCTAGAAATTTGGTCTATCCCAGCAATGTAATGAAACTGGTTTTACCGAAATAAGTAATATTGGTAAAATCCACAAGGGTTTATTCAATTTTGAACATGAGATTTCATACATTTTATTCTGGAACTGCTGATAAAGTCACTGATTAATTATCTATTAAATTGAAAATACGAGATAGGAACACGTTATCCCTCACAAGTTAACCCTCAAAGTATCTTATATTTCTCGTCCTTCTTTATTTAGCTCTCTGGCTATCCCACACACGCTTGCCTAAAGGACATTCCCCAAAAAGTCTACGTACATCCTACCATACTCTGAATATACTCAACTTACATGCGTCAAATTGAGATTTTTCGGTGTTCGTGGTAAAGTACAATTGCCATTGGAATGTTTAGGCTTTCATAAAAATGTTGAGATACGCCTATTTTCTGTCTATATTTAATTAGGTGATATCATTGTCCATCGTAATTCCTCTTAATATTTGATATCCTTTCGATGGAATAGAAACGTCGAACTCTAATGGGCGAGGCTGTGTGCCTTTAAATTAGGTGGCCGCTGACTTGTTTTTCAGGTTAGAGCTGACGCCGAGCCTCCTTTGCTTCCGCATAATTATATTTATCTCTTTATAATACTCCTATAAATCCATTGCATATTAATTTGCCTTTCTGCACATCGTATTCCACTTTCTAGTCTGCAAAAGTTGTACAATCTAATCAAATAAAAATACACGCAGAAATCCTTCTTTAGGTTCCTTCGTGGATCGTGCTACGGAATGGAACTAATACGACTTGCGTGACAATACTTGCATTTGGAATATTGCTACAATGCATCAAATTTCTTCAAAGTGTTGACACTTTTTTGAGTGTTGACGCTCTTGAGCATGGACACACTTTTTTTACAAGTCTCCGTGGTAGGCGGATTCCGAAAGGTCGTTAAGGGTACACGTGCAAGATTCTTTGACGGCATTTAGGGTCCCATGGTGGTGTCCCTTGGAAGAGGATTTCACTTTTGGTAATAAGAAATAGTCTGCTCGTGCCAAATCGGGACTGAAAGGGGGTTGGGGAACCGTCGCGATGACGTTATTTGTCAGTCAGTCGGTTACCTTGAAGCAGGTGTGGCTGGGTGCACTGGGTGTCTGGGTGGGTGAGTTTATACAAAGTTCTTTCGCATCGCTAAATGTTGTGATAATGGTGTGCAGAAAGGAAAACAAATGAGGAAGTACTAGGCATGGTGGACGAGGAGAGGGGTTTTGTGGGAGAAATCCTATGGAGGCAGAAAAAACGGATGAAAGGCGTATAGAGTGGCAGTGGGATGTTGAAGAAGGTAATAGAAGGGAGACTGTAAGGCAAATGAAGAAAGGGCAGGAACAGGATAAGGATTTTGGACAGGATGAAGGAAGGAAGGAAGTACACAGAGATGAATATGGATTGTGTTTTGTTTGGAGTCGCCAGATATTTATTTGATAGTTGTGTCCACCCAAAAACCTACCGTAACCGGTAAATGACCTTATATTGGTGTACACTGGTAACTTATTAATACAAATATGATGTACAATCATGCGCACACGTATCCGACGGTCTAAATACAGCAGTTCAAGCATAAATTGCATGTTGTCGTCGGTTCTTTACGACACCCGGCCAGCGAGGGCCTTGTCCTCCACAATCTTTCGGCCATCTTTGGAGAGATTGTGCCATTTATTAACTGTAGTTTGTAACCTTTATTTATCCTTGAGCACTTAGCAAATCATACCCAGCGCCTCCATATCCGATATCCTCAGTCAAATACAAAATTTGATGGTGTATTGATTGGTGAATTGGTGGCTCTTCAACCATTTGCTTCATTTTGTACTTGCACCGAGTCACTCGACAGGGGTCAACTAAAAATACGATTTAGCTTAAAGGAACGCTCGCAGGCGATTGGCGCATGTTGAAGATCAGACAGCCTGCGCAGTACATCCGAGCGCGCTGCGACCTGTCGTCACGTCAGGAAAAAATTTTTCCCGATACTTTTTATGCAAACCATGTATGTGTAGTGACCCTTTGCACATTATAAATCTTTATTGAACGGCTCGTGAATTGACTCACAGTCATTATCAGGTACGAGAGGTAAGGGCGTCTACCTGAGGATGGCTCATTGTGTCGAAACGCGCGTCGTAAAATTACGTTTTTTTTGTGGAAAATCGTTATACAGGTATCCTTACTTCAAGATACTGCGGGAGATGCCACGACAGTAACTATTAACTAAGCCATCCGTTAAATGCGCATTGCAGTACAAACATTTCAGAGTGGTAAAATCATTTGCCTTGAGCCAGCCAAAGCGAATGATTTTTTCACTCTGAAATTCGTGCATTATATTCTTACTTTCTTATGTTACGATGTAGTATAATCTTTTATAAATTTATGCATAAGCTGTCATCACTATCAATATTTTCGTCAATAAATAATGTTTCTCCATTTAGATCGAGTCTTGATACTCAATTATTGATATTAGGCATTTGGTAGCATTTCTACAACAAAACATAGAAACAAAATATATAAATCATATCATGTAAGAGAAAATGTTACTTATTCTTCAATAAATGTCTATTATTTCACCAAATGTTTTAGTAGAAAAACACTACTCAAAGCGATTTCCTTCCTTTTTCGACATAATTAGTTATAACATCATGTCACCTAGAAATAACAGTTATTCTCTGGAATGAACGTATATGCATATTCAAGAATGGATGCATATATCCATTCTAGAGAATAATATTGCAACGCCAAGCACATAAAACAGATTTCGTAGATCTGTATTAGGTGGCGCAATCAAAAACATTGGAAAAGAGGCTAAACTGCTAGTATACTCCCAAGAGCGGATTGGCATTCTTTGCATTAGATAATTTGAATTTATTCCGGGTAATTGTATCATGGGAAAAAGATTAATTAGGCAGATTGCTTAGACAGTTGTTGGAAGCTTATTGTCCTTGAGTGTTTAATCTGTGAGCTATGTCTTTGCAATTCTTTTTGCGCTGAAATAGTTTGAAGGATTTTTGAAGGAGTTTTGGAGAATTTTGAAATACTAGTCATTTTCTGATGAGCTGTATCTCGTCCCGTGGGAATTTATATTTCAATATGTACTCGTGTATTATGGAAAGGTTTTCGCTAAGAATATGTGGTCAGTAGTCGTAGAAAAATATGAAAAAAGGAATGAATGTTTTGAATATTTTCATTGTATTTGGATTGATTAAAAACGATTTTTGATCTAAAGATATTTCTTATTGGAATTCCAGGTATATGGCCATCGGGCCGATTAATATGTGCTTTGACCTTTAAATCCAATTTTTAATTTAATTAACACCAAATATTATTTAACTATATGAAGAGGTTCTCTTTGAATTTAGTTTTCATGAATATTTACCAGGATAATTATTTCCATGTTAATATGCCCAGCGTCGTAGGAGTCTGATAAGACAACATTCATTGCATATAATAATTATCGGTAACAGTAACTAGAAATAGGTTTAGAACTAACTAAATATATCCCACCTACGGATTTGGTGAAAAAATTTCTGAAGCAACATGTTCAAAAACCATTTTTTTCTAGTGTATAACATTGATTCTGCTTATTCTATTTAGATTATTGCACTTACCAGTAATTAATTTTCTTGACAATCCTTAAGCTATATCTGGCTCTTGTTCTTCTTGTCGGTTTCGGCATTCATATATTGACTCTTACCGTGATATATTTTGACCTGACACGTAATTCAAGGTAAAAGTTCTAAATTCAATCACGCTCCTCTTTAGGATTCAGCAAAATTACTTCCAACATGCTCCTCGATTCATTTAAATTATTAGTCAAAATTTTTTCAACATAAAAATGTTTATGAAATTTTATATTATTTATTAAGATGTAACCGGTTTCAACTCATTACCATCAATCTTGGGTAGAAGATTAGAGGCTTTTAGCGTATTAGCGTAAATTGATATCTTAATTATTTTATCTTAGCTATTAAAGCTTAATTAAAATTGTGAAATAGATAAAGTAGTTTTTAATTCTTTCCAATGGAATTTTTTATAGTTGTGCTGGGAGCCATTTAATTAATCAGCTCGCTCTTTTGTTTATTTTAAAGTGTCATCATTGGATTTCACTAAATATTTATACGTTTCATCTCGTACCAACCTAACGTTTTGAGGTATAAATGTTTCTACAGAATATGGAGGTGTGTGTGTAAAAAAATGTATCCATCCAAAAGCCTACCTTAACCGATAGATTACATAATAATAATAATATATATTCCGTCAGACATATTCTCAGAGGCATCATCGCCATTATGAAAAACCAAAAATGTAACCCAAGGATATTTTGCAGATGTGTCCCGGTTACTCTTTTAAACGATCCGCCAAGTTATCGGGCATATCAAAATTCACCCAGCCTTTATCCAAATCCTCTGCCATCCAAAAATCTATGCTAGTACCATACATTAGACCAATGTGTAAAATTGGACCCATTTTCAACACTTTTAACTCCCCTCTAAACTTACCAATTACCCTTCCCACGGTGCTCCCTCGCGCACATTCCGTTGTATGGTCTATCTAATTAACTGCAAACCTTGTCCCCCCATTGTCCAAACGTTGGGAAGTGCACCACACCCCTCAACATTTGCATCAAAAATCATCACGCCTGGTGCAAACCTCCTTCCACAATAACCTCTCTACCAGACTACAGGCCAAAAAAGCCTCCCTCCATAATGGTTCATTCAACTATTGTTTTAATGAGTGTATTTTTCCTCCCTTCAGAAACACCGCTTCATTTGTCCTTCGTAAGATAGTAGCTATTTAGATTAAAAATTTTATTCATGCACAATAACTATTCAAATTAGCGTTTGAGACACATGACTACCTTTTTCGTTTTTTGAACGTTAGCCTGATTTATATGATGATTGCTATGTACAGAATGTGGCTACATAACTTCATTTTTTGATCGCAAAACCCCTTTAAAAAGGAAGTTATGTTGCCCTAAGTAATACCAATTTACACTAGTTTTCAACTAACATTTAGGACTCATTGGTTGTGTAGTAGATGTGTAATTATTAATACAAAGTAGTTAAGTAAAGCATTATCTCATTCCTTTCTTTCGTCAACCGTAAATAACTGAAAAATGTTATCTAGTTACGAATAAATAATGGATTAAATGGGTCAATAGGGCATCAGGTAAACTCCGAAAATAAGTGCAATAATGATACATTATTAATAATAATTATATTCGCCAGTTGAATAAGGCAAATCTCTTCCCTCGATATAGATTTTATTTCCTTCTTCATTAAGGAAAGAAAAATGAAATACCTCTTGTAAATCACCCGAGGTTTTTAAAAATAAAATTGTACATTTATTGTTCCCCTTAATATTTTAATTATTAAAGAAGTTCCCATCTATATATCATTCAATAGCCATATTTTTTGTATTAATTCTCTATCTACCTGAAACATATGGGATCTTAATTATCTCGTAACTTAGCCTTTAGTACGTGTATATCAGTTACATTTTCGACAATGATTTCACAAACGAGCCTCCAGAGTTTATAAAACGTGTGCTTCCAGAGCAGAACTCGAACGTGTAATCCTTGGGAAACCAATCAGGTGTAGTTCCGACAAACCTCATCGTGCTGTCTTTTCTTTTATATATTTTTTTAAAAACTGATCCTCTCAGACCAGAACTCTAAACCGGCAAACTTTGGGATACCCATCAGGTGCGATCCCAACAAAACCCCTCATGTAGTCTTTCCCTGTATAATTTCTTTTAAAATTCTCGATTTATTAGCATTTCTGACTTGTTTATGCCGATGAATTAAATTACTTTTAATTACGTGCAAACCAATCTTTTGGTAAACATTTCCCCTAATGTGGCGAATGCGTATGTAAATTTGTGATACTAAACGCGAGCACGTAAGCTGTATTATGGCATTAGAGGAATTCTTTTAAAAGAATTCTTTCATTCAAGTAGGTTTATGCATCAAGTATGGAATTTTTAATTTAGATAACAAAAAAATAGGTTGTATAATCCTGCTCTCTCCTCTACCGGCTACTTCGCGGCCTCTTCTGTTTTGCAGCTCGTAATTACGTTTCGGGACGCCATTTTCCGACCAAAATTTCTCGGTGAGGGGTGAAGTGGGTGATGGCATGAAGGGGGGGCGGGTGAGAGAAGTGCGTTTTGGGCCAAATGTTTTGGACGAAAACTTCAACACAGTAGTCTCTACCGGAAGTGGCTCACCCGAGGGAGGTGAGGGGGTGGTTGGCAAAATATTTTCGAGTCGCACTGGTAAATTGGGCCGAAAGGGTTCGAAATTCAATGAGACCTGGGGTTCACATTAAACTCGTTCCACTTCATCCGCGATGTGAAAATTTGCCTCCCATCCACTACCGCTTCTTATACGCCCTTCACCTCTCCCTCCCTCCCTCTTACCTCTGCCCATTTTCTCACGGCACCGTCCCTGCGCGCGGCGGTGGGAAGGAATGACGTTCATTTCCCATCCGCATTACCGTCCCATGCCTCCACCACCCCCTTCCACTCATCTGTCCTCTCCTTTCGCTCCAAAAATGCAATCATTCGGACGAGAAGAGGAGAGGGGGAGAGGTTATGTTCGTGGCCCCCGTGCAATTCGAGTCCTCCTCCGCTCCATCCCCCTCATCCCACCGCCCGACGCGAGCGCGAGGACGTCGTTCGCTTGGAAATAATCATCTCCCCTTCCCCGATCCCTCCTTTCGAAGGTGCCTAAATCTTTCCAGGAAGTACTCTCCGTAGGCGTAACCTCCGTCGAATTGATTTTTAGGCGTCCCGTGTCGCCCGCACGAATGGAGACGAAGAGAGGAGCTAGGTGGCGGATGTTCACGTGAACTCGCGGATTACGTGATTGTGAGAGGTGATTTTGAGGGAGATAAATTTGCTCTATGCCGGAGAACGCTTGCTGGGTGGGGGAGGGGACGGTTGAGGTTCCTAGTGCTTCATTACGCTTGAGAGACTATTTATCGGATTTATTTTATTCGGATTGTTGTTTCTTTAGTGGGTCGATCTGGAGTAGAAGTTTTCGGATGGGCGTATCTACTGGTCTTTATAAAACATGGTAAGAGGCAGAAAAAAATCCGTTTGTAAAAACTCTGTCCGTCTGCTTGCGAACCGTTTAAAAAGTATGATCTCGCTACTCGACTGGTTAGCTTTGCATTCGAATTTGTTGTTGCTGCAAACCTTAACAAGGGGTAAATCAAGTTTTAATTTTTTAAGTTCCACAGCCTTACTAAGAAAGAAAATAAGAGACTAAGAGAGAGAATAAGCTACCCTCAGTCATATGCATATGACTGAGGGTAGCTTATTAGTTTTCAAATTGATGCTCAGGAAAACTTATGAGTTTAATGTTTTTAGTTTCCTTCATGACCTAATTGAATGTTTTTTAATTCAGTGGCTACTTCCAGTACTAACTCGGGTCAGGTCAGTACTAACTCGGATTTTTATGGTTTGTGGTTATATCTGCAGAATGAATTAAACTTTCTTTGTTATCTTCCACTCCAGTGCGTATAACTATCAAGCGTAACGGAAAAGAATACTTATATTTAGTTCTTCCACATAAATTTTATTACACACGACCTAGGTTTAGACTTATAAAGTCATCATCAGGTGATTCGTCAGGACCATCATATTTAACTACGAAACGTGTTTAGTGTATATAATGCCTGTAGTGTCTTTCACATATCTCTTGGCTTAAATTAAGTTCTTATCTTTGTTTTGTTTACATTTTATTTTCTCAGAAATCCAAAGGTGATTACAAATTGATCTAAATAATACCTATAAATAATATCCATAAATATATCTATAAATCTATCTATTAAAATCTATAAATCTATAAATATATCTATAAATAATATCTTTAAATAAATAATGTATATTCCAAGCATATATTTTTCTTTCATTAATTTATCCAAAGCATATAATTTAATATGGACATGAGAGAAATTTCCATTTTGAAATTACATTCATTTCATAACTTTTATAATTAGAAATAATTAATAGGTGATATGGTCAGCCACGATTGATCATGAATTTATCTTAAGCTTGAATATTTATCAGCTTCTCCCAGAGTCATACACAAAGTAAACAGACATTTTTATTGCATGGGTAAAATAATAGATCTGAAAGAAAGAATATATTTTTGACAAATGAAAATGTAATGTAAAAACCACGCTGTTGAATTGAAAACTATGCTTCCCAGATTTGTAGACAACAAGTAAAGAAGATATTAAAAGAGACTTGGAAATCTTTTCCTGAAATAGTACGCCATGTAATCGAAAAGTGCATAAAAACTTAGCCAAACACGTCAATAACGACTCACGTTGATATAACAGCAAATATAAATGCGCCCTGAGGTTACAGAGGGAATTAAATTACACAGTGAAAAACGATATCAAATCTAATAATTTCAAGTCAAAAGAAACAAGCTCTAAACGAGGCGTTTAGAGCAAATAGTTTTTGCGCTTTGCTTCTAGTAATTTTGGGGAAAAATTACAGAAGAGATTGCTTGGTGGAATCCCTAGGTCATATTGGTCTTACGCTAGTAAGCTGAATACTAAATACTTGCCTCGAGTCAATAGATGGGCAAAAATGAAGAAGTAGGTAATCAAAGACAACGAAGCCAAATTTAATGCCTTGAGCTTATATTTTGAAAGATTTTCCTGTAACGTTATCCATCGCCAATCAAATATACATGGCCCTGAAATAAATGGACAAGTGAATGGCGTAACCGTACATGTGTTAATTATATAGCTTTACACTATGAAACCTAGACAACCTCACAATCGGAGCTCATTCCACCAAGAGTAATGAAAGAGTTGGCCTCAGAAACTGACCCCTTCCTAAAAAATATTCCCTCATATTAAAACTGTACATGACTTTTGTTAGCATTTTTCTCTGAAATATCACGTAGAACGGATTGAACTAATTAAAGGTAAAATGATACTAGATCTTTTAATGACCATATAAGCAAAATGTTTGTAACGTAAACCCATTTACCACATTTTCTCGTTTTCGGCTTGTTAGTTAAGGTGTAAATGCACTTATTCAGATAATTTGTCAAATGTTACTACATATATCTAATTATAACTGAATTCATACTTTAATTCAAGCCTCCATGAATCGTTACTTCAATTTTTTCATTTATTCTATCTCCATACTTGATTCCGTTGCTCTGTCTTTATTCTTTTTTTGGAATTTGTTTGTTGTACGCACTCCATGTATTTTACTGATCATCCAATTCACCGACTTCAATGTTATTCCGAACCCAATAAATGCAGATAAGAAAGGAAAATTACTGTAAAATTGAAAGTCTAATCATAATTAAGATGCAAAACCAATAGATTTATCGTTAAACCATGTAATCAGTTTATGTGAATGAAGTACATTAAACAAAATGATAAAACAAATGAATTATCATCATGGTATATGGACGCAGAAATGTATATTAGGCAGGAAGAAATTTAGAAACAATCCCCTGATGAGTTTCTGGAACATATGATAGTTATTTATCAATACCCTGTGCCTTGATTTAGCGCTGGCTAGACTTGAGCCGAGAATTATATTACTCTTATAACAAAGAAAATTAAGATACGTTAACATCTGCCGCATTCTTCTTGTATGCCCGGAAAAATGTTGGCAAACTTCACGCCCTCTCCTCACCGATGCGTCAATATGATGGCAAAGGAAAAGGATCAATATGGCCGGCATGGGGAGGGGAAAGATTACACGCCTAAGAGAAATTCCTGCTGGAATTCCAAAGGACGTTCACATCACAGCGCAACCCTGGCCCCCCAAGGACGACCACCTTGTCCCCTTCCTTCTTGTGTTACATTTCCCCCCCGTATTCCGTAAGGGGTTGGGCGATCGTGGCGGCCCTTTAAAGGCTCCACTTACACGTCATCATCTCCCCCACACCTATCTAATCTTCCCCACCCAAGCCTCCCCCGTGCCTCTACTCTCCTCGTCCCCTGTGTTCCCCCCCCCCGTTCACTCCAATCGCCCCTTCCGAGGCCCACCACTTTCACTCGGCCCTTGTCCATATTTAACCCCGGGCATTCCTTCCTAAGGTGCCCTCTTGGGAGGACAATCCCCTCCCTCCATACCCTCTCCTATAACCCCCTACCTTTCTTCTTCCCACCCTTTTCGATTACTTATTAAACATCCCTTGGTCCCCCATACCTTCTTGTACGCACCCTCGCGTCCCTCCAATTTCTCCCTCCCGCTTTCTCTTGTCTCGGAATTCGAGGGGCGTAGGTACAACGAAAGTCCATCTTCTCTACCGCCCTCCGATAAGTACAAAGGTCGGCTTGAACTCGTCCCTCTTCCTTCATCTATATCCCCCCCTTTCGGAAAGATATCGCACTCAATCCAAATAAGCCGCGGTCCGCCAAAATCGAAGTGGGCTGGGCTTCGTCTCTCACTACTCTTAGCCTTGTGTTGTCATTGATATTGTGACATTTTCAAGAGTAGCTGTGGTGTCTAAGCTGTGCGAGGGAGCCTCGGAGGAAGAAGGTGGAGATCCATCGAGATTAATATTGATGAAAATATGATACCGATAGTTGAAAATGTCAATTTTTACCAGAGATGAAGGGGGTCAAGGTTGCTATCAGTAAGCTTATTTTTCTCGATATTGTGTTTGCTATTCAAAACACTAATTTTTTTTGAAGGTCAATTGGTGGTCAAGCTGATTCTGGTGACCCACTTCTAATAATTCGAGGTAGCACTGAGTGGTGTACTGTGCTGATATGAGGATGCTTAAGTTTGAGAATGTTGATGACCAATCTTTACACTTCGCGTCAATAAGAGAAGCGATAACTTGTGCGCATTATAAAGAACCGTGATCCACCTCAGAATATCTATCAACGAATGAACTTAGTATTTCTGTTATGATATGCAGCCTAGTTTGAATGGAATATTCTAATTCATATTATAATAAGATCCTAATAGCGACTCAAAGCTTGCGTAAGTCATTATTTTAAAATTGGATGCATTAGTTAATGAATGGAAGCAAAATTTCTTTTTAAAAAAATATTTACATCATTTGAATTATATCGCTTAATCGTTAGCAATTATTTTTTATGCCTCATTATATTTTTATGTTTCCATCTCGTGCGGAACCCTCCCCTCTCCCACATTGTAATGATGGTTTTTATGCCACCATATAGATGTAATCAGATATAAAATGGAGCGGACGCATTCTTTACAAAAGAACCTCGAAGACTGGGTTCGATTTCGAGAGGTTCTCTGGAACAAAATCCTGCTCACGAGGTTCATCGATATACCTTGCGGTTATGTTTAAGCATTTGAAGGTTTCGGAAAAGTGCATTTCGTGAGGAAAGGAGGCCAGCGTTGCCTTTCGCTCTACCTCCGTTCTGGCCGCCCTCCTACGAGGAATATTCTCGACCAAGGATTCCTTCCGGGGCGGGACGGATTACCGCGTGCCGTATCTCTAGATTACGGTGTGCTTTAAGTAAGTCATCATTTTTTTTTGGCGAAGGCAAGACGACGGGAGGAAGACTAACGGTGGTGGTGGGGAGGACTAGTGTGCTCCAGAGTCTTTATTCACTCCCTTTAAGATGTTCCGAATGCGGGTCCACCGCCCTTTCAACCTCCTCCGGCCCGCTCTCTCTCTCTTTTTCTTCGCTCCGAAGCAGCAATATTTAATGATCAACTTTGAGATAGGGGAAAAGAATAAAGAGAGGGTTTCTTCCAGGGGAGCCGAGCGGTGGGAAGGGGGTCTGATATGCTGGTTGAGGTGGCGTAGAGCTTCCCACTCGTTCTCTCTCTCCCCCTTTTCCTTGCCCTCTCCACCACTTTGTTTTGACTCTCCTCATCCCTTACCGTCCAGCGTTCCAACTACTTCCCTGTAAAACCTTAGCCTCCTTCTTTCCCCTTTTGCTCCCTGCTCTCGTAACCCCTTCCCCTTCCCTTCCTCAGCCAATCGAAGGAAGTCCCGATCCATCCTCCCCTTCTTTCCCGCCCTTCTCCATCTATGGCTCCTGTTCCTCCTCGACCATTTTCTTCTTCTTACCTCCTTACTTAAGTTTCTGTCCCGCCCTCGGGTTCGAGGAGACAAAGCAGGGGCGAAGGTTCACGATGATGGCAAGTTGGATTCCTCGGGGTTAGTGAGCGCCTCCCGCTACGCAGGCTCACTTCGCCAGTGGTTCTCATTCATTCGACGCAGGAACCACGTTTTGTCATTTCGTTTCCGATTCTCGTGGATGAAAGGAATTCCCACTCTTTATTTATGTCTTCACTGTCCAGAATATTCCCAGACGCTGGAATTTCGAAAGGGGTTTCGGCTGTGAAGGAAATTCCTGTTGTACCGCATATAATGGATATATGAGGGGTTGTAATTTGTGTCTACTCCATTTTTCATCGCGGAAGACGGAGGGATTGCCGTCGGCCGCTCGGGATCAACTCAGGGTGACATGAATGTATTGCAAAAAAATAATAGATCGTTGATTTTAGACTCTGTGTAAAAAAAATTAAAAATTGACTTTGATAACTCGCAAAATTGGAATCGGCGATACAAATAAAAAAATGCAATTCTACAAGATCATGGCTGCGATTCTCTGTATCATCATCAAGTAATAGTGGCGCGCAGCATCGCAACCATGATCAAAGTGTTAATAAAGTATATTGTTGAATGGCCGCGATTTTTTTACCCATTTCGTGAAAGAATTCCATTGAATTTAGCCAGAAACTGTTCCCTGAATTTTCAAGTTAAATTATCAAATTAACTATCGAAGTTTTTTATGAAAGGCGTAGTTTCCATATTTCTACTGTAGTTTAGTGTAAACAACGCAATACAGAACTATTTTAGTTTTAAAACTACAAACTTTTAACACACTGTGGTCACCTTTGGCCTGAAAGCTCTCCTTATTTACGCAGATCAACACAATTAATAACAACATTAATTGAGGAGAGATATTTTCCCCATGGTTAAGATACAACTCTCCACAGCTGTGTGATTAGAATCATATTAAAGACTGACACGAAATTAATCGTTTGTAAAAAAATACTGTTTTTCGAAAATGGCACAGTAGTCTAGTGGAAAGAAAAACTGGAGAGCCTCGAGTTCAAATCTTGGAGATACCTCTGAATAGTGACAAATGAGATCTAAGCATGACCTCTCTTGTGTTCGTCCTTTATGTGTGTTCCTCTCCCATTTCCTTAACTCTATTTCTATGTGAATGAATATTTGTTCGCCATATGGCGGGATTTCGTGTTTGAATGTGCATACAGGGTTCGTCCGGAAAATAAGTGTACTGAGCTCAGGAAAAAAAAATTATTACACTTTTACATATCTTAAGCTAATATTCCTCAAAATAGGACCCTTGTGAGTCGATACACTTGTTCCAGCGGCGTTCCCATTCCTGGAACACTCACCCGAAGGCATCATCGGGAACCTCTCGAGGACACGTCGTCACGGCCTCTTTGACGGCGTCCAAAGTCCCGTATCGCGTTCCTTTCAAACTCCTCTTTATCTTCGGGAACAGAAAGAAGTCCGGTGGTGCCAAGTCTTGGCTGTAGGGCGGGTGCGGCAGCGTTGCCACGCCGTGCTTGGCCAAGAAGTCCGACACGACAAGCGCGGTGTGAGACGGCGCATTGTCGTGAAGCAGCCGCCTGATGTTTTTGATCGCTGGCCGGACGCGAGCGACTCGTTTTCGAAGCCTGTCGAGCACTTGGACGTAAAATGCAGCATTTACAGTTTGTCGTTCAGGTACAAATTCGTAGTGGACGACTCCCCTTTTGTCAAAAATCCGGAAAAAATCAGTACACTTATCTTCCGGACGAACCCTGTGTGTATATATATATATATATATATATATATATATATATATATATATATATATATATATATATATATATATATATATATATATATATACACACAGGGTTCGTCCGGAAGATAAGTGTACTGATTTATATATATATATATATATATATATATATATATATATATAAGCTAGTTGATTTTTCGGGTACCAGATCTTCCTGGGAAACCATAACCGGCACAGGGAAAGGAACTGGCCCCCCTACCCTGATGTGTGAATATTCACACGCCGTCAGGCTTGGTACACGGGTGAGCTCTACCATCACCTACTAAACCGACCTTCGGGTTGATTACTGTGTTTATATATATATATATATATATAAACACATATATATATATATATATATATATATATATATATATATATATATATATATACCGATGGTGCGAAAGTACTCACGAGAGCAATATAACTTTTGGACGGCACAATAGAATACAGAATAAAACAGATAACACGTAAACGGACACTCACACTGTATATGATTTAAGCTTTCGGCCTACTCCGAGGCCTTCTTCAGGTCAGACCTGAAGAAGGCCTCGGAGTAGGCCGAAAGCTTAAATCATCTACAGTGTGAGTGTCCTTTTACGTGTTATCTATTTTATTCTGTGTTCTATTGTGCCGTCCAAAAGGTATATATATATATATATATATATATATATATATATATATATATATATATATATATATATATATATATATATATATATATATATATATATACATTCAAACACGAAATACCGCCATATGGCGAATAAATATCCATTCAAATTGAAATAGAGATAAGGAAAATGGTAAAGGAACACATATAAAGGACGAACACAACAGAGGTGGGGATGGCGGATGTGAGCAGATCACGAATGTAAAAATATTTTCCTCGACCGGGACTTGAACACCGGATCTCTCCACTAAAAGTACTCTTCCTCGATAGCTCAGGTGGTTTAGAGCATCCGCCCGGCAAGTGGAGAGATCTGGTGTTCAAGTCCCGGTCGAGGAAAATATTTTTACATTCGTGATCTGCTCACATCCGCCATCCCCACCTCTGTTGTGTTCGTCCTTTATATGTGTTCCTTTACCATTTTCCTTATCTCTATTTCAATTTGAATGAATATATATATATATATATATATATATACATGTATATATGCGTGTGTGTGTCTTCTTCACCTATAGAGAAAGCCATGGGAATGATTACTGAAGACTTTTAAATATTCAGTTCGACTTTTCGTAAGTGCTGCCATAGAAGAATGTGCAAGATTTACTAAGACGTACGTATCTTAAAATCTTAAGGGACCAAAACGGAAAGATCAGTGATTTTTTTTCAGTTCCCGAAAAAAGACTAATTTAACACGACTTGGTTCTATGAGAAAAATATTTCAATGACAAAATAATAACTATAGATATTTATTTCCTCCCCATGGACTAAAACATTGATGTGGCCAAGGGGCTTACGTAACTCCACGACTTATAGAATTGCGCTGGCGTGAGCAAAATACTTGCCCCCTAAGTAGGGCCGCCAGAGGTCGAAGGTTAAGAGCCAGACGAAGAATAAGGAAAGGTAAATAATTTTGTAGGAGTTCGCACAGCGCCCGTTTCTCAGTGAGTTGGAAATAAATACGGTACTTCTAATCCCAGAGGGACGACCATATCAGCGATGGTACCGCGTTGAAAACATTATTTAGGAAGCCAAGTGGAAACCACCTTAATTATTTACCTTAAGAAAATATGATGGAACCATGTAAGAAAATGAGTCAACTGGTAACTACAGGTCTAAAGGGACGAATAAGGGAGGTGCCCGGGAATGGTGAATGCAAGGTCTTCGCGGTTATCATTAACAGAAATCCTTTCACACCTCAGTTGCTGGTAGCTTAAAGGAAGACGGAATAGGAATGCCAGGATGAAAATAAATATTTATTCGCCATGTGGCGGGTTTTCTTGTTTGAATGTGCATTTGGTCAATGTGGCTCGTCTCTTTCTTCTGGCTATGCGTGCAACGAAACGCACTGTTCCCATCATTTATGACGTTGTGTGCTGTCCTTACCTACACTCCTTTCCTCTTGTGCCGTCCGTTTATCATTTGGTGGGTGAGACAGCTCCCTAATACCATCACCTTGCCAAAGAATTGGGGCACTTGGTTGCATAAACTCCCCGCAGATTTCAGAGTAATTACATTTCCTCGATGGCTTAAATGGTAAGAACATCGGCCCGCAAAGTTAATAGATCTGTGGCTCAAGTACCGGTCAAAGAAATTTTGTTACACTTGCGATCTGCTCGATTCCGCGTTCCCCAACTCTCCTGTGTTCGTCTCTTATTCGCATATGAGTTCCTATCCTATCCCTTGTCCTTATATTTATTTCCATGTGAATTAATATATAATGTTTGTTCACCATGTGGCGGGTTATAGTGTTTAAATATGTGGGTGTATTTTTATACGTATACATATACTTACAATTTTATACATATATAAGTATAGTCTGACCTGAAGAAGGCCTCGGAGTAGGCCGAAAGCTTAAATCATCTACAGTGTGAGTGTCCTTTTACGTGTTATGTGTTTTATTCTGTGTTCTATTGTGCCGTCCAAAAGTTTTATATATATATATATATATATATATATATATATATATATATATATATATATATATATATATATATATATATATATATCTCCACACATTTATACATTAACTAATTCGATTTGTCATTTACGTAATAATACATTTTTCAGTTTGTTTGTTGGTTAAATAAACATTTCAAGTGGAATTTCATCCACTTGCAGTAGCATTGTTCAATTTTTTGTGCAAGTCTCCCTCCCCTTTAACGATGCATTTCATCCACAAGCAACCAGTCTCGAATTTTAAACAAAATGCATTAAAAGTTCTCATTCCAATATTTCGTGAAATGAATTGATGTTGCTTTTAGAAGAATTTGCAGACATCGGCCACGCCTCTGGTGAATCTACCAAACCTGGAATATGGAATGATTTTTTTATTTAAAAAAAACCTCGGCTTGCACGAGTGTAGAATGCGTCTGTATGGCGGCAATACATTTCTCCGTCGACATCGCCCCTTTTCTTCCTGCCGCCAGCGCCGCCTCACGGCTGGGGAAATAAAAGGAGCCCATTCCGTGCGCCACGGGAACCCCGTCACCTCCCGAAATCCCCTAATCGCTCATTTTCCTTTTCTGCATGGTTGCCTCCTCCGCAGATTCCCTTCGCCTTGCCCCCAGAATCCAAACTCTTCCCTACTCTGTGACTTTGACCCATAGCGACGTGAGGGGAAAATTAAATTTTTTCATTTTTCCATTGTTTCTCAAAGCAGTCTTCTCTCTCTTTTTTTTTGGAATCGAAAATAAGTACCGCAAGCAAACCTTTCAGTTTCTATCAATAAGAATACGATTGGAGGAGCAGGATCAATATATTTTCCGGCGGTTTGGGGAAGGTTATCTCACGTCGGCGCCTTCCATGAATTCCCTTTGTACTTTTCCCTCACCGGGTAGCCAGGTTAAAAACGAAGCTCAATTTTAGGGTTTGAAGGGGAACCTAGTTTTAAAATTAATTTATTGCATTTTAATTCTTATCATTTCATATTGACGTCATTTCTGTTACATCCATGTGTTATTCCGCGCATGCTCCTCTGTTCCTGAATCTTCCACCTGGTCGAGAGAGCTTCTTAAAGGTATAATGTTAATAATACTTTTATCGCTCATTAGCTAGGGTCAGAAGTTCAAACGGAAATAGCCAATGGACAGTAGTGGAAGATAGGTACATTAGAGGAAAGTCTGTGCTATAGTCTCTATTGACAACATTAGTATTGGAGGGTGGAAAAATGCGTATTTTTTAAATTGTACCTAAATCATGACGAAGTTTTTGCCAATTGTTGGCATATTTATTAATGAAGACATTTATAAATGGTTGTTCATACATTATTATTGATACTCTATTTTTTAAATAATTTTGTCAAACATGATAAAAACTACCACAATAAGGAATTGATCCATTATTTGCTTGATATCACTCTTCATACCAGTAACTCTTTATCTCCTCAATCTGTCATAAGTTGTTATTAGCATTTCAAACAATTATTTCGAAGTAAAATATTCGAATTTGGCATTGAACTTGAATCACTGAGGAAATAGTAACTTTTTCATGAACCCCTCAATGGCGTAGTTTAATAATTCAACATTTTAAAAAATAAGTAATGGCTTTGTACGTTGTCCTGCAAGCGTAAAAACGCTATCCATTGCCTTTTAAAGAGAAAGGAATTCCCTCTTAGGGAGGATATAGCTATTTTAAAGAGATATGTAGCATATTGATCCTAAGTAGAAAAATGAAATTCCCTAGGCGCATGCATGTTGGTGAATGAGGATGCTTAGTTTTATTTCGCACTATCTCGGATGCGAAGAGAACAAGGAAAGTTGTTTGCAGGTTTATAATCGCACTCACACTACCTCGTGGTAGCGAACCATCGTGCCAGCGAGTGATTTATTCTTTATGCTACCTCTAGGCATCCACCATGGTGTTGTGAACTTATAACTTTCCGCTATTCTTCCAGTCAAGTAATTTCTGGAACACCTGGTCGGAAAGGGTAACGCAAAACTGAGCAAAAGAGAGTAATTTTACAGGTTTTGCTCTTAAGCTTGCCGTGACGTTGAACCTTTTTTTATTCGCGTTTTCTCAAGGAAGTTGCGCGGGCCTTTGAACGCGGAATACACCTAGTTACACCAGTTGAACACAGTTAGCGCAAGTTAATGTCATTACCAAGTTCTTGCCCCACCTTTTCTCCTCCCCCTGGCCTCCATTACCACTCCATCATTACCTCGCCTCTCCACTCAACACAATCCTCCCCACTTGTTCTAATTATCCTCCTCCTCGGGTGAGTAGCGACGCCTCGAAGGGGGAAGGCAGAGGGGCGTGGGAGGACAGCGTGGCTCCGGTCGTCGGAAGCGGGCAACCCGAGCCGCAAGCAAGCACCGGTTCAACATCGCCGACGCATTTCCTCGGAGCTCCGGGATAGGGACACAAAAGGATTTCTTTCCCCTCTCCGCACTCTGTAGATGCTCCGTCGAGGAGCGCGTGCACATGTGAGCTCTCGGAGTAAGTTTCCCGGTTGACAAATGTCGCGGATTCCCTCCCTCGCATCCCTGAGCAGCACGTCACATTAAATTAATTTTCGCATATCCCTTACAACTTAAGCATGCGTGAATATTTGAGTAATGGACTCATCACTAAGAAAGCGTTTTCAAGCCCCGTTTTAAATACCCGCGCGTAGCGGGTAGTAGGCGTTGTGACCTGGGCAACTGAAGGTTTTTGATGGATGCTCCTTGCCATGTGATAATGGAATGTGAGGAGATTTTCATATTATATACTGGTAAACTCTGGTCAAAAGGAACTATTAAAACGTATGTTAAAGCAATAATGTCGTCTAATTTGTTAAAATCAAACTGTAAAACATAATAAAGAAATAAATATTATTATATATATATAAATATTATTATATATATACATACATTTATGCATGTACATAAGTAATGATACAGAGTAACATATTAATTCATACTTTTTTACGGCCAGTTTTTTTCTGAAATTCGAGCAATGAACTTGAGGGAAATTTCTTAATTGGCATGGTAGCACAGTGGATTGAACGTTCACCTTGTTGAAAAGTCTGGAGGAACCGGATTTGGAAGGATTTTATACATAAGTCCACTCGCTCATTGCCTCTGTTACTGCAAAATATTATCATCGAAACATTTAATATTATTCCATAAGACACCCTTAAGTCCCGTGGGTAGGTCACGAGACAGCATACACGTGATTCGTGTAAATGTCAAATTTCGTCGCATTTCGCTAGTTCATTTCACCCAAACTTCATTATAATTACATCTAATCAATAGTAGTTACTGAATTCCCTCAACGCTAAATATTTGGATTTCCTCGGGAAGTAAAATGATTTCATTAACTTAACAACTGCTCTTTATTGGCGAGGGCATTTGCTCACACTGCGAGGAAAGGTCGCTGCCATCCAATGTCTGTTACAGGGGAATGGAAGCCTTCGGTAAGGATATCGTTCCACGTCATTTTCCGACGTCCTTTCGCAAGGCACAGCTACAGAGATCAATCTGCCATTACGTCATGACTAGAGGTGGAGTTCCGATGATAACAAGCTCCACTTTACCTATGAGAGTGTGTGGGAAGGCTGTGGTTGAATTGTCATTTGGCGATCATATTTATGTGGCGTATGACGCAAGGGCACTCTACGTTAAAAGTAGGCGTCGTTTGATTGGCACTTTAACTGGCATTCAACTCTCAATATACGAAATATGTGGAAATGAAGAGCGGACAACCCTGTCAGACGGGAAAATCAAACATGGTCACCCTAATACTTTACCCCTAAGACTTTCGTCTAGAAAGGGGCGTTTTTTTTAATTACCTGAGGCTTCCGCGGGGGGGGGGGATACGTGATATTTTAATTTTCTTAATAGTGTGGGGGGAGGGTCCTGAAAGAATCTTACCTAAGGCAATATGCCTTCAATATTTCAGGCATTTCGGATAAAGGAATGGTTTCAATTATCTTTGATCTACCAAATAAAACGTGGTGCAAGTCTCTAAAGAAACCGTTGGTTCAGTGTTATTCAATAATTTACTAACCTAACAGCAGAGACGAAAACTCGTGCATGCATGCGTGAAAAATTGCAAGAATTGTCGTCTCTCTTATTATGGAACGGTTCCACCATATCACACTTGAATCTGTAATTTTACATTTACCAATCTCTTGAAATATTTATAAATTGTTTAAACTATTGCATGTATTCCCATTCCACTTCAATCCCAAATTACAATTATCAACCTGAAGGTTGTTTGGTCACCTAGGAGATCTCACCTAGTACGCACTATGTCCGACGACGTGTCAAATTGAACATCAAAGTAGGAGCCGGTGCCTTTTCCTGTGTCGTGTACGATTTCCAAGGAATGTCTTGTGCCCAAAAAGCCTAAAACATAGGTGAAAATGAATGTGCCCAGATAGATCCATGGGATTCAAACCTAGGTCCTTCATTTAGTAGTTAATCACTTAACCCACTGCAATATTACGAATCTATTAAGATAAGGAAAATCAGATCATTTATGGCATTGTAGTTCTTTTCAATGTACACGCGTAATTAGACCGTGGATAACCATTGAGAAAAACATTCGTCCAAATTCGAAAGTAATATTTATTATATTAGAAAGGGGACCCTATTTGTTATATTAATGACTGGTCCGATATATAATTATGTTTAGAGGGGTACATATATTACGGGTTTTTATAGTGGAAGGGGAGGGTTGAAAACTCAAAAATGGCCCAAAGCCATTTAAGGACGTGCGTCATTCACCCGCATGATTTCAATTATGAGGAACACGCGTCTTCTATCAATATGCGTATGTACTGTCGGAATTCAATAAAGAAACCTCATGAGACTGGCAAATAGGTTATCTATGCCTTGTTTCAATAGATGAAAAGGTGGAAAATGCTGTGTATCCTACACTGGCAAAGTATCCTTATGCGCATGTCTCTCGAAATTTTCCACTTACATTTTTCACTCCCTCGCCGTATTTGCATAGTTATTGGACGCTGCATAGTTATTGGACGCGAGACGTTTCAATTCACCTTTCTCCTGTCAGTCCGAATTGACGCCTCCAGTTGTTTCATTGGCTGTCCGCTCCATCCGGGAGACACTCGGTGACACAACAAAATCCACCCACGGCAATCCCCGCCCATTACCCCTCCCCATGTTTCTCCATCCTCCTCCTCCTCCGCCCCTTTCACCCTCCTGCTTACCACCGACTCCTTCACGTCCCTTCCCCTACCGATCGACCCCAATACATCCACGCCCCCCACTGATCTCCTCTTTCCCGCTCAACCAATATTCCTTCGAGCACATCCTCTCCATAGGTATTCTCCCATCTATCTCTCTTCTCCCCGGCATCATATTCCACACTCTCATCCCCTCTTATAACTTTACCCAGCCTTCATTTTGTTGTTAGCGTATAATGCCGATCGATTTTGGACTCGTCAATCTCAGTTATATATAACCGACGTGAGATCCAATTTGTCTTGAGCTTTGACCCCTCGTTTGATCTCATTGTTTGAAATACACGTAAACGTATTCATTTTGTAGCTGACGTCTCTGTGTGAGACGATGATCCCGTGAAAATATCGTCACTTCCAGGTGTCACGTCTTCAAATTCAAAACCTTATCCTTAATAGCTTAAAAATGCATTGGAAATAGTGTGTAATTGGTTTATATATATTTTATTTATTCCATAAAATATGCGTAAGAGTTTTCACTATAATAGTTGAATGTCATACTTGTATGAAGAATTCTGCATACTCGGGTTTTCACCGCGTTGCTGTTTGAAGGCGAAACTGTTGTCGGTTTCAAACAACAACGCGGTGAAAACCCGAATATGCAGAATTCTTCATGCCATCGCCGCGAAAATCTACGCAATGTCATACTTGTACCTTCTTTCCTAGAGTACTCTCAAGGGGATATGTCATGCTACGTGTACTTCGAGCATGTTTAAGTCTGAAATATCGTAAGTTATATATGAACGAAAATGACTTAACAACTAGTATCACTAAATATGAGTGGCAATTGTTTCCTCCAAAACTGGAGCATAATTTAGACTCCTTACCACATTCGGGTTTGTAAAGTCATTCAAAGCTGGTTTTTAAGTAACTTACATGCATAGTAACTGTCAGCATGTCAATAATACATATAGATTTAAACAATACCCTTAGATATTTGCTGTTTGGTGACAAATAAAAATTCTCCAGAAAATAAAAATTATTCATTTGGACTTAGCAGGTCAACATTAAATATTGTATATTTGAATTTAAGGGAATAGGTAGGTACGTATGACTACTCTTGAGTAGGTTGATTGCATCATTGTTGATGGCAAATTAGATTTGGAAGACGTTGTCTTTTCAAGAAAATTTCCCATAAACCTTCAGCAGGAAATAAAATCGGGTGAATAATGAAATGAAGATTTTTTGGGGCAACTATGCAAACCAGAGGAAATCCACTCAGAGGATTTCGTATTTGGGAAAATAAAGTTGTAAGAGCGCTCTCACTTAGGAGAACGCACTGTGGAGAAATTGTGTTTTCTGTTAGGAACCCTTCTTTGGGAATAAATTGTAATTGAAATTATGTTATTTTTTACAAATTCTTAGCTTACTTAAATAGAAAGGAAATTAAGGATCATAGGTCATCTTTGGAAGTAATCATAAATATACAAGAAAATTTTCCTCCAAGCCATTTTCCTACTCTTTGTTCTTCGCCAAAAACAGAAGATAAAATACCAGGAACATCATTGGGTGATTTGTGTAGATTTAAAAATGGTGAACTTTCTTCTTGGGCAGCAAAGTGGCTACACAAAATATCCTTGTTTCTTGTGCCTCTGGGATAGCAGGGGCAGACAAAACCACTGGATTAAGAAGGAGTGGCCTAAGAGAGAAAACTTGGTTGTTGGGAAAGAAAACATCATTGCTGAATCTTTAATTGAAAGAGAGAAAATCATCTTACCGCCTCTACATATTAAACTAGGCCTAATGAAGCAATTTGTAAAGGCTCTTGACAAGGATGGACCATGCTTCGGCTGCTTAAGACTAAAGATGCCCCATATAAGTATTGAAAAACTTAAAGCTGGTATTTTTGAGGGGCCACAAATCAGACAACTTACAAAGGATCCTGCTTTTGTCGAGTCAATGAATGAGATTGAAAAAATTAGTTGGATGTCATTTGTTGAGGTCATAAAAATTTTCTAGGAAATCACAAAAGTGAAAATTATATTGAGCTGGTAAACATTATGCTCAGTAACTTCAAATCACTTGGATGTAATATGAGCACAAAAGTTCACTACCTACACAGCCACTTAGACAATTTTCTTGGAAATTTAGGAGACACAAGTGAAGAACAAGGTGAAAGATTTCACCAGGATATAAAAACAATGGAAGCTCGCTACCAAGGAAGATGGGATAACCATATGATGGCAGATTACTGCTGGTGCTTAAAACGAGAGTGTTTGAACAAAGTGCACTCAAGAAAATTGCGCAAAAGAAGCTTCCGATGTGTTGAGTGATGTTTTTATGTATTTTTTTCTTTTCAATTTGTTTTATTACAGTAAAATTTCTTGGTATTTGTGTTCAATTGTATTGTTAAATTCTGTTGTGTTTGTGGGTGATTTAACAGCCCTAGAAATAAATCAAGTCTTTATATTTAGTGGGTTTTATTATTAATATAATATTTCCATATCATCATGTAGAAGGTTTTTTTACGTAAGTAACAACATATCTATATCTTGAAAACTATAGCTGATAGGAAAAAACTAGTGTCATAATTGGATTCAGCACCCCAATTGTTCTTTAAATCATCAGTAAAAGCTCCGGCACCAAAACCACTGTTGGCCTGTGTTATCAATGAAAGGTTCAATGGTGTATTGATTCATCTTTTTACGACATCTTGTATCAAAACATTTTTTAACCTTTCCCTGGCTTCGTTCTTAAATTGCAACCCATAATTTTAAAACTCGGACTACTCATTCGTAATGCCTTCTAATCTCTTTCATCTTGCACGTTTTCTTTTCTCCGACAAAAAACCTATATTTAAAGTAATGTCTATTGTTGCACAGAGCTGATACTGGTATTTATTTTACAAAAAGTCACGAACAAGTATCAAATTTACGTTCACGTATCTGAGTACATTGGCTTTCTGTTGCTCGAGCATTAAATTTAATAATGAATAAAATAGTGGATATTGAAAATATATATTTAAATTGCGGAAAGGAGACCTTATGAAATCTTGGAGTAAGAAAAATACCTTTTGGAGGTCTTTTAAAGTACCCTTTACATGTCTTTAAAGATGAAAGTTTTAGCGCATTGAGTATCGCAGATGCTGCAACAAAATATTGAGTTGACTAAAATGCAAACAAAAAAATCTTTTTAATGTTATTGAAAAAATCAGCTAAACGAAATATTTGTATGGAATTTTCGGTAATTCATGGATGAATTATTTTGATAATTTCATGTATACAAGATAAAAGTTTTCAATAAAACACTTAATTCTTATTTTTTGACAGATTAGATACTAAAAAAATCATTTAGTATGTCATTAAAACAATGAAATGTTTGAAACATACATGGATATTACGTATCAAGGAAACGTATAGTAAATGTTTAGTATGATCTATTAATTTAAATTTTATTTCCCCATTCAAATATTCCGATGAAGATATCGAAATAGCGAGAGTAACTGCTGCACCCAGAATGTTCGCGTTAAAAGACGCACCGACCTGCATGAGGCCCAGACTAGGTAGTATTAGTCAAATAAATCCAAATCCCGCCAATATTTATACAGTTTTGAGTTATCCTTGTCTTCAAACAAGTTGATCTTGGTTTGCCGTATAATTAAATTTACCGTTTTCCGTTTGCACCGAGATAATTACCTCATTTTGGGTTAACGGACATTTACGCGAACGATGTAATTGGTGTTTAATGAGTACAAGATGCATAACCGCCTTTGTAGTTCAATCTCTGTAATCTAATGATGGAATTTTTGCTCAATTTGAATGCAAAGTTACATGTTGAAAGTTGTTAATTGATTAAATGGTACGATGCCTCTGTCGGACGCTGTCTCAGGCTCAATTGTGGAATTTCTCCATATTTCAAGGAATGGTAAAAAAAAAACTTTGCAATTCCACAATCCACAATTTATTGTCACACGATCATCATCAGGTGATGATGCTGCCCGGCCGCGTGGCAATAAATTGTGAATAATTGAGTTTCAGAATTTTTTATACCATTCCTTGCAGTACGTTACCTCCATTTTATAGTACTCTTGCTTTTTCAAACTAAGACTTTTAAAGTCTGATCGTAGTACTCTTTCCCTTTAAATACCACACATATTCACCATGAATGGTACCCAAGTATTACAAAAAATAATAGATTTTATTATTTTATTTATTTATTTTATATTTTTATTTATATACTCTAGCAGACCAATAATTCCTTTACCAGGCCAAGAAGCCCACAAGGAGGGATAGGAAGAGTCTTGCTGGGTAGAGTTCTGGCGGTCACCGAACGTGACGTATGGATGTAATATTAATTGCAGTTATTTTCCTGATATCGACGCAACCTGCTCGTATGTCTTCCCTTTCCTCGCCAATTGGGTAAAACGTCCCTCTCTCCTCCCATCAGCGGGCTCGGATTATATCCTCCGGTCGCCCCTTCTTCTCATCTCTTTCACCCGAATCGATTTCGGTGTTTCCTCCTTCTCGCCTATATCAGCTTCCCGACTGACTCTACTTTGCTACGTCACTCCATCCTCTCCTATTCAATTCCCTTATTCCGATCCCCTGTGTATATGGCCTCCGCCACAATGCTCCCTCCCACCCGCCATTTCATTTCTCGACCCACACATTTTCCAATTTCTTCTTTTTAAAACGAAAAGAAATGTCGAGTTCCTGGTACCAGAAAATAGAAAGGCACACGGCTATCTGGGGATACATCCGAGCCAAAGCGGGAAGAACAAAGAAGATGCTATACCTAACTTTTTTATTTGTATCCTGACTCGGAGAGGAGTTCGTTATTTCCGTTCGTTATGCTACGATTCATTAACCCCGCCGAGGCTGAGTTTCTAGGAAATACTCGTAATAATGTTATTTTTACGCTGAACTGAGTAAATTATTGTCAACGCCGAGTCAATCAAGAGGGTGTGCAAATTCCGTGTCACTGGACACAAAACTCTGAAATATGGACCTGAGGTGCTTATTAAGTGATCAGTTTTAAAATCATTTTGAATCTATAGAATGACTTCAGTTCCTCCTGCACTTAATTTATTTGGCCGATCAAGGCTTTGATAGAGTTATATTTGCAAGTTTTTTAATGAGGGCTCTAGTATGTGTGTGTGAATATATATATTATATACTGGTATTTTTGTGTTCCTATATTCCCTGTTCCTGCCCAAATTTTTATTCGACACTTCCGTGTTACTTCGACGAAATCATCTATATATATAAACCATAAACACAGTAATCAACCCGAAGGTCGGTTTAGTAGGTGATGGTAGAGCTCACCCATGTACCAAGCCCGACGGCGTGTGAATATTCACACATCAGGGTAGGGGGGGCCAGTTCATTTCCCTGTGCCGGTTATGGTTTCCCAGGAAGACCTGGTACCCGAAAAATCAACTAGCTTGGGTGGAGCTGCAGGTGCCCAAAGTGCCTTGCCCGGGAAATGAACCCGGGACCCTCTGGTCAGCAGTCCAACGCTCTACCCGCTAGACCACCGCGACCCGCAAATATATATATATATATATATATATATATATATATATATATACACACATACAAGTTTCTATGGATAATGGGAAAAAAGGTTTGGTTGTTTCTTGATTTGAGTGGGTTTGGAGAGATAAGATTAGGTTAAAAAGACTATGGGTGTGAAAGAAAGTCATTATATTACACAACTTGAAAGCAAAAACCAAGCGGAATGGCGAACATTAAATAACTTCAAGATCAATATCTCTGATCTGAGGGTGAAAAAAAGGTCGTGGCGTCGCAGATAGGCGAATATTCGAATCGGGAATACATCATCAGTCAAATAAAAATATTATCCGGTATTTTTGCAATTTCAAATTGCTGAAAGAAATAAAACTTTGGCCTGTTCTTCAAAATATGTAAGCAAACAGGATTACAATTACAAAAATGCTAGCATTCACAAAAATATTTGGTGAAGTAGGATTTTCAATAACTTTTCCGTCAAACCATTTCAAAGAAGGAAATGAACAAATGAAAAATTATGGACACGTAAGAATCCGGTGTTGAATTTTCTTCTATTAAAACTTTTGTTACTCTTTGCGATCTGATAGTGCAAGAAAAAATATTACAGAAACATTTTTGTAAAAGGCAAAAGTTTTTAATACCCAGAACGTAACCGTGAATTCACGCGCTCTGTGCTCTTTGTGTACACCCTTCCACACGCCTTGCCCATAGCTTTCAGCATGTATTGTTAATTTAAATTAATAATCCATCGAATTTTATCGGGCCGTTGCAACTGCTATTTTGAAACAATTGCGTCGCAGATCCGGCTCTTCGAGAGGAACCCGAGTGCTTGGCTTCGGCAGTGAAGCCAGTCGGATAAAATGGAGCGATGCCAAAAGAAATCTGTACCGCGAGAATTGAATGAGCCAAAGGAGAGGGAAAATTCGCTTTAGAGGCCTCGGGGCGGCTGGGGCGCGGCTGCAGAGGAAGACGACTCTCTATTGGGCATCGCCCCCACGAGGAGATATGGTGACTTCGAGACCGGTGCCAAAAATGATCACTTGCCGGAAACGGTTTTCTGCTGATTGTGCGGATATCTCCTATTGATAACGAGGAAGTGGAGCCAATGAGATGCGATGGGGAGTTTCTCACGTGTCGTGAATGTGACGGCGTCGCTGCTCCTGTGCAGAGTTGGAGAATTTTCCCAGCTATATATGCGCGTCGACTCGACCTCCCCAGGAAACAACTTCGCAGAAACTTCCCTGATTCGAAATCGATGAGAAGTTGAGCGCAGTACCTACGGAAGCTTCCACACCATCTGCAGCTGCGGGATTCGACTCAATTACCAGATAAAGGAATGACCGCTCTATCCGTGGAGAGATTCAAACTGGTTTCGGAGACATTAGAATTGAATTAATAAATTAGCTCAGGATTTTTTATCATTGGTGAAAGACGAGTCAATGGTAGATTTCATTGAGACGTGTAATGGCGGCATAAGTTGGAAAATGTAAAAGTTGGATTTAATTGCATGTGAAGGATCATCGAATTATTTCCAAGTGAAACCATTGAGAAGAAGTAACCTATAAAATGCCGATAATTAGCATGAATGCACAGCGTAGCGTTAACTCCTTGAATAAATTGAATTTGAATCTTTAGAAGGAGAAAATAAAAGTTCATTTCGATATTTTAAATGTTTTCAATCTTGTTTGGGCTTGGAGTTGTTTGAATACCTCTCTCATTCCGGAATAGAATCATTTTGACGTTACTTGTCTTTTCTGAACTGTAAGTTTTCAAATAAACATATTTATTTACAATACATTGTTTCCACATAAACCTATGTGTATCTGCCTCTAACAAAATGTCCACTCTCATCGTTTTAAGTTTTATGCATTTTATGATGAAAAACCCACCTACGTGTTTCAAAAATTTAGCATGATCACCTGTGATTTTGTCTTTGAAAGTTTGCCATGCAATCATTTTTAATATAGTACCATTTTCAGAGTATCACATCTATGTAAATGGTACAGTCAGTTACTATTTGGGAGAGTCTCATTACTCATTGCCAGTCATTTATGGAAACGGTAAAAGGTTTATATGCAACAAAACATCCTTTTTTTAATGAAGAAGGCATAGAATAGTTGCCTGTCCTAAGAGAACGTTAGAAAATAATATACGTACAAAGTATTCTTAACAATCTTTACGCGGGGGATGCATGTTACAGGTAGCACGCTTGGTACCATCCTCCCAGGAAAATTAATTGGCTAGACTTTAAACATCAATCTTGATAAGCTCTTAGAAGTTAAATGTGATTGAATTCATATTGCAAGAACGAAAACATGAGAAACCCATGGAATTCATCGGAAGCTTCATGTTAGGAATGTAAAGAGAGTGGTTTTCATAAAAATGCTTTCTCCCAATTGAAACTCAAATGATTTATTGCTCGACTACACGTATATGTCTATGGTACAAGAGTTAAAATATCCTTGGTCCGAGAGCAGGTTCTGGCGAATTCTAAGTTAAACGTATCCTTTCGTCAGACATTAAGTAGTGCCAAGCGTGTAGTTTCAGCTTTTTGTTGTACAAAGAGTTTATTGTTGTTTCTCTGTAGATTGTACTATACAATTTCATATCTTGTGAATTATTTTGTATGATCGCATATGAAATTATTATAAACCATCAATTTTAATGTAAATACGTGATATCTTCAAAATTTAAGGAGAGAATTAAGAATACGCATTATTTGCGTTTATTTTGTTTTACGTCATAGATTGCAGTTTTAAGAGCTTGCAGCACAACCATAAACTTTTCATTCCATATTTCAACTTGTTCATATCTCATTCAGACGTAAACGTCAACAAAATGAAATTGTCACTGGCAATAAAAGTAAAAACTCGTCAATATTGATTCTCTGTCATATATTGCAAAATGTGATGGGGTTTTCACGCAAGCCAAACAAATGAGATAATACATATAACATGCCATTCATTCACAGTACTCTTTCGGAAGAGAGAATAATACATAGGTCATGGAATCTGCGAACAACCGAGCTTGACAAAACCGTAGTTGTTCCCTTTGTCACGGAGCAAAAATCAGGCTTGAAGGCAATGTTTTATCGAATTTAAATTAATTACCATAATCAATTTAAATAAAATAAACGGCATTCATTAATTATTCCAAACACAAATTACGTAGATCGATGTCAGTCGAAGAGTCGTGCCTTGTTTTGGTTCATTTTATATGTATAAAATACATCTGCATACATTTGCTTTAAATATATTTATAAACTAACGAGTTTTGTTACAAAAGGATCGTTTATTAATGAACACGGCTAAAACACAAGGTTGTCCATTAAAGTGGAATGGCGCCGATTCCGAATAAAAAAGGTTTTCTGTACCAGATTGATTTCTGCCCAGTAGTCCAGGATATCGGCTAGAAAAACCGTGGTAGCATGGTCCATTTCCCTGGTTTCTGGTGGATTTGCGCGGAAACCAAATAGATGAATTCACAGGGTATATTAATGATTTGAACCATCCGTATCGCAATATTGGCGTACTCGATTGTTGATCCCTAATGAAGATCCCTAACATGCAGAGAAGGTACTATCGCGATCGAAGACCAGTGAACTAAATTCAGGGGAGAGAGATTTCATGAGCACACCGTGTGTATTTGATTTTCGGCCCGGAGTCTAGGACGTGGACGGGGTGGGGAAAGGATGAGGCGATGGAGGGGAGGAGTGAGTTTCACGGGAGTGGTTGAGGGATCTCTGGAGGATCTGGGGGTTTAGGAAAACCCCTTAATGGTCGAAGCGACGGAGCCTGGGCTACCCTTAACCCTTTTTGGCTATTTCGGCCTCGCTCTTTTGTTTGCCGTCATCATGATAGTGTTTTCCTGAGCTGAGTAATGGCCGAGAGTGGGATTATGCGCGCTTTGAGAGGATGTGGACAGAATAGGGAGGGTTCTGAGGAGGGTGGAGAGATCGAGGGGGGAGAGAACGGCAGGTGAAAGGCAGGGAAAGTGCTCTGTGAAATTAGTGAAACTGACGATAAGACAGAAACTCACACAATGCTCGTACCACATTTTTTTATTCCGCCAACGTATGCCACGTAGTTTTTCTGTAGTCGCGGCCATTTTTTATTGTAAAGTAGGACAGTAATGTGGTGAAAATAATTTCTAGGTTTTTACCCACCAAAAAGAACAATGGTTCATACAAACACCAGTGAACATAGGGATATGCGAGAGTGAAGATGAGTTTTTGCCCTTGCATTTCGAATGAAAAAGAATGCAAATCAAAACTTAACTTGCGCTTATATCACTCATCGGGTAGTGATCGTACGTAGCAACTAATTTTGCAAAATAAGAGCATTTGGTACATTTGGTTGTTGGTTTGCATTGAAAGTGTTGTTTTGTTTTTCATTTTGGTTAACCTTATCACTTCATCGCGCCATTGGGAAACTAAAGTATGAGTGCATGAATAGTTCAACAGGATATCAATACAGTGATTATGAATGATTATTCATCAGTTTAAGAATTCATAGAAATTCATACATATCCCATATGATAAATTAATTAATTACGCAATTATCTAATATCAGCCTTTTAATTATCCTGTGAGCTGTAACCGACGTACTTGCCAATATTAGTGCTCAAATTTGAGACTTATATAATTTCATTAACTGATAGTATTTATGGGAATCACAATCATCAGAAAGACAGTTTGTTTCTCCTTGTACATTCACATTTTCGTTTAAAGGCATATGTTCATTTTTAGGATATTATTATAAATGAGCATTATAAAAAATTCACTCTTAGAGAGGAACGGAATTCGCAGATAAATTTGCCTCTCCTCAGTGTTGCTTTTTCTTTGTATTATTTTCTTTATTCGTTACTTGTCTCTTTGTATGCGTTCTTTCTAATGTTTATTTTCCATCTGATGTTGCATCAGTCTCTTTTCTTCAGTCACATGCCTCACAATGAAATGGCACGTTTGATCCGTTGTTACTTTGATTCTGGCCTTATTTGTTTGATTTTTAAATCAATATTAATCAGCGTGTTGGCTGTTCTTTAATACATTTATCAGCACCAACAAATTTTCAACATCTGTTCAATTTTTAATTAATGAATGAGCAAAACGTGATAGTAGAACTCTGGGCAAATTTAACGTATCCCGTTTAGTGTTTTTATCAATTTCGCATAATTTCAACAGTTACCTAAAGTCAAGGGCTGATGTATTTATTACTGATATTTTATATCTAATTTTCTATTTGTCTTCTCTTTTTAATTTCAAAGGGAATCGTTTCAAAGAGTGTTGATGCTCATCTTGCTATAAGATTAAGAGTTCAATAATCTAGTCTAGTATCGTCACTAAAAAGTTTGCTGCTTGAATTAAAGTTTGTATCTACATATCTTTTCTATATTTTTTTGAAAAATAAAATAAAATTTACCTTAATACTTAGTGACTTTAATTGTTACCGAGTCTGGCGACCAATATACATCCATTATATTTATAATAAGCGTTCATTCGACATTCGTTCAATCAGAATGTATGCCGATTCGTGCTCTTATGGTTTTGTATCCATACTGGAATTTCTTACGTCCTTTTACCTCTTGTCTTATACCGCACTTGATCTGTCCATGGGTTTGTCGCTTGACCAGAATAGGGGAATAGAATCCCCATGGGGATCCACCATTTTATTTTCCCTTTTATTATGTTCATGATATATATATATATATATATTGGGCCCAAAGTATACCTAACCCCTCTAGTGCTGACTTTAATATAACTTTGCGTATGGAGTTTTTCCTCTTCAGCTCTCCTCTCCGTTCATCCCCCATTTGATCTTTAGAATCTGCCTCCAGGAGCTGAGTTTGCCAAGGTTCCAATTCTTCTCCCAATCGTGTATCTGATTTATGTAAGTCTACGTTCTCTTTAATTACTTTTGCATATTGCTACAATTCTTATTTTAACGTTTTATGTGCTTATTCACGGCAGGCGCATTCTTAGTGTCTTAGATATATTTTGCTTGCGTATAAGATGTTATCTTTCTTCTTGTGCTGTAGTATTTTCGATGCACATCAAGGGTATTAGATTTTCTAAATAAATCCAGAGACGGAGCTCATCTCATATGCCAAAGATTATTGTATTCTACCTCAAATCGCCCAAATGCTTTTTATGTAGGAAAACCTGCAAAATATGAGGATTTGTTATTCCTCAATTGTGTAGTTTTCTGTAAATATGTTTACCCTTTTGTTACTTTTTCAAATACAGATGTATATACCATGTAAAATCATGCATACTAAATGGTGCAGTAGTTATCAAAGATTAGTTCTCTCTATGAATCACTTTTCAGAATATTTAGGACATCACAGTTTATTTTCTTCTCATTCTGGACGATATTAAATATTCTTCCAAACGTTTTGGCCCTACATATAGAACTTCTCCGTCTATCTATTTTCTATGTTTTTATCCATATCCAAGTATTCCCATTCGGATCTTCATTGTAACTTTCTTGCTTCATTTCAGAGAAGTGTATTTTTACAAGTTTCTTTGCACTTTTGGTGTTTACATTTCCCATGTAATCGTTTATTTTTCCCACAATGGCTTTCAATCCACTCTTCCTTGGGTTTCTTAGGCACTCACCTACTTCGCTCCGTGAGTTCCTGCAAATGGCTTCCTCCATCAAGTTTTTTGAGTTTTGTATTTTCTTCTTTCTTCCCTAAGTTCCCTTTCCCTTCGTTATCTCTATACGCCTACCGTCAGCTCACTTAGGCACGAGTTGATTTTCTGCTACCTTGTTCCGGTAAGTGCCTTCTCCAGATAATTCCGTTTTCCTTCGGTGCCGATCTCTATATCTCTCTCAGTGTTCCATATTTTACAGAAGCTTAACACATACAGGAAGTTTTATTAATTTTTAATGATATTTTGCAAATAAATTGTAATTTCAAACAGAGCAAAGACAAAAATTACGAATCTTTCATCCCTTCTGTGAAGCCTTCAACGAAGATCTACGTTCACGTCTCTTATCTGATCACCTCTAGGTAATTGTAGAGGTTTTTTTGTGTATATTATTGCATCTGCGCGCCTATCACATATTTTCTTTTCTATCTCAACTATACGGACTTCTTTGTACATTAGTTCCTCTCTTATTTCGGTCGATATTAAGATATTGTTTTTTTTGCAATCTCCTTACACCTATACCACAAAAATGACATAAAATCAAGCTCCCATAGGAAATAATTCTTTTTTTTTCTTAGCATCTGATCGATTACATCTCTCATAGCCCAGATTAAATACGAGAATAAATACATATTTTTACATCCCTGCATAAATGCATATTTATTGTTGCAGAGGCTTGAGTTTAGTTTTTTGTTGCATGGAGAGCCGTTTTTTTACTGCAGGCCTGCTAGGCATGTACTCTATTTTATTAACTGGTAACTTAGCTTCGGTCTCTGGTCATCACCCTTCCGAAATACCAGAATTTTCAATCTTTGCTTTGATCAACCGTCTTTATAATTGTATTCCTTTCTGCTCTTTTGATGGCGGAAAATGATGCTATCTTTTTTTTTAACTCTTCAAATTGTACCATCTTCCCTAAGTTAACAAGCGAACTCCTCAGCCCCTATTATTTTTCTGCTCTACAGTTCAGCCGTCAGAGAAATGAAACATTAATTTTTTTTCTCCGCAGAAACTTTAGATTTTTCATTAGTATCACTTGTTTCTTCTGTGGAATAAACTTTGATGATGATAACGGAGGGAATCCACGTCATTATATTACTATTTTCTGTCCCCTCAACGGTACCTCAAGAATTACCTAAAGGCCTTTGTATTCACTTTAATTGCTCCTCTTTCGCTAAAGAACACTAATTTTTCCTTAACGAATGTTATCACTCATTTTCGAGTATTTACTACTAATACATTAATTTATTACAAGTGTGATAATTTTATTTGTTAATTTTCCGTGAAAAGAAAAAAAAACACTATCCTCGTGTATCTTGATAAACACGTATTTGTGTTGTTTTAAAAAAATTCAGATTTAAGCTACTAGCTTTCCTTTATTGTTCCTCATAAGATCGCTCACGAATTAAATTTTATTCTTAATTTTAATTGTAAAAATACTGAACTTCTGTTTTATTCAGCTTGAAAAGAGGTACTTGCATGTTCATGATGCAGTGCTCTAATTTTTCCTGCGTTGAGTCTGAATAATATGCTAGTTTGCACAGGTTACCTGCTTGAAATAATTCTTTTCAGAAATGTTGTTAACTTCAGATGAATATATTTGCATTCGTAGATCTTCTTATTTATAAGCATCTTCATACGAATTACTAAAGTTTGGTGAATTTTTTCCAAAGGCACTTTATTCAACTTCACTACCTTCTTTTTCAATAAAAATTTCGCTAACCTCATTTCATTATCAATAAATTCAGTAATAAGTAGTTTTCCTTGCTATGTTCACCCTATTCCGATCTATCCTAACGAGCCAATGTTTTCATTTACCTTTTAATTGCATAGATCAATTTTATGTTTAATGCTTCTTGATATAAATTTTATTATTAAAGAAATTTTATTGAATAAATTATCTACTGCAATTTTAATTTCATAAAAACATACTAAAAATTGTAAACATGGCTCAATTGTTAATAACTCTGCGTTCTCCCAGCGTAATGGGCATTGTGTTACTGTGGAGTATAAGGTTGCAGGTTAAACCCCCAAGATGATTCCTCTGGACAATCTTGACTTCATTAAATGTTTGAATTTCTGAGTGCGAAACTTTTTAGAAACCATTGACCAGAACCTAACACCTTTATCTCATAATGTGATATTTACGTGCCTTTGTATTTGGTACCTATCGAGTGAACTCTATATCAGCTTAACCTTCTCATTATTTCGTATACAATCACTTAGCTGTATAAATGGGTAAAATTGCTTAAAAAATAATTAATGCTTTGAAAAAAGTCCTCTAAAATTAGCATCTTTATAAAATATGTTGTAAAATAAATTATATAGTGTCCAGGCTTACAAAGGTATCCATGATTAATGGAAACTTTAATTTTAACAAGTTTAAATAAAATGAATTCGATTTAAAATTCTTAGTTGTTTTCCATAAGTATCATTGACTCCTGGAAACGTTTCACTTTTGTGTATCTTACTGCTAGTTTGTCCACGTTAGATTTGACTCACATGGTTTATGGCTGGTACCGCAAAAACCTCCGCCACACACTCGTGGCGAAACTTTTTAAGCGAAAAGTCAAAAATATCTTTAAAATAATCCATACTTTACCTTTATTTGGACAAAAATAATAATTTATTCGTTGTTTTAAATTTTCTCTTAAAGTATTATTGAAAACCTCTACAGATATTTTTATTTTCTACCTATTGAAGACAGAGGAATTTCAAGTGATTTTCCACACACTTTTATTTGGGAATCAGCTAGTTTTAACGCATACGTGTCATCTTAAGGTAAATGGAGAGGACACCAATACACTGGAACCAGTTGAACCCGTAATGGAAGTGTGAGTGAAATTACTAGTTTTTCTCGGTCTTCGTGATGAATATCCACGAAATCAAGACTTTCATAGTCGGTTTATCTGTCTTGTTCAACTAAGTCGTGTAAATCTCGCTAATGCCAGAAATATAGGTTTCAGGCTATTTTTAGATACGTTCAGCTAATTGATATAACACAGTTCCCAACGTAAAGTTAGTCACATCATATGCACAATATTTCTTTCATGGTACTCTCTATACTTAAGAATACTGCAATGATCGCATCCATTTCTTTGATGACGATCCTCGTAATAGATATATTTCCAGGTCAGATATTTATATTTAAATTTATTAGTTTTGGTTCATTTTTTGAGTGTCACAGGATGCGTGGATGAGGAAATACTGTTGAGATAATTGTGCCAAAATTCAAATTACAACATAATCAATGTATAGCGTGTCTATTTTACAAACAGCGTTATTAATACATTACCATAATTATTAAAATTCTATTCCTCAGGGACATATTTACACAGCCTTATGTATGGAATCAATCGGCATTATATACGTAGTATACAAAACTGATTCCATGTCACTCCAACATGAACCCATATACAATTTTAAATGGGGAAAAAATCTTCGGGTCGAATATGCGCAATTTCTCAAAAATTTGCATGGAAATAAACAAATCTGTTATTGTCGCAAACGGCTCAAATGGTCTTCGATGGATTTAATAATCCGATTACCTAACACCTACCTACCTCACGGAAATTGTGAGACGCAATTTTGGATCCTATTTTTCACGCGTTTCCTCCGGTTTACTGCAATTCACCCCCGCCGAAAAATTTTGCCTCAAGTCTTCCTGATCCTACGAAATGAATAGCGCAATTCTTTTTGGCATTCAGCCTCACGGAGGAGAGCTTTGTGGAGAGGCGGGGAGAGGGGGGGGATGGGTTTGTGGAAATGGGAAATGGGCGTGATAGAGCGAAGGCCGTAGCGGGGTGACGTAGAAAAAAAAGAGGGCGTTGGATGGGGGCAGGGTGTGTGGAGAGTCGTTGATGAATGCAAGGGTTGAAATTCCCCTCACGAAAGATGGCAATGTGCCCCGGGACATTAGTGGAAGAAAGCGAACCAACTTTGCATTTATTTCCGCGTGGGCTCAAGATTGGTTCTTACGTGGGACCGTGAAGGGATCGGAGGAGTGGGATGAGATGTACCCTCCCCCCTCTCTCGATTTGCTGATGAAATGCGGTAATGGGAAACGGGTAGGGAGACCAAAATGAGAGTCAGATGGAATATTGGATAGGTAAAAATAAAACCGTGGGTCAGGAATTATTATACTTTGCTTCATCGTACAATTCATTCATCTCATAACCTGGAAATGTACAGGACAACATTTCCAATCGGAACAAGACATCCAATTCTTATGTATAGGTATCACTGATTCTTTTTTATTCTTCATCTAATCTGATTCATTATTCCTTATCCCATTACTCCGCGACGTACTCGAGGTACGTACATCGCGAGACGAGACCGGGGTCCTCCTTTATTCACCGCAAACGTTACACCGCTGTGTAGCCCATAACGACTCTTGTTGGCCCAAAATGAGGGGCACTTGGCACCCTTTTTCCAATTTTATAGAGTAATTAGTGAGGGCTCGTTACAGAGGCCGGTTTTGAAGTGCTCAAAATTTTCGGAAGGCACTCAAGTATCCAAATTGACGGCCACTCCACGAGGCCCTACACCCCACTCCAGGTACGCAAGTGCGACACAGATGGACCTCCTCCCGTTTCCACCTCCCTGGTGGAGGGTCTTCCCCCCTCGGGCCCTCAAGGGTTCCACCCCTACCCGGGATTCGCTAATAGTCGACGGAATGTGACGCGAATATAAAGGATGGGTTGTTGAACGCCCATCTTGGATACCCGCGGGGAAATGTGTTAAGTTAAGATAATATCCGTTGGGGATGATCGATTACCTCAATAATTGGGGCGACGGAAGCCGTGGTAAAAGAGGGAGTAAAAATTGTAGTAGTACGGGATTCTTACTGAGCGTCGCGGATGCCTTAGGAAGCCTGCCGGCATGTTTATGTGGACGTTCTTAATTGAGGGTTATTAACAGCTCTTATTTTTCAGAGATAATTTCCGGAGCCGCTATAAGGGAAGGATTCAATGGTGCATTGAAACACTTGGACATTTCACAGCGAAGTTTCGATCCACCCAATAATGTTGTCATACGACAAAAGCTTAAAAGCTAATGAAACATTGAATGTTCAATGTGTTTTTTTTATCCAGCGTTTTCCTGATACAGCGCCATGTTTGTCAAGTGAACAATGATACTTATCCTGAAGTTTAATGCATGTTTTAAATTAACACAATTTAAATACCACCACTTTTTTAGGTTTCGCTTAACAAGACACAAATTAAGGCGCTACAATACGGTAAAATGTGCTTTAATTCCGTATATATTTAGCATCGTATTCCGACCAACGTTCGTATCGTATTCTTCTTTCCCCTTATTTTGCTTTCTTCAACCTCTACTCTCAACCTCAGTGGTTAACATTCGCTCTTTAAATAAAACTGTTTGAGTTCATCCTCCTTCCTTAATTTGGTTTTTCCCAATAATTCTCACACGCCTAATATTTATTCGTTTATTCATATGCATAATGATGCATAGAAATATTTTTCGAATTTAAAAGATTTGATATACATATATTTTTCATTTCTTATCTGAAATCTGAATTATTAGATTTATTATATATCGTATGCTATTTTTTACATCAAGGACGTAAAAGTTAAAAATATGCTGCTAGTAACGTTCTGCCAATCTGCTTGGTGCTTAAGTGAAATATCTGGAACAGTGCTGCATTGAAGACCATATTAAAATGAAATATTTTGAACAATATTACTGGTAACTTTTATATAAAATGGGGCCTAAGTATATGAGATTTAATATTTTATTTTCGTTTAACTTTGTTTTTCGAAAATATTTTAACTGAAATTCAAGTAGTGTTAGGCTAAATTTCGGTGAGACCTTCTCTGTGTAAAATTTTACCAATTTAAATAGTAATGCTAAGTGAATAAAAATTATAGATAATGTAAATATAATCTTGTTCTCAGTTCTTCCGTTGATATGTTAACAGCATCACACTTGAAACAATTGTGTCTGAAAGGTAAACAGTGAATGAAATATAACTGCATATTTAGCTCTAGGTCAAAAAATAATGTTTCGTCTCGTATTCCGTCGTATGCATTTAGTTATTAAGCCTTCAAGTTTAAAAATAACTCTATATTTGTTATTTATATGTATTATTGCCCCTCATCGGAGGTAGCTTCGGATATTTTTCCTGCAGAAGTGAAAGGGCAACCTAATCAATGAATTACGAGTGATACATGCATATATATTCCCATTGTGGTGTCCGTTTCTTCATTTGCTTTTCGCAAGTTCAAGTTTGATATGTGTTCTGGTGGACAGCGATGAATATTTGATTATCCTCACATATAACCTGTAGAATCGAACGCGTTGCCTCACTCATAAATTATTCTGATCATTACAAAGATTTAGACAGGGGAAAGAAAAATAATTTAGGTAATTAGTGTAAAATATAAGTTATTTATATACCTCCAATTTCATCAGATTTAAAAAGTAAAGCAATTATTAAACTCGAGCAAACAAAACGTTTCCGTCTATTTCAGTCAACTGTTCCTTTCCTGTAATTTACCGAGAACAAATATTTTCGCATGCATTCAAACAATGATATATTGCTGATTTATAGTTTCCCTAGTTGCTTTTTAATGCTTTATGGCAAAATAAAACGTTTTTCTTCGACGCAATCGCAATGAAAGTTTTCGTCAAGTTAAAATAATGAGGTTTCACTTTTTTCCCACTCGCTATCCATTCCTTTGTAATGGTATCATCCTGGCAGTGTACGTGTGAAGGGATTATTGAAGTGGACACAGGTGTAATATATCCAATACTAAATTTGAAAAATAACATTAATTTACCCCTGCAGTACGACTTTTTTCGAGACCTTTCACTGAGGGGTGGAGTGGTAATCCAATAGATAAAACATTCTCTTACTGACTGGAGAATCTGTTTTCAAATTTGGTTGCATCTCTAGGGCCTCTGAGTTTGCCCAATCTGATTGTTTTTTAGGAATCAAGAAAACCTAGTCCATAGATAGAGCAATGGAAGGAACTGATCCCTCTCTTTGGGGTAGTATACGAGGTGACCTTCAACGCCCAGAAGGCTCTGGTATTATCGTATTATTTACCCATCGCATCAAATTCGGTACGAAAAACTTTCGGATAGCTTTCGTCAAATTGGCTACCACTGTGATTACTATCGCTGTGCCTGCTGTACCATTAGTTCTCTCAAATACTCAATTACTATCGCCATTGGTTAAAAAACAGTATTTATACATTAATGAAGTTCATTTGAGTCTCATAAATAAATGACTCATACTACTTTCACTTCGGAGGAGGATATATTTGAGAGATCTTAAACATGTTAAATACTTGCCTACAATGTCAATGTGTTAAGAAATATTTTAATCTGTTTATAAACTTATTTTACATCAAATTAAAAATTCTGAAGTCTAAGGTGATTGCTCACTCCGAGATAATTTATGTCACACGCTTTGTCGTCGGCTTTTAAAATGAAGACTTTCCGCTAATTATGACGAATTATTTTTCCGCCAAATGATACCTTCCATAATCAATCTGAAATCATTTTCCCGGTGAATTATGTCTCTACTTATAAACCATGCTTAATTAATTTACGAAGATGTGTCTTCGGGAGTATATATCATCAATTTTAAAATTGAATCTCAGCAGATGGTCCCAAAACATTAGAATATTTTTCATTTCAAGCGTATAAATTCGCTTCCCCGTTTTTATTTTAATTCAGCGTCTATCGCTACAAATGGTTAAATTATCAAGATTCTAAAGGATAATGTTCCAATCTTGTTAAATATATAATTATTATAACGCAACACACACACATGTGTATATACGTGGGTGGTCTGAAAAGTTTCCAACCTAAAAGTTTTTAGAAAATTAAAAAAAAATCCCTTGTATCTTTGTTAGTTCGGAAACGTTTCAGACCACCCTTGAGCGTGAAAATATATTTTTATTAGGTAATACCGTTTAAGGTAGGTTTTTGGGTGGACACAACTATCAAATAAACATTTTGTGACTCCCCACCTAGCAAACTAATCTATATCAGGTCCCTCTTCATCTCTGTGTACTTCTTTCCTCCCTTCATCCCGTCCAACATCCCTATCCTGTTCCTACCCTTACCTCGCTTGCCCAACATTCTCCCCTCTATTACCCTCTTCAACATTCCACTACCGCTCAATACGCCTTTCATCCATTTTTCCTGCCTCCATAGGATTTCTCTCAACAAATCCCTCTCCTCACCCACCATCTCCAGCACTTCCTCATTTGTTTTCCTTTCGGTCCATTTAACCTTCTCCATTCTTCTCCACACCCACATTTCGAAAGCCTCCAATCTACGTCTATCCTCCTGCTTCAGTGACCACGTTTCCGCGCCGTAAATAGCTACGCTCCATATCAGAGTTTTTACGAGTCTTGTCTTAACATCCCTACTCAACGTCCCCGTCATCAACTCCCTCCTCCTTGAGAAAGCCTCCTTGCCTAGCGCAATTCTTCTCCTTACGTCCCTACCACTTTGACCGTATTTGAAAATATATATATGTATATAAATATAATGTTTTTAATGTATATTTATATATATATATATTTGTATAATAATATATATATATATATACATATAATCATGAAAATGATGCTCTTCGGCGACGCAGAAACACGCAAACACTAAGATAATAAATATTACCCACACAGAAACATAAAAGAAGGACACTCACAGTAGATATTTACGTTTCCACGGCCGGTATATATATATATATATATATATATATATATATATATATATATATATATATATATATATATATTCCTTTCGTTGAATGGGTTAATGATAACACTGGAAAATACATCGAATACATAATTTGGAAGAAATTACGATGAACGAAAATTCAAGGGTAAAATTTTGACTTTAAATTAACAAGCACTTTCCATATTTTATGTTTATTTCAATTACCTACCAAAGTTCAATACCTACTTTACTTCCAGTCATATCCTGTTTGAGTTTAATGCTGGTTTTTGGAATTTAGGAATAATATTTGCAACTATTAACAAATAAAATATGCAGAAGTATTGATACAATTTTACACAGTTATATGTTTTTATGTAACGGTTTCACTGAAATAATAACTTGAGCTCTCCAACTTTTGTTTTACTGATTTTTTTTTCGTCTGTATAATATAGAACCTTCACGCAGAACGTATATTTAGTCGTATTTATGTATAAACTATGTATATATTCCTCATAACTATATATAATAAACAGAGTGAAGCGTATGAGTTATAAATTAGGTTCGAACAAGTTGCGGAGAATGGTCGTTTGCGTGTATTTTACGCAGGAAGAAATATTGACAATTATCCTACATCATGTATAGCTTGTATTTAACTTAAGCTCACTAAATATCCTTTTTACATTGATGAGTAGTTATACGAGGTTCATTCTTCAAATTATTAATCACTGAAAATTGTGTATTAACGACGCCAGAATACCTACGTAGATGGCTCTCCTGTTTTACAGATAGCTTGTACAGGTGAAATATTTGTTAGCTTCCACCTTTGTTCGACCGTTTAGCAGTCTTTCTCAATCGCTTTTAATTTTTATCAAGCTGAAAACATCGGGGATTAGTAGATTTTGGAGCTTAAAACTTGTGATACTAAGCAATCAGGTGTCATTGCTTATGAAGAATTCTCATAAGGTTCTATTAGCCCTGAATTTTTCAGCCAAATATTATCCGTATTCTTTTCTGGAAACTTCTACATCACGGCTATCTACATCATCACTCAACCTATAAGGCAATCATCATAGGTCCTGCCGTCGTTGAGAGATCCATAGAAAATAAGGTAGTTTAACATTAATAGATATGTACTCATTGACATACAAGTTTTTTCTTCTGGAGTAGGTTATGTTATCAAAAATACATAAAATTTTCTAGACTCCCCATGGATAGGATCAATTTCCTGCAAACAGGACGTTTGCATACGATAATGAAATTGACTATAACCTTCTCGCTGCCGCTTTTTCGGTTGCTTTTATAAAATCAATAAAAATTGAGCCTTGAAATAGGTCATTATTATATGCTGTACCTACAATGCACCATTTTCTGGCATTTCCTTACAAAAGGAGCGACGAGAGTTGTTCACTGTTTTAATTTTATGGAACAAAAAGGAAATTTTTCATATGTTAAAGTTTATTTTTAATTAAAATGATAACGCCAATAAAAGAATGTGAAAAGCTACCAATGTGAACTCATTTTCTATGGCCAGAGTAAGAAAACCAATAGAAACTAATGATTAAGGTTTATAGACATTGCATTCCATTCGGGAAAACACAGAAACAATTTGCGTGCTGTGTTAACTGGCTTTTCATGCATTCAGTTTCGTTGAAAGACTTTAATTTTTTCCAGTCCATAATATCGATGAATGCACGTATAGATAAGCAGAATGCTTCCTCCTTGAATACAAAGTGTCGAAAACGTATCCCACCTATTCTTATGCGCTGTTGTTTCAACCGCATGAATTGAACTTTATACTATGCAAGTTACCTAAAAAATCCTCGTTATTGGTCTATCGGGGAGTTTTCAACAGTTTTTTCAGAGTTATCCTAAGAGAACACGCAAAAGATCTTGACTGTTTCACGTCCTTGCGAAGGTAAAATTAGCAAGTCAACGAGAATGACAGAACTTCTGAAACTAACAAAAAACAAATTGAGTTGTTTCAAGAATGACGTGGAGGAATTCGAACATTTTAAGAAAAGAGAGCAATATTTTTCCACTAGATATAGTGGATACCACTTATTACCAGTAGAAACGTTTTACTATATTTTTTTATTAACAAAATAAAGTTGCAAAACTTCTTGCTTAGCCACCATGGGACATAGGGGGCATAAATCGAAGATCCTGACGCCACGCCATGTCTCTCTTAAACCACGTAAATGAAATGACACAATGTAGGACCTTGGAGAACATTTGTAAAATACTAGAGTTGTTTATTTTTTTTCACTGAAGTGACATGTTAGAGAAGTCCAGGAAAACAAGAACGAGGAACCTTGAGGGAACAAGTTTATATGCGTTGTTATTTTATAAAAAAATGTTAAATTAGGAAAAGATTGGTTCGAAAGATTTATGCACTCAATCAATATTATAATTGGCAAATGTACATAAAAAATGCCTTTTTTCATACTCGGTCATCGAAACGAGTCTCATTGCATTCCAATACAAGGGATAAGATAATGTATTGGACAAGTATGGGATACTTATTTCGCTCAGTTTTACTGCGAGATTGGAGAAAATGACAGAAGTGGAACAGGAGGTAAGGATAATTTGGAGCACTATGATAACATAGCAAAGCAATGGAACATGATACATTATAGTTCCATAGTCTGGCATCCATTTCGGAAAGATTCAGCATGTTATTTACGAACGAAGATGTGATTTGACCGTCAAATTTCACACAATGTGGACTTTGGCTCAAGAAAGAGATCACTGTTTACATTAGGAAAACAACACTGAATGGTAGTGCACTCGACTCCTTCGAATAAGCGAAAGGATGTACGTTGTTGTCACACCGTAAACATTACTCTCCGAGCGCAGAACAAAAGTCGGCGAGGTACGAGTTTTTGTGATCAAGACCAATTTTTATTTCACACGTATGGAATGAGGAGTTTAATAAGAGATGCACACGTGCGTTGCTTTCCTTCCAGGCCAGAGTAATGACCGTCGGTAGCTTATAAGACGACAGTTGATGGGTAAAACAAATTGTTTAATTAGAAACATGAAAATTTTGGGCGAACGTATCGGGAGGTATTGTCGTGATTTCAAATCTTGAGATCGCCAGACATTGAAAACGGAAATCCTAGGTTATATTTGAGATGAGTAATATTTCAGGAGATTTATATGGCGTCATTTTGCCGTCACCAATACTCCAGAATCCAGAAGAAAAACAAAGTTTTTTCTCTCAGACAGAATGTGATGACGGGACGAGGGGTCAAATATTGTGGGCCAAGATTTACGCGACCCTGCTTAATGGATGGGTTAGAAATAATTACCTTACGCCTGCAACGTTTCTGATTTGATTATAGAAAGTTTGACGGGAAGAAAAAGATTCAAACATCAAATTTGGGCAACAAATCTTTTCTTATTTTTTTATTGCCTATGGGTCCAGGAATGGAAATAATTCCATGCATAATAAATACAAACTAGCAGCTCATATCATGAGTGAAGAAAAGTATTTCACACTTGACGAATAGTTTGTCGGGTTTCTGTTATAGCCAAGGATGAGATACGAGATGCAAGTTGTTAAAGTGTTGAACGCAAGGAATAGTAGAAGTAGAGAAAAATTAACATGGGATCAGGTAGATATTCAGTCTCCTACGCTAAGTCTTTGTCCAGATTAATTATAACGTTGAGGACCTCTCTTTATCAACTTAAAAATAAAAGTGAGAGACCCTCCTGCTGGTTAGCACGAATTAAGTATCTCATTTGGGACAGCGAAAGATTAAAATTAATCTGAAAAAAAATGATTTGGGACACATTTTCAGGGACCATCCAGTTCGGAAACTATTTTATTTCGAGAAGATTTTTTTATCGGAATAAACTACGCGGAAACATTACAGAAAAAAAATATACAGAAATATTTATCGGATTAGGAAAACTATGAAATGCTTTCTACTTTCTATAACATAAGAACTCTCGGTGCTTCAATTATCTCTTTGAAATAACTCTAAATTACGAATAGTTTTATAAATTATTACTTTTCTTATTTGTTTTATTGATAGATACATTACGATTCAATTCATTTTAATGTGGATTTTGATTCAGATATTTAAAGAAACTTTCTTTTATAAAAATGGAAGATCTAAAGGAATAGAATCATGAAAAAAAACTCGGTAAGATACAAAACTTCAGGAGTCGAATAGAAAATCGTGCTCAATCGTACCCATTCAAATTTTCCAAAAAAAATTTTGTAATCACGAGAAGAAAATTATCTTCCATAGCTTTTACTATTAATCTGGTAGTATCCCGTACCAAGGTTTTAACTGCTAACTGTAGACTTGTTTAGGGCAGACGTGATTTTGAACGAAGTTTTATACTTGCTCTCTTTCATATGCAATAATTGGGGAACTAACGATTATCACTTTATGGATATTTTTGCATGGAAAATCTCCTTTGGATACACGCCTGACTAAATAGATTTTAAAATTATCTTTTGTGCGTTTTGAGTGGTATATCAGAATTTTCAAGTCCTTCGATAAACCAAAGAATGAAAATACGTGGAATATTTTTATATTTTAACGACAAAATTTTTATCTATTTTTTAATAGCAAATAGTTTTGTGCTGTGGATAAATAGGATGAAAAGGTAGTTTGCTCTCCCACGGATGAACTTATGAATCTACTTGCCTGTTCTGGTGCAACTACCGTGATAATTGGATGCAGTAAACCTGGATCAATTTCGGGACAACGCACGTTGGTATCGATTGAAGTCAGTTAATGATAATTTTCGCGATCCAAATATAGGGGATTAATAGTTTTCAGATGAGACAATCTTTTCTCATTTCTGAGAACAAGGGGTGTAGTTTAGTTACCGCCATCGATAGCTCCATATCTACGCAGTGGAAACAAAAAACCTTGCCCATGAAAGAAGTGCGTGATAGCCTTTGTAGCGGCTGGGTAATGTGTATCAAGTCGAGCTTACCCAATTTGTTTTCCGGTTTGCATGCAGTAAAATCGTGTTCATCGGATCAAAGTGCGCTCCGCTCGTATCTAACGACCCCTTTCCCATCTCCCGTCTACCTTTGTCTTCCATTGTTTTGTGCACACTTTCATCTCTACCCATTTTGCTTTTGTCCCCGGCCCTCATTCTCATTCTGGCCCTGTCCCACCACCGCTTGGCTCCTGATTTGCTTCCGCCCGTGTCGTCCCACCCGCCTCACTCCCGCCCGAATACCTCCTCCCATCACCCAATGCCCTCCCCCACGCACTATCCCTCTTTTGAAAACTCTCTTCTCCTTTCCTCTGCGGGACTACAGCGCACCCCGCTCTCCTCCCACTCGTCGTCGCCTGCTACTTGCAATTCACTGTCCGTCGTCCGGCTACTACTCACCTCCTGTCCTCTCTGCAAATGCCTCCACCCCAACCCATCCCACCGCTTACTTCCAAACGAGCCCTCCCTCCCTTATCCGATGCGTCACCCTTTGGTGTCCCCGATACGTCCTTCCGCCCCGTCGCACCCGTTCGCAGCACCCTCTCGACCCACTCTCTTTCTCCTCTTCTCACCCCGGCCACCCGCACCAACTCGTCTTTCCCGGTCCAACTTACCTCTTCGCTAACCTGATCTACGTCCCGGCCTTCACTCTCTCCTCCTTTTGGGATGGAGAAGAGAGGGCCCTTGGGCACCCCTTTCCCTCAACCCTCCCCCCACCTTGTGGGCTGATTGCCGTTTGAGCGAATCCGACAAAATTTCTCTCCCCATATCCACCTCCCGCACATCCCAATGAGCCGGGATCGGTGAAATAAGACCGGTGGCCGCATTCACCTTTCACTTCCCGGCGGCTTTCCCTTTCTTCTAGCGCTCCTGCCGAGTGGCTGGGCGGGAGTCCTCCAGTGCGATCAAGGGTGTCAGTCGAGAACCTCACAGTTAGAGGAGGTAAAAGAGGTTTCAAAAGGGGTAAAAAAAGTAAAAGCGAGGATACACTGTTTTAGAGGCTCGTGCGATATGACTTCCGGACAGTTCCTTTATTTTGTTGAGCCGCTACGAGCGGCCTTTCAACTAGCGTCCAAAAACGGAGGGAACTGGAGAACTATCGGGTCGGATGACAGACCCAGCGATCTATTATGTTTAGACCAATACTTATTTCAATTGATTAGTTATTTGGGTGGAGACAAATAAAAAGGAAGCGGGTATCGTACTCCTGCTGATTCCAAGGCGAATTGGTTATCCCGCAATAAAAAGTGGGACATTCCTAATATATGTTTTTAATTGAATCTTATTTCGTTACTTTTTTATTTACGTGCATAAAAACCGGCTATTGACACCCTCTCCTATTTGGATCGGTGCTATCGGTAGTGCCTTCCTAATTCTATAATTACAGAAATTACTTTAGTGATAGGTTAGGGATAGAAGCACAGTAGTGCTTAGTTCCGAGTTCACCAAAATCCTACTTTGTGGATGTAGACCAGCAAAATTAAGAAAAACAATATCAAACTGTAAATAAAATCCTGTTTTCATAATTGTTAGTGACACGAAATAGTTAGGGTGAAGCCTGATTCTCTTGTTTCGTCATTTAAAAAAAATAAACTTCTTACATGTAGACTTTTACGTGAAACTCGTTTATTAATGGCAAAGAGCATATAATTAAAGTTATTTTCTGTTATTATTAATGTATTTATTTGGTTCTTTTGTTAATAAATTTATGAAATATTTTTTTGTTCTTACTGATAATATTACCCGATGTTGCAAGTTTCATTGAGACAGATGCCTTTTAAATGCTACAGACGTATTAAATTAATTCAAATTTGAAACAAACTGCTAGCTTCTTTCAATATCTTATCTGCAAAGTGCAGAGAGTTATTACCGTTATCCCTATTTAAATTTCATGGACGCCTGGCTATCTTAATTGCCTCCCACATATTCATATTACTCAACGATAGCGATTTTTTTCCCATGAATGTGTGTTTCGTGCCCTGTCACATTAAATGCTGTGATCAAAGTATTGAATAGTTTCCAAAGACCTTTTCAGTGAAAGTTACGCTCATGGTAAAAACAAAAATCATAAATCAATTCCTGATGACGATTTCAGTACATATATTGATGTGTATAGTTTGTGAACATCGACAATATATAGAGCAGAAACATGAAGTTATAATTGAATATTTGGGAAACTCTTTTTAATGAAAATTTACATTAAATTCAAAGGTAAAAGTAGATTTTGATCAAAAGGTAAAGTTAAAGCATCACGACAGGATGGTTTATTTAGTTTGTGAAATATTTATTATTGAATGAAGTAACTCTCTTTATCGATTGTTCTTACTTGGTCAAAGGTTTAGACTACATTTAAGTCTTAGATTTTGGATAACTAAAGGATTTGTACCAGAAATGTACACTTAATTTATACAAACTATTGTTTGAAACTCCTATTCCTACCTAATCAAAAATATGACAGTATATGATATTCAAATGCTTCTTTTTTACCTATACTGCTATTATCTGGGCCTAAACACTCTTGGTAAATGCTGGTTAGGCCGATGAAAAATTTGGATTCAACTGTTAAACACCGTTTGGTGGAAATTATTACAATTCAATTCACACGGCATAGTGAATTGTATTCTTTTTTAAATCTACGGGTTTATTATTCCAATTTTTTTGCAGTTTGTCATGCAAACATTTAAGTTTAAATGGTAAGGCTTCATGTAACCATATAATATTTATCTTTAGGGTAATTGAAGATTAAAATTGCTAAAATCATATTGGTTTTCACTGTCTTGAAAAATATTCGATAAAAAAATAAATAAAACGCCATTAATCCTGAATTTCATAAAGCAGTCCATGATGATCCCTTTTCTTACAATAGAAATCTTAATTACGAAAGGCGTTTGTTACGCCAGAGATAAATATCGATTTTTAAAATATATACTTAAGCTTAAGGCAACTGTGGGCAATTAAAAAAAAACAATTTTTACCTGGTACTTAACTTTAATTAATTGAATTCAAGATCATTTATAATAATTATTGAGATTGAAATTCGATGACTCGTAAAAATGTTTATTCCGATATTTTTCTAATTATCCGTATCTGTTGAAAAAAACATCAGTAATTTCATGCCGTTACAAGTAATATTTGCAAATGTCGGGGATCAATGAAGAGACTATACATAAATATCAGTTGTACCATTAATGTGATTGAGTTGTAAGCATAAAGGCTACGCCTAGGCGTTCAATATTCAGTTAAAACGGATTTGTCCGATATTTTACAAATTAATCATAAAACATTGGAGTTCATGGATAATAGCCCTGAGTGATTATTTAACTTGCACCAAAATGTGGCGAGAAAATGGTTTAAATGATTTAATTCTTTTTAGATTTGAGATCTTAAAGTAATGCACGTGCATTGCCGCAAGCACTTGAACAGAAAATCGGTAAAAAATTGACGCTAAGTAAACAATGTTTTGCTGAGATTCAGGTGCTCGTTCGTAAATACGAAAATATACCCTGGGCATTCCATCAACGTATTTAATGAATAAAATTTTGAATGGTTTCAACAACTGTTATCCGTGTTGGTCATCTCTCGGTCAATATTCACTACGGACTTAGGGCTTGTTCACGAACCCAAGTAGTTGATGGCACACCACGCGTGTAATTTCGCGGGGATTTCCAGGTTTCCAAGTCTTACGGAAACACGGTGCCCGCGTGCGGGCAACATAAAATTCGCCGCAATGCATTTGGTTTTCGCCTTGGTTAATAAAGTATGATTAATTCGCCAACCTAAAATTCCGGTTGTTATCTTGTCGGATAATTAGCTCTCGCTTACATTTCGGTGATATGTTATGTCTGTGAATCCCATTACAGCAAGAAATATTTCCATATATCCTTTTTTTTAAGTTTCCCCGAGAGAAAAATAAAAAAAAAATCCCGTTTAGATCACGCTGTTCGTAGTAGATGAATGGATTTGACTGATATATGGGACCACCTAATGTTCAACTGACACGCTTATCGACCATTACGACTTTTCATGTTTTGGTAAAAATTCTTTTTTTCATTGATTAAGGGTGAAGTTAGTTTCCTAATTTCGTTTTTATACTCCCGGGAAATGAATTGGGTTTTTAACCACCTGAAAACTCTCGGATTTGCTCGTTTAAGTGTTAAACAATGAATTTAATTATGTCATACCAACATTTGCTAAACGTGTAGATTACCCTTGTAATAGGGTAATGCTCAAATTACTACATACTCGTTCAAATATTGCAAATATCTCCTTCCACCGTGAACGGTTGAAGTTATTGTATACAATAATTTTACCCTTAGGTGATCCAAATTTTCATCATTTGGTTTTCAATTTTACTATACCTTCGGTAACAAAAAAATCTTCTCGTCTTCATTTGCGCTCCTCTGCAAGAGCTGAACAATCGTTTGTTTCCCATTTTTCATTTCTTTACCTCATCATAAGGTTTTCTCTTCTCACATACTACCTAGCATTACCTTAATCGCTATTCCATTTGTAAAGCTTATTTTCCTCTACAAAAAAGCTTAAAATATTGTTTATCCATTCCTGAAAACACATTTGTTTACTATATAACACCACATTACATTATGTGAGTATATAGATTAATTACTTTCTAAAATGGTGTCATGGACAAATTTCAATAAACTGCGGGAGATGCCGCAACAGTAATTTTTAACGGAGTCATCCGCTAACATGCATTTTACTGCAGCAAATTCAGAGTGTAAAAATCACCTCGGTCAAGGCGAACGATTTTTACACCCTAAAATTGTTGCATTGAAATGGTGCCATGATTTACATTACAACTACGTGATAATGTCCACACTATCTTACTTCAAGTAAATAATTACGTAGTCATGTCAATTGTTGATTTGGGTAACCATTATGAGAACTTCAAGTCCTATGGTTCCAAATAGTTCACACAACCTAGACCAGCGGCTTCAGATATACCTTAGTCAAAAAAGGAATTCTAGCTTTTCCAATTCATAAAAGCATTGATTTATTTTTCATTTAATTTATCTTAAAAGTGTTTAATCCAATTTGGGCATATGAAATATGGGTGTGGAGAAGAATGGAGAAGGTGAAATGGACCAAAAGGAAAATAATTAGGAAGTACTAGATATGGTGGGTGAGGAGAGGGGTTTGTTGAGAGAAATCCTATGGAGGCAGGAAAAATGGATGAAGGTGTATTGAGCGGTAGTGGAATGTTGAAGAAGGTAATAGAGGGGAGGATGTTGGGCAAGCGAGAAAGGGGCAGGAATAGGATAGGGATGTTGGACGGTATGAAGGGTGGAAAGAAGTACACAGAGATGAAGAGATACCTGATGTAGTTTAGGTTGCTGGATTGGGTTTTTTTGGAGTTACAAAATGTTTATTTGATAGTTGTGTCCATCCAGAAAAAACCTACCTTTACCGGTAGATTACCTTATAATAATCCAAATTGGTACCGAAACGCCATCTATGGCAACATCATTCTCAGAAAGAATTAAAAACCGAATAGTGAAAAATACTTTGATCACTAGGGGTCACAATGGAATATGCCATTCTTGGAATTATCTAAGATACATCTGTATTTATGAACATATGAATGAAAGCAACCCAGCAGTATTATGTCTAATGCATCAAACATATTTATCCGGATAATTTGCAAAAAAATATAATGAAAATTAGAATAGAGCCTTATTGAAAACAAATTCGGATTCATAAAAACCCGAGGAACAAGAGGCAATACCCAGTTTGAGAGTACTGATCGAAAAAACGATACACATAAAAAAGTCATTATAAGCAGCATTCGTTGACTTGGAGAAGGCATTCAACAATATCGAATGAAATTTGATTTTTAAGATACTAGTATCTCTGGAACAATCGCAGAAGAATAACCTATCACTTTTATAAGAATCGGTTAGAAAACAAGTATATTAAAACTGTAGGAAAATAATAATTAATTTAGGCAAGGATGAAAAGCTATCGCTAGCTCTATTCATCGTTTGTCTATAATAGGCTATAAATGTACCTCAAGAATTGGACTTTAGAGTCAAGAAATAAGCTCGCTTTAGTTTGCAGCCGGCATTTTACTAAAAGCAGAAAAGTGAGGGAAAACCTGCAAGGGAACTCTAAGTGGTATGGATTAAGCACTTTGGGATTATAATTTCAGCACGGAGAAGGAGAAAAGTAAACTTTTTTGTGTTAAAAAAGAAGCTGAAGACAGATATGGAAATTCGAAGAGTGAAAATAAGTGCAGTGAAATTAGATCATTCTTCTACCTAGGCAGTGTCATTAATTGGGATGGAAAGAGTTCCACCGACATCAATCGAAGAAGAGCTCAAGCTAATGGCTCCATGAAGGCGCCAGGCGTCGATGAAGTAGAAGAAAACAAGAAAGCACTCTACGGATGAGAGACATGAAGCATCGGAAAAGTGGACCAGCAAAAAATAGGAACCTTTGAGACCTGGTGCGGGAGACCGTTAAAAATTGGAGAGAATAGCTCGCGAGTAAGACCAAGATAAAAGTATAAAGGGAAACTTTAGTTGGGCGTACGGTAGACAAGCTATCATGTAGTGAGGTAATTTCACACTGAGTACAGAAGAAACTGACAGTAAACTAATCTTAGAATAGAAATACTAATGATTAATTCAATGGTTAATAAAATATTTTCTTAATCAATAGATCACCTTGTCATATTCCCGTATTTTAATTGCTGATACGTATCCTCCAGTTTTTTGGTACTTCTGATTAATACTGAATTATGAAATAAACATACTGCTCCATTCAAGCCTCATTCATTAAAACGTTTTATATTCTTTGTTCAACATAGTTTATGGGCAGATATCTGGAGTAATCCTCAGAATCACATATAACTATGGCCTCTTCCCGTGGCATTGTTCTCATTGTCCATTGTTACGCGGTTTCCAAGTCCGATACGCAAAATCAATAACCTTAATCTAGGCATAAACAAAATTTAATTTTTAACGTATCATTAATGATGACCTCTGTTATTTATTGATGAGATATTTAACTTGATAAATGTTACTGTGATGAAGGAGATACGTCCTAAGGTATGCATTAAATGTTTTTATTAAATATAATTATGATATCCATATTATACAAGTATCAATACTAGCTGCAATTCAATGAAAATATTTTTGATTTAAACATTTCAAAAGAGTGTCTTTGCTCAAGAAAATTCTTATTTGTAATATCTTGATTGAGTAAACTTGGATTTTTTTTGTCTTAATTGGACATCTTAGAATAGGAATTGCCAACCCCATCTAGCAGCTACAGCTTGCTCATGAGTGCTGCGGCAATTTTTGGGCAGACCACAACACTCTCTTTGTATTCCTGAAATATCTCTTGAATATCTTTTGAGTTATCATTTTTTGACGTTTTTTGTTCAATTGTGCGGACTTTCTTACTTCTTGACAGTGCTTAAACTTTATTATACACCAAATTCCCTCTTAATTTATGAAATCTCCATATCCACTACTGCTCTCTTCACCACGTTACTTTTGTCTTACTAGTCTCCGCATCTGCTTGCTATGCATACCTCTGAACTTCATTCTATCTAGTTGCGTTTTCACATTTATTATTTTTTTTCTATTCATTGCGTCTATCCTTCTATTTATGACGACATCAATTTAAATTTCCCACGTTATTTTCTTTTTTTACTCTTCCTATGGTTTCTCTTTGACCATCAATATCTTCCAGGTCTGGCTCATTATTTTCCCATTCTGCCTCCTGGCATTTCATATATTTGTCGAAATAATTGCATCTGCATTATTTTTTGTCACTTTTTTACACGTTCTCGTTCTTGAATCTGTCGTTACTCTTATCAGTAGTAGATTATGAGCTGTAATTACGTCTATGAAAACTTTATGAAGTAATCATACTATTTTTAATTCTTAATATCCACAAAAAAATCCAACCCAACTATCAAAATTGCAGAGCATTTTATATGTACCAATACGCTTATTATTTTTTCTGCACCTATCAATTGTTTTGATTAAATCCTATGACTTGCAGACCTATATTCCTCTTTCTCCGTGGTCAGTCCTAATTCTTAAAGGGTAGCCCCCTACCTCAATATCTATGTAAGCCCTCTTCCGTGTTCTGAACCCTCATAACTATCAAATGTTTCCTCCCAGAGGCACCCCTTAACATTTTTCTCTTTTAATCTTACAATCTTGTCTATTTCTCCATCCATATGATTGTTTCGTGGCATCTAAACCTAAAAAATTCCCAACTTCGTTGGTTCAGCATTTACGTCTATAAATGATATTTTATTACCCGTCTGCTTTATGTTTACATTGTTTATTGCTCCCTTTTTAATCAATAATTTTCTACCCTTAATGGGGTTGAAAATTATTGATTAAAGATGTCTCTTTTCCTCTGTTATACGAGTTCTCGCATAATAAACTATAAAAATCGCTCCAATAATTCCGTTATCCTTCCATCTCACTTTGCACAGTACTTAAATATGTATTACGTCTCCCTCAATGTCTCCCTTTAAAGTTTCTAATTTTCCTGTACCGATCGTTCGTTCCCGTACGCACTGGTTAAGTGTTCGTATGTGTCTTCTTTCTCTACGCTGCAGTTTCATTATATGAGGACAATGGAAGTCTTGCCTCTTCCCTTGCCAGTACTTATACTCGGAATTTCTTCGTCCATTTTTGCTTCATATGATAATTATTTGGAGATATTTCCCTGACAACACGATTCGACCTCTCTGGAGTAAAGACGACTTTGTAGACAACACATTGTGGAACGGACGTTGCAAGGAATATTTTTGTCTGTTTCCGATCCTCTAACTTGTCTGACATGGGTAATTCAACCATAAAATTATCATTGCTCCTTCAGTGACAGCTATACGGTTTATCAGAAAGTATGAGCAATTCCATCCACAGCAATGTTTTTGAGATGCAAACTGAATGATAACTCAGTTGGAAATCAAATCTCTGGTTGATTTACATTCACTTCAGGTCATAATAATTCTGTCTTGTGTATCCGCTGTTTATTTCCTTAAATGGTTTCATTTCGAGTTTCCTGATTTTTTCTTCTTTGAAATGTCATTGTTAAAAATAAGTGTAAGGGGACAGTTTCCTGTTATTATAATATCCATTTGAAAAAGGTTTCGATTTAACTTTCATAAGCTCCTAAAATTTTGTAATGACAGTGGAGAAATTAAATATTTAATTGATTGAAAACTGAAAGACATTGGTAAAATCTGTATCGTTCAGAACATTTCAAAATCATCAATGACTAAAAATATAATTTTAAAATCGTAATATGTAGTGGCTAATGGCAAGCTTGTTATTTGGAACACGTATTACTAAAATAGTCACATACCAAGGAAATTTGTATGGTTCTTTGCTAAATTGACTAGTAAATGAATATTTTATTCAGACTGATGCGCCAAGAAATATACTTTCATTGGAAATACAATATTAATTACAAAATGAATAACTTTTTACTTTTATTTTTAAATTTTACTTTTGTTTTAAATGTTTTAAAAATAATGGAAAAACAAAGAATAAATAGTCATTGTTTTGATATTTCCTCCCAATTTATCTAATTTTTGTGTAATGTTATTTGTACAGAAAATGTCTATCCTAAATTACTCTATTTGAGACTAACAAAATATATATTTTTAAATGGAATTGAAATGTAACACTGGGCTTCCGTTTTACGTGAATATGATTAAAAAATTTGAACAATTATATTTATGTACTAATATATTAAATGTAAAGTTTTATGTCAATTATGCTCATTCTTGTATTCGTTTTGTAATTATTTCATTTACTTTGATTCTAAGGGGAATATGGTTGTTTCCCTCTCTGTTAAGTTAGTCAAAACCCCATTCTCAAAACTGTTGAGGCAATTGCTGCGACTTGAACAACAAAGTTTTTTTTCATTTATTTAAAAAATTCATACTCCTGGCAATAAAAAAATATAACCCTCCCGACGCACACCTTCGAAAGCAGTCCTGCGGCAAGTCAATTTCAATTTCTATTTCAATTATTGAAAAACGAAAAAGGGAAAAAAAAGCCTTTCGAATTGTACATTTCGTCATCCAATAATTTACAGCAACCTCCATTTCCACACACTCTGAGAGTGGATTTAATTTATTGCCCATTTATATTCTGTGACACAAAATGTGACTGCTGGCCTATACTATATCTATAACGGTGTTGGGTTTTGGAGGCAATATTTATGAGAATCATGTCGTATAAATCAAAGTTCTTCTTTTATTTGGGTTTTGCACCTCTCAAACTCGACGTTAAAGGTTTGAATTTGTAGTACATAAGTTATAAAGCGAAATAAAAACTATTGCAATGGGCCAAGTAAGCGAATAGAATTGATGAGGCAAAATAGGTAGACGAGGCCGCTCCAGAGATACTTTTCCACATGGTTTTATAATTTATACTACGCTTGTATTATTATGTATTTCTTGTAAATATTAATTAATTATGAAGATTACCCGTATAAAAGTGATATTTTTCAAAGTTGAAATTATCATTCATAAAAACCGAGAGATATGCCTAAAACACTTAAAGTATCGACGTTTTTATAAATCAAACCACTTTGATTTTCCGCATAAACTTTTCCAAAGTGATCCATTCAGCGCAATGGAGAGAGCTAGTCAATTCTTTATACAGTATATAGAGGTAATGAGAGATTGAGTCTCTCTTGACATACCATTCCATTTCATTCCATTCTCCATTGGGCTGAATGGATCACTTTGAAAAAGATTATGTGGAAAAAAGAAAAGTGGTTTGATTTATAAAAACGTTAATATGAATATTTTCCAGCAAGTTACGCCAGAAACTGTTTTATTTACACTTAAAATAATTATTGAAATATTATCAACTTCAATATGGTACCCTTATGGTAGTATTATTAATGAAATGATACAAAAGAACTCTCCATGGCAAAAATATTTTATTGCCCATGCTTTGATATGATCACAGAGAGAATCAAAGAATGAGTTACCTCTGCTCTTCAAATATACATACATACAGGTGGCTCGATCTCACTCCGACAATAGGTGCGGGAAATTAATTGCATTGCTTTTAGAATACACCCTGTAAATGTTCAAATATCATAGATATTTATAGTTTCGCCATGTGGAAGCAGCTTTGGTTAATTTTCTGACTCTATCCATGGCAAATATGACATATAACATAGTTCACTACTATCACAACTGTTCATTTTAAAATAAATGCCCTTATTCTGAGACCGTTACATAGAGTACAGCAATAGATAATTTAATGCTTGAAGAGCACACGTAGTAGAAACTAATTTCGGATATATGAAGTATTATTCATTTTCAATTTTGTTAAAGTCAAAAATATTTCCATAGGAGAGGACCTTGTCACCTACATTGTTGGATCCGCTCTTGAAGGTTACCCAAAAGGAAAATGCATAAAGTTGGAAAGACGAAAGGGAAATGACGAAAAAACAATTAACTGTCTCGTATTTCACTTTTAAACACATTTTTTATTTGCATAGTTTCTGGCATACAATAAGTCATAAGATGGTTATATATATCTAACGTCCGTTCAAATATTGAATTTTTCTTTAGGACATATTTCAAATTACCATCTTAAGAAACACATAGCATGTGTTGTCAAAAGTCATGAGCATAACTATGTAAATGTATTTCAGAAAATATGCATACAGTTTTAATGATAATTGAGTGTGTAGGCGTAAAACTTTACGCGTTACGTACATAAAATGTACCCAATTGGCATACTGACAACTTGTAGCGATTTGATCGCATATTTACTTTGATATTTATAGCAATACGACTCTGAATAATAGTAATAATAACAATATATGTTGGGTATAATTGCTTAATATAGGTTTCATTGTTAATAATAGCTTAGATATATTCAAGGACCCAAGTTAAAGTAATTTCTTACTTCTGGTACTTCCCCTGTTTGTGGTGAAATAATTGCGGAAACGAAGTAGAGAACGTATATATATACATTACATTACAGTATTACATACACAGTCATATCTTATCTTCCGAAGAAGACGGATCTCGAGTTCGTCGAAATTAGCAAGATATTATTGTGAGTGTTCTTTTTATGTGTTCTCGTGCTGTGTGTTACTGTCTAAGTTTTATATATATATATATATATATATATATATATATATATATATATATATATTTATTCAACGTATATGTGGAGGAAATGATTAAAGAAGCATGGGGAGAACTGGAGGTAGGAATGAAAGTCGGAGGGGAATTGGTAAAATCGGTTAGGTTAGCTGATGACCAAGCATTAGTTGCTCAGTCAGCCAAGGGGTTGCAAGCATTGCTGAGTGAATTGGAGGTTCAGTGCGATAAATATGGGATGAGAATCAATATTAATAAAACAAAGGTTATGCGATTTTCCAGAAAGAAAAAGGCTAAGCTAAATATTAAAATAGGCGGGGAAAAAATAGAGCAGGTAGAACAGTTTACATATCTCGGAAGTGTTTTGGACCAATACGGTCAAAGTGGTAGGGACGTAAGGAGAAGAATTGCACTAGGCAAGGAGGCTTTCTCAAGGAGGAGGGAGTTGATGACGGGGACGTTGAGTAGGGATGTTAAGACAAGACTCGTAAAAACTCTGATATGGAGCGTAGCTATGTACGGCGCGGAAACGTGGTCACTGAAGCAGGAGGATAGACGCAGATTGGAGGCTTTTGAAATGTGGGTGTGGAGAAGAATGGAGAAGGTGAAATGGACCGAAAGGAAAACAAATGAGGAAGTACTAGAGATGGTGGGTGAGGAGAGGGGTTTGTTGAGAGAAATCCTATGGAGGCAGGAAAAATGGATGAAAGGCGTATTGAGCGGTAGTGGAATGTTGAAGAGGGTAATAGAGGGGAGGATGTTGGGCAAGCGAGGTAAGGGCAGGAACAGGATTGGGATGTTGGACGGGATGAAGGGAGGAGAGAAGTATACAGAGATGAAGAGGGACCTGATATAGATTAGTTTGCTAGGTGGGCGGTCACAAAATGTTTATTTAATAGTTGTGTCCATCCAAAAACCTACCTTAAACGGTAGATTACCTAATAATATATATATATATATATATATATATATATATACACTGAGATATTTCTATGCTTAATATAATTCATGTAAGAAACACAAACGCCGTTAGGTATGTAGGTGAGTTAATTAAATGCCACTTGGGCCCCACCTCAGCCTTCAATCCTGTGCAACCGGCCGTATACAGTCCCTCAGGGATTTTGATGAGACGCTTGTTGCCTTACCCTTTCATAAAATATGATCCATATCTGTTCCTGACATTCATCTCAAATTTTTGAGTCTGAAGATGAGATATTAGAGATCAAAAATACACGCTCCGCTCACCCAAACTTTCACTCTGCTGATTACCTTATAAGACCTGGAAATATTACATTCGCACGAATGTGTTTTTATCATTCGACAGAGAAAAAAGAAAATTTTTTATTGATGACAAAGATATCGTGGGATAACATGTTTTGTTTATTCTCAACAAAAAATATTATAAAAAATATATCGCGTGTATATATATATATATATATATATGTATATATATATATATATATATATATATATATATATATATATATATATACAGGACACTATCCTATTGATTGTGTTCTAGTTTTTCCGGAATTATAAACAGTCAAAAGTGGAATTTTTTATAAATATAAAATTTCAGATAAAAATGTAGTACTATGTTTCCTAGCATAAACGCGGATACTTGTTTTTAAAGTCCTGGTACATTTTTACTGTCGTAATATATTTAAAAAATATTTAAACTGCGTTGTTTACCCAACATTATTTTGGATGTAATAAAATGGCCCAAATGCAATGCCAAAAATATGACGAGTGTTAACCGAAATATTCACTATCCAAGCACTATCTGGGGAATATCTATGGATCGAATGGAAACGATAATATGTGTAAGGAAAATGCCTTATTATTATTTTGTATATTTTATAATGCAAACATTTTCTTTCTATTTTCAGGTAAGACTCTTCCATACGCTTTCAAATATCTGATAGTGTCAAACCTCTTCAATTCAAGTTAAGTAATATCATTTAATATACCTATACTACATGATATTAAGCTTCAAAAGGTTTCGTGTTCAAATGAGTAGGAGGTCTAATCAATCTATTTCGAAGTAAATTTTTCATTCTCTATTGGAGAAATATTCCTAATTGTGTTAAATCACCCAGGAATATTTTAATATTCATACTTTCTGGCACCTCGGGTGACACCCCGTGATGATTCCTATTAAAAAAGGAGTTACATGTCATGAGATGAGTTTATCTCATTTCCAAGTTATTAATGCATCATATATATATATATATATATATATATATATATATATATATATATATATATATATATATATATATATATATATATATGTAGGGCATTCTGATGACGACGGCCGAGCCGTCGAAACGTCAATATCTACTGTAAGTGTCCTTCTTTTATGTTTCTGTGTGTGTAATATCTATTATCTTAGTGTTTGTGTGTATATATATATATATATATATATATATATATATATATATATATATATATAAAACTTAGACAGTAACACACATCATGAGAACACATAATAGGAATTTCACGTAAAATCTTGACAATGTCGACGGACTCGATCTCCGTCCTCTTCGGAAGATTAGTTAGGTCCCCTATGTGTCCTTCGAAATTTTCACGATTTTACGTGTGAGTGTTCCTCTTATGTTTTCTCATGTTGTGTGTTGCTGTCTAAGTTTTTTATTTAACACTTCCGTGTTACTTCGAAGAAATAATGTATGTATGTATATATTGTTACTGAGCTAAAATATGCGTCATAAAATATCATTTTTGACAACATTAATGTCTGGACATAAAATATTTTAAGTAGATATCGAGCACGCTACATAATTATAACAAACGTGGCTATGTAATTCTCAACACATTATGATTATGTCACAAATAATACAAAGAGATATTAAAATATAATACTTTTTTTGGAAATACTCAAAACGATGAATTTTAAACCATCATCACCCGCAATTGGATGGAATTTGATGGAATTCTAGGTATTTATGGAAATTCTCCATTCCATCATCCTCTCAGACTAAGCTGTGAGTTAAGAGCTTCATTCTTTCGTATTATCTTAAGCATGATATTCTTGAATTTAAGTCTTTCGTGGTTAAATATATCCCTATCAGATCTTATATTTATATTCCTTTCATGGCTGTCGTTTTCACCAGACTGTTATGTCTTACGATTATAATTGGCGCAAAGCATTTCATTCTAGTCAGCTTTCACATTATATATTTATGGTCTTTTTATATTTAAAATATTTTCTCGAGTAATGGGCAAGTATATTTTTAAATTCAGTCAGTTTGGAGTGAATCCCTAAATATTTTGATAATAAGAGAACTTGGCTCTAAAACTTTTTGAATTTTCTCTCTTTAGATAATAAGTATGTCAGAAAAATGTAAAGAGACATTACAATATAATAGTTATTTTATATCCCTCTGACACTCGCTCTTGGGGCGGATCGCGGGGTATTAAGTAGATGTTGATACATATATGACTTAACACATAATCCAACGTTTTATATTATTCTCATATAGCTTCCGATATTTTACGGATTCGAGCTTTTTTAGAAACATTATATGCTGTTGCTCTGCGAAGTTGTCCTGAATTGGTCTTTGAGTTGAAGATTCTAATTTCATTTTTCTCTTTCCTGAACCTATTAGGGTTTTTAATAATAGTTTGAAAATGAATACAATCTATTCATCATCCCTTTTTTCTATTGATGCACAAATTACTAAGCTGTCGCACCTGTTTGTGTGCCCTATCGCCAAGGAATTTTATGAGAAGAACCAATCGAAATAGCAGTTTACATCCCTGTAATCTCACATCACTCACATCGAAGGCGATTCACCGGTCTACGACATTAACCCAGTTTACGTCCGTCTCACTTCGAATTAATGATTATATTCATGAGGCAAAATATTTAGTATTCAAGGAAAACAATGCCTCATGCCTGGCATGGCTATTACTTTGAGAGATGAGTTATTTTTTCAGGCGTCCCTATGCAAATAGGCGAGGTAGCGGAAATGCTCCCAAAGTTCTCAGTGCAGGCCTTGAAGCCACTCGCCCTGGTAGCACCGGGACCATTTGCCTGGAGTTCGCCCCCTTTTGGGAGTTCTTTCCTTTCCACGCGCTTAATGCACGAAATGTATGCATCCTTGGAGACAGCCGGACCCGCTGCAGTCAGCCAGAGTGCCACTGCTGTGAGTTCGACCAGCCGCCATCAACCTTTCCACCCTTTCCCTCCTTCCCAAATATAATGTTCGGTTTGAGACCTCATGATTAATGCACGAGACCGTAATGGAACCATAGACTCCGAAAAGTTTCCAGCGCGGAGCTGTCCCGCTCTGAAGGTTTAAACGACCTCAATAAGAAAGTTTTAACGTTTCGTAAGGTGAGCGGTGAAGTAGAGGGAGGAAAAGGAACTATGGAAGGACTTATTTCGTGGGTGCCCACGAAATAAGTCCGTGCTATCATTTATCTCATTCTTAGTTGTTTGGGACACAAGGATAACAGGCAAGAGATCGAAAACGCTACAAAATATTTGCAGAGAAATATAAAGAAGTGAAGCATATTCCTTTGGATATCATAATGATTGTGGAATATTTAATAACTTTCTAGACAAAAGTAATATTATTAGAAATAGGAGATATGGCCTCCCAAAGCAATAAGAGCTGTTTAGGCTCTTCTCATGTCGCTTTACTCGACCCTATCCCTTTCCGCTCACTCTCTCCTATTTAATCGACCTTTTGCGTCGTTTCGGAGATGTACGAGATGACCTATAGCTAAAAAAAAGCATACATAGTGAGAGTAGGTGCCCAGAAAATAAGTACCCACGAGATAACCCAACGAACGAAGAATAACGAAGTACCCCTGTTGAAATAAGCCAAGAAAATCAGCTCAGCTGTGGGGTTGGAATAGATCCCCCAAAAGTGTAAAACTGTCCCGAGTAAAGGTATAATAAGAGAGTTTATGAGTAATTCATTCTTACTCGGAAACAAATCAAAAGGGTGAAAAATAATATCATTATGACTCTTACCACACTCGATTATGGCCTTTCTTTCTTTAAATCCTATCATATGATGAGTACTCCCAGACATATCATTGGTGTTCAAGAGTGCCTGATAGACTGAAAACAACATTAGCGGTCAGGAAAATTCTCAGAACTTTAATTTTTCAGTTAAAGTCCCTAAACGTCGTATTTTGTATGGTGTAGCCTGTACAGTTAAGCATCTCAAGACTGTTGATATAATGCGCGTCCTTCGTTTAACTCAGATGGAATGGAAATTATTACTTGTTACATTAAATTTCATACAGTAGAAAAGTTGTGGTCTGTAAGATTGTGTTGTCCTTTAAAATATTCCAAGAGTTAATATCAAAGTGAGAGTACATTCCGTGAAACTATTCCAGTAATAAAATAGGTAAAAATGGCACAGACATTTTACCTGATGATAGAAACACATCTAATTAGAGTGATCACCATAAATTAATATCACAAGATTTATTTGTAACTGAATTTTTGACAACTACGAGTATTGAAACGCCACACATTATTCCTGCATCTACTTGCGATTCTCTCCTTAATGTCATAGCCTGCTTACTTCAGTATTGAGGAAATAACATGTTCATTTCATTATGTTCTTTTTCATAAAATAAGCCATTGTTAAAATACACTGACAGTATAATAAATCACAGAAATCGATCTCGGGATGGTATAAGCCTCGTGCCAAAGGTGGGATGCTATAATAACACAGAGAAATCAAAAACCACTCAATATATTTTTTCAGGAAGGGAATCATTTTTATTTTGAATTTTCTGTTTTCCAGTGAATATCTTGAATCCAATATTGAAATTAAATAAATAACGAGGTTTATTTATTTTTACTTCTTCTATCTTACATTTTAAATTGGGAAAACTAATACCTTGTATGATATCGACGGATTATAATCCTTTCCATTTTGTCAAATAAAGAAATACATAAATATATGAACTATAAATAAATGAATGAATGAATGAAATACATATATATATATATATATATATATATATATATATATATATAACATGTCCGTTTTATATGAATGCTTGAAACCTGCTCAAATTTGAGAATTATTTGCAATTCAAATCTTCACTACCCGTATCTCTAAGAGTAAATACCGGAATTTTGAATATAATTCGGGATTACCTGTTCAGTGTCAGATGAAATCCAATTTTCAGCAATATTCATCGAAATTTTTATCTACATCAACCTGGTCTTATGCAAAGAATCACTAGACTGTAGAGTGATTTTACACAAGCTTTGCAAAAATTAAAATAGTATTAACTAAAAAACTAGTTATCACTGAAAATTAAAAACATGTTAAATAATGTAGATAATGTTAATTAGAGCTAAATGTGTCTACGCATGAAAGCAAACTGCTAGTTATCAGAAGAACGATAGGATAAATCTAAGATTAAATAATGGCAACGCGCTTGACGATGGAATTTTAATAAATATAGTGTTACCTCAATAGGGTTGTAAAACACAGTTTTTCTGATTCCTTTTCTCTCGTCAGAACTATGACATGTTAAAACAAATAATTCTGTACTCGATCTTTCGAATCTTATTAATATGATCTATTCTGTCGTAGTATGATGAGATAAAATATTGTCGAGATTGTCAATAAAGGCACCTGCTCCCAATTTGCGTAGGGTATTTGATTTGTAATTAGCCTAGCGCTCCGTGAGTATTTCTCAACCTAATTCCTCCAACTATCTTGATACACTGCCAAGTTTATCACAACGAAGTTCAAATTTTGCTTTCGTGTGCGAGGAAAGAAAGTGAACCCTTTTCTCCATTTGTTTGAATAGCTCTCCCTACGACCAACTTCAGCGTAACATATAACCGATGTATAGTTTTAGGTGCACAATTAAAGTTGATATGAATACCCACACAAGTACATTCCACATTAATTTTCTAGGTACAATTTAATTTTTTTTCACCCCCTTGAGTGTGGTAATGAGTGATTTTATTCATATTGTAATATTCACAAATATTTGTTACATAAATCAGGTTCACGGTACAATTAAATAATTTTTATTCATAGCTTCTGATCTCCACAGACTAATATTTTCAAGTTCCTATCCAATTACTTTCTAGCGTTTGCTGCAGCCGTATCAATTATGAGTCGACTGGACAACCAAAGTTTCATCTAAAGCATGGGTGTATTTTTGTCAAAGATTAATTGGTTAGGTTAGGCTTTAAGGTATATTCCCTAGACTTATGAGCAACCAAAACTAAAATGCGATTTCGTTCTGTACCTAGCCTTTTCTACCCTTTACAGAACCTAAAAACTAAATACGATTTTGTTCTGTCAGTTACATTATATGATGAATTAATTTCCCCTCTCTTCCTGCATGTAAATATGAGCGACCCAGACTAATTACTAATCAGGTTGTATTTTCTCCATGCTACCCCACGAATCTCTGCTTGGTGCCTTCTTCCTCTAACCTTTAAATCACAGATAAGTCAAATAAGGGGAATTAAGGAATCATACACGTACACTTGAAATTGACAGTGGCTGTTAGTAAATTAATTTCATGTTCTAGTAATTTTATGAACTAGAAATATTGCAAATTTATCATTCGAAATGAAAAAGTAAAACTGGAAATGGGAATTAAAACTGGCGGGAAATTCATAATCAGAGTTTGTGATGATCAAGCTTAATTTTGTCAGTCAGCCAAGGGGTTTCAAGCTTTGCTGAGTGAATTGGAAAGTCAGTGCAATAGGTATGGCATCTATAAAAATATAAAAAAATGAAGAATATGTCGTTTACGAGAAAGAGAAAGATCTAGTACCTACCAAATTAGGAATTCATAAGTTGCAGCAGGTAGAACAGTTTAACTGTCTCGGAAATTTTCTTGACCAAAATAATGCAACCATTTCAGAGAGTAAAAATCATTCGCCTTGACCGGGATTCGAACCCGGATCCCTCGATATCCGGCCGAGTGCTTTAACCAATTAAGCTACCGAGACGTCCTCTTACACTCTGAAATTTTTTTTTCTAATCCCGGTCAAGGCGAATGATTTTTACTCTCTGAAATGGTGGCATTATAATGCACACATAGCGGGTGACTCCGTTAAAGTTACTGTTACAGTTTCTTGAAATTTGACCAAAATATTCAAAGTAGCAGGGACCAAAGACAGGTAGTTGCCATTGGTACAGGAGCTTTTACGCGGACGAGGAATTTAATGACGGAGACATTGATTAAAGATATTATAAAAATGCTCTTGGATATTTTGATACGGAGCGTGGTTTTGTGCGGTGTGGAAACATGGCATTTGAAGCAGGATGATAGGCGTAGTTCGGAGGCTTTTGAAACGTGGGAATGATGGTAATGGGGAACTGGACAGGAATGAAAACAAAGGAGGTAGTGTCTGGCATTGGAGAGGAGATTGCTGGGAGCGATAACAAAGAGGTATGGGTGATGCATGCAGAGCATTTTAATTGGCAATTAGATGTTGAAGTCGGTGATAGAATGGAGAATGTCAGGCAAACGAGGAATATGTAGGAATAGAATAAGGGTGAGGAACGGAATGGAGGGAGGAAGGAAGTATCCAAAATTAAAGAGGGGCTCCTTGTAGCGTTAGCTTTCAGGTTTTGTTTCGTTGTGAGAGACAACAAATTTGCCGCTGTACCGTTTGGCAGCTTAGGTTAATGGAAAAATCTATCTATTCCAATACAGAACCGATAAAAATAATCGTAATGTGAATATGTTGACTTGGGAAACAACCCGTTGTGACTTAAGGGTCCCCTTAAGGGTACACTTGGTAATTAATTGTACAAGGTGGTTACAATTTCCTTTTCGCGTTAAGAAAGGAAAATTAGCAGTTTCTTAGATCAATGCCACTTTAAATTTCAAGAAACTGCGGGATATGCCGCAACAGTAACTTTTAATGGAGTCATCCGCTAACATGCATTTCAATGCAACAATTTCAGTGTAAAAATTATTCCCGGTCAAAGGGAATGAATTTTACACTCTAAACTTGTTGCATCATTGCCACTTGACAACATTAGTGTCAACATGTGTTGCTCCGATTACTTTATTGTCAAATTAGAAAGAAAATCGGTGGTAATAAGCTTCGGCTGAATTCCAATTTCACATCGTTTAGTTCAAAGAGGTCGAAGGAAAAACTCTTAAATCCAAACAAAATTAACGAAATTTTCCTGATTGCAAGAAAACACATCGTTTTTATAAGCGGTTAATACAGTATGGAAAGAAAACTAGCTTGACCTTTCTTCGCAACCTGAAGAGACACTTGGCCCACGCAAAACTAAAGTAAAAAACGCTATCCAACTACGTGCAACAATGGACACAAAAGATCTGTCACCAACTCTAAATTTGGAAACTAGTTTTATTAATTTTTTCAATATTCCTTGATTGATATGGAAAGTTTCCGTACTCCATTCAGCGATATGTGTATATATTTGAATAAATAACTAATTAAATAAATAAATATTAGCACTAACCATGGTTTAAAACAAAACTCAAAAAGCAGCCATTAGGATACTCTGTACGAGAGGAATTTCATAAAATAATTAGCATATTTTTGTATGATTATTCCGCTCATCCGTAATTTTATGCAAAATAGTTTATATATTCATTCAAAAATAAGAACTAGAAATTAATTTTTCAAATGAATTCTCCTGGGAAGGAAATATTTTGGAGTTGATGATGCCCAAGAGGTTTTTCTTCGGTATTTCAAATACCATTCAAATAAAATGACTGTACTTATTAATGTATTAGTAATCTTGTATTCCTTACCACATATCTACGACTACTAACTTATAACGTAACTGAAAACGAAGAAGAATAGGACAGTTTATTACTTATTGTTGATTACTATTACCGACATTACCAATACTTTTTATATGTATAATTGATATTTTATTAAAACTTATATTCATATTCTGTGGCAGTATTATTCCCGAGAAAACAATTACCACCCCCACTACCCGCTTTAAATGATGGAATTGATTTTTAACCTGAAAGGCTGTCCCGTTCTCTTACTTCGTCGAGGTTTTCTGTGCTTTCATTTTCCATCACTTGCTTCTCGTAACTCATTCTTGGCCCTCCACCGTAGTTCTTCATTCTCTATTTCCTTCCACAACGGTCTTCCAGCATATTTCTGCGCCTAAGAATGGGCCATATCAGTTTTCCTCTTCCTTTAGTGCGTCTCGTATTTCATTCACTCTTTGAAGGACTATTTCATTCGAAGAACTCGGTATGCCCATTTTATTTTCATCATTTCTCTCCAGCATCGCATTTCTATTTCTTTCATTCTTCTTTTCCTGCTGCTGCTGAGGGCTGTATCACGCAGCCATAGAATAATAAACTCAATTCTTAAGTTTTTATGAATTATTTATTTATGATCCAGCAAGTGATATTTGATTTTAATATGTGTTTTCCACAGATACTCATATGTTCCTTTCTTCTTCTCTTGTACTATTGCGGTGATAGTGCCACAACTCGTGATCCGAAGATACTTGTTTCTCACGAAAAGCACTTCCTTTAACATATTTGTTTTAAAATACACCTTGTTTCTTCTAGTGTGCATGTTTTAATGTGTTTTCACATTTTTAGCTTGTGGTTTTACTTTTTCACGAATTTATCCACATGCCAGCATACTTGCTGACCTCCCATCTTTTTAAGTATGACTGTAATTGCTTCAAAGAAGAATGCTTATCCTTCTATCCGCTTTTAATACACACACACACACACACACATATATATATATATATATAATTATCGTATTTTGTATTAAGGATCATTGGGGATAACAATTTGCAAAGGCATTCCTGCTTAATATCTGTCATTTTCCTCACCACCTCTCTTAGCACACGTGATCACAGTCGTTTCTCTTTTTTTAAATGTAAATCAACCGTTGTAGTTGCAGTAAATTCTAAATTCGAACAAAAGGGTTTAAACGTTCCCGAATACACATAGAGGTTTTCCCATTTAGGGAAACTACCACTTCATTTCTCTCCGTTCTTAAGCATTTAAGAAGAAATCGATATGCATTAAGGCCACGTTCTTGAGATTTCTTTTTAGCTTCTTTGCCTACTATTTATTAAAGGTTCATCGATTTCCGTTAATGGATTGGTTAAATTAAGTGATCTCGGCCTCAGAGAGGGTCAACTGAATTAAACATTCAGTGCAACTTCAAGGTCTTATGGGCCATTGCTCTCCTCGCAATTAGTTTGTCTCGAGTGTTTGGAAAGAAGTTTTCCATTTGCACTCCCGCTGTTAGCCTCCGAGTGAATAATTTCACGAGGGAACTTAATAACGTACTCAAGGGATCAAGTTGAAAAAAGTCGACGTATAATTACAGAGCCTCACCGCGGGGTGCATTTCTGGTATTTAGAGGTACTCATTGACGGTCGACTGCTCTAGGTAATGCCTTCCATAATTAAATTGATTAAATTTCATACTAGGCGATCAAAATTCTTGGCATTTTTTAACAGCAATTTGTAAAGGATGCATGAAAAAATAATAATGCCTCATATTATTTTTTTCTTGTAGGAAATTATACGATGGAATGTATTTGACATTTTTATTTCTTGGATGTTTAGGTGTTCGTATTAATTTATACTAAGTACCGCAATTCCTCATTTTTGTAAAATTAAGAGCATAGTAATCACCATGCATTATGCACCGTAATTCATTTTCTAACAAATATACGTTTATTAATTACTCTCCAAAAATATGAATTTTAAAGGATAAAGTACAATATAAACATATGCGCTCCATTACCTCACTAGAGAACCCAATTATCGCTGATTGCATTGAAGAAGAGAGCTATTCCTTTATCAATTATCATTGATATAATGTACGAGTATGATATATACGTATTGATACATTTACCATCACAGCTAACATAAATACTAACGGTTATGCATTATATATAAGGATATTTCTGCTGTGAATTCTTTGTTCACCATATTTTTTTGTATTTGAGTTATTATATCACACAACGGTGACCTAAGACTCAATTTTTTCTCACTCTTGTTATCACTATTGTCTGGGTTTAATTGTTTTTTTGGAAATTACTCAGAAATTTTTATATTTCAGTATATTAACCGCGACAGTTTTTGTATTTCACATAATGACAACAATACAACCGTGCTAGCTTACGAGACTTTCTGAATCTTCATCCAAAACACTTTGAAAATTCATTTGCTACACATATCTCTTTGCACGTTTAAATATTTTAAGCTTTCACTGCCATGCTTCCCCAAGGACCTTTACACTCGCAGTTCAATTTTCTGAGTGTGGAAATTCGCAGTCTCACTTCCGAGTCCCCACTATCTGTCGAGGAGGTTTGATCTTGAACCCTCACTGGCCCGTATTTCATTTTATACTAGTCAATCCACTGCCTTGGAGAATGCCCCACTGGAATATATTTGTTATTGAATTAATGAGACGAAAAGTTCTCTGAAATTTCATGAATTTAAAGAAAGGAGAAGTTGTTTTAAAATGCAATTATGAAAAAGATTCGGGCTTGAATTAAAATCACTTCCGATAATATGTTTCTCGATATATCTAGAAAATATTAGTTTTCTGCTAGTGGCTTTCAATCTATGACGAACAAAGACATTATATTCCGGGGAAAGTTCATTGAACCAATTCGACGTGACCCACTTTCTGGAATTTCTGTATTCGACGTTTGTTTTCGATGTTCTTATTTTTTTGGATTTAAATCGTTAAACTACTTCGTATTGCTGGTACACATCTAGGCAAAGACTATGCTATTTGTGACTGTAAATGAAAACATCATATGAAACCCTTTATTATCATATTTTAATATTATTTGTCATTTATCCTTTATTATTCCATATATATAATTGATGGACTATGAATATTTAGACTTCCGAAATAGATATTGTTGATTTTGTTAGATACTGTACTACATATGACGCGTGACGCCATTGCAGGAATGAAGTAACTAATTTAGAGGAACATAGAATACAACCAGGGTGTTGATGATCCGTTTCGTATTTTTCGAAGAGGCGTTTGGCATAGTTAATATAGTAGAATCAATGAATGTTCAACAGAAAAAATGAGTGCATCCGAAGGAAAGGAGGCATCCTAAACCTCTACAAGTATACTCCTAAGGTGTGAGTGGGGGATGAAGAGTCCGAATGGGCAGTGTTAGATAGAAGTCACAGGTGTCCATTGTGGTATGAGCATTTCAACGTATATGTGGAAGATAAAGAGAAATAAAAATGGGAAGAAGTGGAAATAGGAATTCAAATCGGGGGGAAATAATAAAATAATTTTAGGTTTGCGGATGGTCAGCCTTTAGTTTGTCAGTCAGACTAGGCGTTGCAAATTGCATGTTGCTGATTGCATTGGAAAGTCAGTGCGATAGATATAAGATGAGAATTTATGTTAACAATTAGCGGTATTGTGGTTTTTAGACAAAGAAAAAGGCTAAGTAAGGCATTAAAATAGGAGGCCAAAAATATGTAGATCAAGTGTAGCAGTTTACTATTGGAAGTGATATGAACGAAAATGGAAAAGTATTAGGGTCGTAAGGAGAAGAACTGAGTCAGATAAAAAAGCGTTCGCACGGAGGAGGGAATTGATGGAAACTTGGGTAAGGGTGTTAAGAAAGGCTCGTCAAAACTTTGATATGGGTCGCGGTTTTGTACGGCGCGGAAACATGGTCACTATTGCAGGAAGCAGGAGGATAGACGTAGATTGGAGGCTTTTAAAATGCGGGCGTGGAAAAGAATGGAAACTCTTTAATAAACAGAGAGGAATCAAATAATGAAACACTTGATATGGTGGGGGAGAAGGAATTGTTGTGAGAAACCCAAGGGAAGCAGGAAAGATGAATGCAAAATATTTTGATTGGCAATAGGAGTTTGAAGACTATGATAGAGGAGGCAAAGTTAGACATGCGAGAAATGGGATAGGAATGTGCCACAGAATAAGGGGAGGAAGGAAGTATGTGAACTTCAATAAGGTAATTGAATAAGGCTTATTAAAATAATGGATGTTGGGCGGTGTTTTTTTGAAATAATCAAGGAAATAGTGCCTGTGTCGTCTGTTAGCATGTGTCCATCCAAAACCTACCTAAACCGGTGGAATACTAAGAGTAATAATATTAGAGATTAATGGTATACTGTAATATAATAATTTTTTTATGTCACCATGATTTCAGACGTTGCAAACGCCACATATCCTATTCATAACGGATTAAGTAAGGGTAAAAATCCTTGTATATAACAGTGTGAAAAAGATATCGGGTGATTATTGAGGTACCATGCTAATACCTTTTTAATTTAATTCTTTAATATTTTAAAATTGAGGTTTAAATAATAAAATACAAATGTTGTTTAGGGAAAATTAATATTTCTTTCAATAAATAAACCCTTCATATCCCCAAATCCCTTTAGATGATTTTTTTTGGCGTCACAAACATTAAAGTTTTTCACCAGTATTTAAAATATTTTGGGGGATAAACTCTTGCTTGTTTTTATGTCGCAACCGGCTGTATTTTACAATTCTAAAAATTCTGCAGAAATATTGTTAATAGGCATTAATGGTATTATTTATAGAAATGATCAGTTATTCTTTGGGGGAAATGATAGAAAATTATAATTTTATGCTCTTTGCCTCTACATTTGCTAATCGTAGCTCTGGATAATTTATGCACTAAGGTGTTCGCGGTGAGGATACAATCGGTTCAATAACATTAATGAAATTATTATGATTTAAAACGAAAACATTTATTACAATCATATGAATCTACACAATGCCCCGCAAGCCGCCACAAGGGCATACGGTGAGGTGTGTTAGTTTCTCCACCCATGCATGCACAATCGCAATCATGTTACCTCCACACATAAATTAGTTTGACCATGCACTCGAAAAATTTTTATCACACGAAAGAAAGTATTTACATTACACACTTTCAATTCAAGAAACGATAAGTATAATCCAATCATGCTGTGGAACTGTTAAAAATATGGCTCTATTAAATAAAAAGAATAACATGCATGGAGAAACATACGAGGGTATCGGTAAATACATTATATACCCTACCAATTCTAATTATCTCCTACGCGGTTGCTGTCATATCTATTATGACTTCTTATTGTTTGAGGAAAACACGACATTTTAAATCTATCCGTACTACTATAAATCTGATTTTACGTGCGTGATATGATCCGCCACGATAATTCGCAGTCTTAATAGTATGTAAAATAAAACAGTTTCTGGCGTAACTTGGTGGAAAATCTTCATACTGACTTTTAATAATAAAACCACTTTACTTTTCCACATAAACTTTTTAATTTTTACTACCTAGGTTTCGTTATAACATAACATCATCAGGTCTCTCAACATGTTATGTTATAACGAAACCTAGGTAGTAAAAATTAAAAAGTTTATGTGGAAAAGTAAAGTGGTTTTATTATTAAGTCAGTTAATAGTATGTCTTTATCATCCTCAGAATTTGGTCGATTCTGCCTCACGCATTAAATTACGCATTAAAGTTAACTGTATTTAAGCCTACGGTCAACGAGTTGCACCTACCCCAATTCTCCCAATAGTGTCGTTACATTTGTTACCTTGTTCAAAACAACTTTTCACAAATCTAGCTGCTCTACGTTGAAGATCTAGTCCCAAAATTAAACCTACTTCATGGGATCCCATGCACTTAGAGCATACTCAAGTTGGGGCCTAGAAGTTTAGTCTAACTAACACATTTACGTTTATACATATCTACCAGGTTAGAATAAAAGTTTTTTACTTGTGTGGAAGATGACCGTCGAGTGATAGCATAATGAGCAGTATACGACTACACGATTTTCTTTCTTTTTGCAACGAGACTTTATAAGAGAAAATACGCTGGTAGATGAGTGAGAGAGCTGTTAGTTACATTCTTCAAGCTACTTGAGGTACAGCATTTAGCAGCCATCTTAGAACCGAGATCCAAAATATACATATCATTAATTCACAAAATGAATTAGCAATGCTTGAAGTTTCATTATCTTACCGGTAATTGATGAATATGACGGGAAATAAAAGGGTGAATTTGCAATTTCAAGTTTTTCAAATATCTTTTGGTACCCTGTGTAACACCGGTGAAACGAATGTTCACTTAAACCGTATATATAATTTGTTAAGTTCAATTTCAAATACTATATTTCGAAAAAATGAATTTTGAATACAATTTTTTCGGCTGTAAATGTCCTTCAATGGGGACTATTCATGAAGAATGAAACCACTTAAAGACATTTAGTTAATTATTCCCTTATAGAGAACCCATATTTCCTATATGACGATATTAATTCAGACACTTCATTACGGCAAGATAATATTCTTTTGAATGAGCCCGTAATTTGTCTGTTTATTACTTAATTAATTCCGTTTTGTTTACTGCCACATTGCTTTTCAAACTATAGAGATAATTAATTAAAGCAATTTCTAGAAAATAGGTTACCAAAGAGTTACGTTTACGTTCTTCTCTAAGTAGAGGGAACATATTGAGATAGGTAATCCTATTTATCTGTTACAAAGGTATACGTTTTCGGGTTCAGTCAGAGATTTGCTTTAATTTGTGTAGCCATTTGTCGCCGCCGTAATTTCTCCATTTTATTAAAGATCATATTAAAAATCTTTCTGTTTATAGAAGGAAAATTCTGATCCACTAAATTTTGAAACACTGTAATTATATGAGGCCAATTTTATATACATATATATATATATATATATATATATATATATATATATATATATATATATATATATATATATATATATATATATTGAGGACGAGAGTAAAGTTAAGAAAGCATTAAATACCGTAAGGTTAAAGTGTTCTATTTAATGAAGCCTTTCCATATAAATAGGAATATCGATGGACTAGTCGTGAGATTAAAAAAAAATCTAGTCCTTTCTATTTTTAACCGTCTTTAATGTTAGCAAAGTTCTTGATTTTACTGAACTTTCATAGAATGATCCATTTAACTTTTCCTATGGTATTTTGTCGGGCTTTGTGCCTTTGTGCCCAACAATGGCTTTCAGTTTGTTTAACCTACGGACAAATCCTTAGGCTCCGTAATAGAATAGCCTCTGGTCTTTGTTTTCTCGTACTGATAACGGAGCCAAGGAACCAACCAGCTTAAGGGGACCGACCCTTTCTCCCAAACCTCGCAACAAACAGTTTCACTCCAAAGCCTCTGAATCGATTCATCTCTTGTTAACTTCTTTGAGACCAATCTAACTTCCTTACTAAGTTTTAGTCTCCGTTCCTTTCGTCTTTCTCTCTTTTGTCTCTCACTTGGTCTCTTAACATCGGTCTTCTTTCTTTTTCTACCTCGGTCGACGATATTAGTAATCCAGTTGCGGTTGTTGACGCAGGGTTGTTCGAGATTAGAATCCCTGATCACCATTCAACAGCTTGATTCAATAGAAACGGGTAAAGCCGAAATACTCTGACTATAGAAACCTCCATAAAACCTGTTTTTTTGTCATTTAGATGAAGCATTTATGCTATAAAAGTTGAGGGCCATAATAATGAACATTTTGCAATGTTCTGTGAATTTATTTAAAGAAAACGGTGTAAAATGGAGAGCTAGGGTGATGTGTGGTCCAATTATGTATCATGTTGGCCTTCTCATGAATTCTTGTAAGTGGTGAATAGCAGAGTACTTTTCGTTCATCTCTGCAATTTTTCTGCCTCTTGTAAGGTAGAAAAAGAAAAGAGATCAAGTGAATACCGCTTTAATCGAATTAGTATGAGTATCAAATGCTTAGAACACAACCATGTGGGGTTAGTGGAGATGGGTAAAGTATTCCCACGGAGAAGATCCTCGGTTTCAAAAATAATGTTGTATCAGAGGCCTAAGCAATGGTTGAAAAGTTTTGAAGATTCTTTAATGCAAGCATTTAACAATGGCATACATACATACATATACTCAAAATTAGCTGCTGATGCTACTGTTTGAATTATAAATCATTCATTAAGAATCTATTTGGGGCCATATTTTATTTCTGAGTCACATTTGAAAAGAAATATTAAGACATTTTTTAAAATTTTCCTCGATTCTCCGAAAACGTAAGGAAGTAAGAAAATTTGTAAGATTGATGTGTTACCAACGGTTTGCTCTTGTTAACTAACCTCGTATTTATTCAAAGTGCATGTGTGTGTGCAATTGTTTAAGCATGTAAATTGCAATATTTTTATAAATGGGCAATTTATTCATTCATTCATCCAAAAACCCAGTGAATGGTTTAATTCCTCGGTTTTAACAATTCTCCACTTCGGATTCCATTTGAATTGGCTCTTCTCCATCTTGTCTGACACAAAAACTGATAACAGCCGACCAAATCCTATTTTACACACTATCAACCCCTATTTTGCAAAGCTGTTCTAGAAAGATACACGTTCTTGAAAGAGGAATAGCTCATGAAGAGAAAATGGCTTTGGAAGACAATTAACCCGGGCGATTCCGTAGCAGCAAACTGTGTGTAAGAAAATGGCAGCCAAAACTGTACGAGAATTCGGAAGAAGAGAAGAGTGAGGGAGGTCGAGAGAGGGAGAGAGTGAGTCAGTGAGATTGGTATTTGTATCCCGTGCGTAATACTGGGTTCCAAAGCGCCCGGACAATTATTTCGAATCCCATCTCCAATTGCGAGCCCGAGTGCTCTCCGCCAATCTCCTTCGCCTTCTCATCCCCCGCCCAACGCTGAGTTACGTGTGGCTGGCACAAGTTCATTATATATCTAACTTCTCTGTATGGGTTACAATTCTGCAGGGTCTACTTTTGCGATGCATCCAGTGATAGTGGTGATGATCTCTTGTTTTGCCCGTTGCCCGCGATAATTGGTGCGGTGAGGTGGACCACACAAGGAGGACACTAATCTCCATTAAACCCATCTCGTAACGGTAGCCTCGTTCGTAGGGAGGTCATCATCTAGCAGTCTTCACACGCGACCCTAAGGTTGAAAGGCCGTTCATTGTTTAGGGCATAGAACATTGTCTTTGGTCTTAATACTTTTCAACGGCTGAAGTTAATACTTTCTGCCATTATAAATTCAAAACTACATCCAATATTGTATAAACGAGCGATACATTTAAAGCGACGCTATGGTATAATTTATGGAGATTGAATAAGAATGTTGGGTGTTAAATAAGACTACCAATCAAACTAAAAATACGAGTCTAAATGCTAGTGTTATTTTCTCTCGTGAGCTAGATTAAGTCATATTTTGGTGTGATAAAAGAAACAGAGTATTCAAACCATATAGTTGAGCATACATATAGTATATGAAACAAAATGCACTGTAGAGTTACAAATTTGAAATATTTTTATGCAAACATATAAATATATATATATATATATATATATTTATATCTGTTTGCATAAAAATATTTCAAATTTGTAACTCTACAGTGCATTTTGTTTGCATTTTTGAGAGCAATATAACTTTTGGACGGCACAATAGAGCACAGAATAAAACAGATAACACGTAAAAGGACACTCACACTGTAGATGATTTAAGCTTAATACCTTATATATATATATATATATATATATATATATATATATATATATATATATATATTCGAAATAATCCAAGAGAAATATTTTTTCTTCAAGCAGGGAGAATAGTCGGAATTGTTATTGTGTAAATTTCCCTTTTTAGCAGCTCGCCTCCCATGCGCAGAGCGGAAGTATAATTTGAGATATTCTCAAGCATATAACGATATTTTTGGCAGTTCATTATATAATTTGGATCATATTCCCCTAGAATATTTCCCTAAATTTTCGTACTATGGAGTGCCGTATGTCCGTTATGGAAGCGGTATCTAGCAGGATATTGGATATGAAATCAGTATATAATTATCTTTCTTCACCTAGCTATATGTTTCCGATAAATATGAGTATTCTACTTCTTAAAATGGTTTAATAGAATTTTGATTGACCTATAATTGGCCCTCACAATGATTTTATAATTAAAAATATATTAAAATCAAGTAAGAAGCGTGATGTAAATATTTTGCTGTGTGTGTTGTGTGAGTATATCGTTCTGCAGAAAAAGTGTACCTCATTCTATTAATTACTATTTACTTGCCAATCTAAGAAAATTACAAATTGAGTAGTTTCAGGCGTAATGTGGTGGAAATCGAACATAATGAATAACTAATAGTAGTACTATTCGACTGGATAAAATCTGATTATCTGATGATGACATAATACATCGAAATTCCGTGGTAAAATGAATTTTATGCAGCAGAATATTTCTACCTTCAGTAACTCACTTTCAAAATTAGGCGTTAGAATAAAATAATCGATCAAATTTTAAAGAATTTTCATGGTTTAAGATAATTAATAGTTTGACAGATAAGATAAGAAGTATTTAAAATCATTGCTTTATGTGACTAAATACTTGTACAGTTTTAACGCAAGAATAACAATACGGGCTGCAAAGAATTTTAATTACAAAAAAGTTCATTACGACTGCCGGTTGTCATTCTAGTAGTGTTGGGTTTTTTTCCTAAAAAATAAACACATTCATTATATTTTTATTAACACACTTGTTTATGTTGGTTTAAACTGAATGAAAAATGTATGCTAGCACTTAAGGCACATTTAATCTTAAGCAGCCACATTACCCATTGAAACGGGAGGGGAGGATTCAATTTATTTCTGTATCCATATCTCCTATTAATTGTTAGTTTATTCTAATAATATTGTAAGGAAAAACGGTTTTACATGTAAAGTTTGAATTGCCGCCGGATATTTTGTAATTTATTATGTTCATAAATATCGATTTGATTTCCTAAAATTAGAAATTGGTAGAACAGTGTGCATTAAATTCAGCTTATTTCCTTTCAGTCGGGTGCTGGGCGCATGTACGGTTTCAATCCTCTGGGAAACGCGTCGGAGTTCCAAATGCACACCATGCTCAGCACGTTCTTTGTGCTTCACTGTAGTTGTTGTTGAAAAAGTCAGTCACACGACGGAATGGAAAGTGAAGTGAAATTTGGTAAAACCGCTACTGTGGTTTTTACGAAATTTCCCGCATTCGTAGCATGTTGTTAGAATGGAGAGACCACCTTTTTTTTCGGTTGGCAGGTTCTGAGGAATTTTGAATCAGCAAGAATCTATTTTCAAAAGTTTATCGTAAAAACTATCAATGCGTTCATCAGATTAATGATTCCTCACATTCGCTCCATATTTGGTGAAATTTAATCAAAGCATACGTCGACGTCCTCAGAAGTCAATTAAAAAAGTACAAATTTAATCTTTTGTGTTTGTATTTAAAATATTTCGCTTTTTGTTGAGGAGGATCGATATTGGCGGAATTCGTTGAGTGAATTATTTTTTACCTTTTTTTAGATGATCACTTTAATAAAATGGGTTATTCAACTTGCTCAATAAACTTAATCATGGGAGTAAGGGAGTTAAGTAAATGAGAGCAAATAAATGAAACAACCGATAGCATTTAAAAGATTTTTTCGGTAAATGACATCAATAATCAATTATTCTCTTGAAAGCTTATAAAATCATGTTTAATTTATTTTTATCAATGTATCATTTGGTCGCATTAATTTTAATCGCTGAGGTCTTCTTTGTACTTTATTAATGTTTCGCAACAAAGGGACATGATACGTACATTTTTATCCAGCTCAATAACAAAATAATTAGTTCAAATATAAATTGTTGATGAACGGCGGAAATTCTGTTCATAAAATATGTAATCCTTTGGCTCTTCATTTTAAAATTACTATTTTTCTAAATTTTACCCTTAAATAATTATTTCTGATATTTTTACTTTTCTTTCCAGAACTATCTCTGGGGAAAAGTGAAAACGCCGCGATTTGATGCGCTGTTCTTCATTAATATATTTGATAAACACTAATGAACACTAACTGTGGAAAATTGCAACGAAGTTTTCATTATGTCTCGATTCCACAATATCACGCCTGATTCTTCACTTTTCGTTGATAAACACTAATTGAGCAGAAAACATTCATACAATACGCTAATGCCACATGGCTGCAATATCAGCTCATAGGTCCAGTAAAGCTTGTCGATTAATTAAATTCCCTTTTATTGAGTATGAGACAAAGGAATTTTTTGTAATTTTTAAAATTATTTTTTAATAATTTTATTTCATACTCTTAGTTACCCTTCACTAGGTTACTGATGGTTTTAATGGGTCCCAGCAAAACATATTTCCAACCCATCGCCTACGAATGGCAAATCAATCTTAATATAATCGCGGTAGTCCAGGGGGTAGAGCGTTGGATTACTGACCGCAGGGTCCCGGGTTCCGAGGCAAGGCACTCTGGGCATCTGCAGCTCCACCCAAGCTATGTGATTTTTCGGGTACCAGATCTTCCTGGGAAACCATAACCGGCTCAGGGAAAGGAACTGGCCCCCCTACCCCTGATGTGTGAATATTCACACGCCGCCGGGCTTGGTACACGGGTGAGCTCTACCATCACCTACCAAACCGACCTTCGGGTTTAATACTGTGTTTATGGTTTTACATCATATCCAAACAAATCACCTTGAGGATCTGGTTGGTGTGGTGCCTAAGGTACTGGTACTCACCTGAAGTGAGTACGCCATCCGTCAAATGGGACGATAAATTGTGGTCTCCTTGGCGCCTTTTGTTATGAGTAGGCCGATCCCTACGCCGGATTTCACTCCACCTTTCCTCCATTTCCTGAAGATACCATTCCCAACATATTTAACCCTTATGATCCAAATGTCATCTGCCTTCGGTCGTCTCCCTTATTCATTACAACAATTATGTATCACTCCTTATGTCTTCTGGTCTTCTATTGTGCCTTTCCTTGATTCTATGCAGGCTAGTCTTTTCTGCTTTCTACCTCGTATTCCTTACGCTCTACTCTCTTTTATTTTTGGTAAGAATAACTTTCTGTCACACACAATATCTACGTATCAATTGAATCTGTTTATTAACACGCAATAATTACGTATTTATAATTGCTTTGAATTTTGGTGTACTTACAAATTTTATTCGTCGATAAGTGAAATTAAGGTTATAAAATGTCTATGCTATTAAAAACATAATAATGTTCAATAAACTGATAATGGTTACTAGATAGTAAAATTACAATAATATAATTACATTGGTTTGAACCAACACAGAGCAATTTAGTCTGTAGAAATGTTTTTTAAATGTATTAAAAATAATCAAGCTATGTGGTGACTTAATTAGACACCAAAAGGGGTCTTATTGCTTCCTTGCGGTTGAAAGGTTTCGTTTTAAAATATATAATCGTTTGATTAAATTACCTCTGAAATGAATAACTTATATTTGTAATCCGCAATACTTCCATAAAGTTAGGTTTTTTGGCTGTCATCATTAAAAAGGTATCATAAGTCATCTTTAGCAGAGAAATATTTGCGCACTTTCCACCGTGCGAGAGCTGAATGGAAATTTTTTTTGTGCTATTTCAGACTGGAAATACATGGATCAGTGTCTCATCACTCTTTTATATTTTTCCAGGAGGAATACTATTAATTAATCAAAATATTTTAGATGTTATTACACTACTTTGATCATATTAAATGTTTTTTTATTTATTCGTTTCACTATTAAATAAAACGTAAGTATGAGTTCACATATAACGCGCACTATAAATATATAGCGCAATTTGTTCAATTAATTTTCTAATTCGCTCAGTTTTCGTAAATTTTTATAACTAGGTTAACATAAGTTTCATCGAATTATCATTAAATAAAGGATTTTCAATGCAAAAATTAAGTATAAGTGCAAGTAAGTTTGTAAGCTCACACAATAAATTTAAATCCTGGAAAATCTCAACCAGCTTTCTCGAAGCATTTTAATGAAAAGTTTACTTTTATATTTCTGGTGAAGAGGTAGCTCATTAGCGGAAAACTTAATTTCCTTTCGTTCCTTATGCGTTTAAATTGGGTTAATTTACAGTTATGGAAAATTGATTACCTCTCATACATTTTATCTTCGCCAAGAGTTTTTGGGTGACTTCACTTGCGGATATGTCCATCGACACGATTAAAACGGGTCTTAATTTACTTTATCGTGCAGCTGATTCGTAATTATGCTCAATATTTAATTTGGTTATTTTTTCCAACTATGTGGAAAAGTATAATTCGTTGATTCAAATATGTAGCTGGAATTTAGAAAACAAATAGTGAAATTCCATAAAAATATGCAACGTGACGCTCAGAGGATGAGTTAATGCTAGTTGACTGATTTATTGAAGGAATTGGGAATATTGTAATTTTTATGCATCACTCATATCGTAGGGAATGTATCATTAAAAAATATTATTCAATCGGTAATATTCGATTATTTGATATTAACCTTCGAACTAAGCTGATAATTTATACAGCTCGCTTCGTGAACATTACCGTAACTCGGTAGTGTATTTAAAAAAAATACTTTTCAAAATGTTAAATATTTTATATCATGTGGATTTATATCTTGTTTTCTATTTACTAAATTTATAATCACAATTGTATAAATATGGCGTTCTCGGATAACTGCCAAAGATTGCGAAAAAGTTTATACATATCTTATACACTGTAGATGTTGTCGTGTCAATGATTCCTTCATTGTTTATAAGGCTTTAACATTCATATGAGGTTTTGATACCAGAATTGCCTTTGAATGTATCCATGGAGCAAATATTTTAGTTGAACCCAAAACTTAATAAAGTATCATACCAACTTTTGCAGTACACATTTAAAGAGTTACAAATTAAATTTAGTGGAAGGGGTTCAATTAAGCATTTAAATTCCGTGTATGATATTACGAGTACATATTCAATCATTAATCTTAAAGTATTCTGTGGTTATAAGGTATTTTTAATCCACCTTTATTTCTGATTGAATTGTTTTCATTTGAGTTGATGTAAATTGATTGTATAAAGATTGAAAAGCGGAGTAAATCAGATGATTTGGCCTCGATTGCAATTGCAAAAAGGGTATTTACGTTTGCCTGTAGAGCATTTAAAATTACAATATAAAAGTTAAACATTTCCGTTTCCGTCAATCCGTTTGCCCCCAATGCCTCTCCTTCATCTCAACCAATCATCAGGAGATTCTGATCTATTTAACCGCGTTACCCTGTTCTAAATCTACTCATCTATCTCACTAATCTGACCGTTCTACACCGCCACATCACAAACTCTTTTTAGCTTAACTCACAATTGGATGTTTGCTATATTGACTTCTCGAAAGTATTTGACTCCATTAATCACTCCCTACTAGTCCATAAACTCGGTACGACATACTATGTATGGCATTTTCCTTTCTTTAATCCTTAGCTTTCTCAGCTCTCGCAAACAGCGTGTTCTTATTAATGGCTCTTCCTCCACCCTTCTTTTTGTACCGTGCGGGGTACCACAGAGCAGTGTCCTCGGCCGTCTCCTATTTCTACTTTATTAAAACGACTTTATTGACAGTGTCGTCCGCCTTGCATATAATATTTTGCTTTACGTGGATGATTGTAAATATTTTCAAACAGATTTATTAGACATCTGATGTCGTTTCCCTACATTCTTCTCTTAATTCCGTCACTGCTGGTTGCTCCGATTGGTAGTTATGCATTAATCCTTACAAATCAGCTATTTTGACCATCTCGTTACCACCTTCACTTTAATTCACTTTCGCTTTCATACTCTTTCGATCCAATCTTTTAGTTCTTACTGCGATTTAGTTATAATTTTTGACGCGAAGCTCACCTTTCGCAAGTACTTTCAAAGGAGTAATGGCAAAAGTCGGCCTACTTTACCGCCACACTGACGTTAGAGATCCCCGCTCGTGTTTTCAAATTTGTTATTTAAATAGCTGTATTGGAATAAATATTCTCCTTGGAATTTAAATGAAACTGATAGAAAAAAGAAATACACATTTAATTCATTAAATTAAGAGAACAGATTTTCTTTTGTGTAGCAATAAATTTAACTTTTATTTTAATTTTTGACGAGGACTCATATTGTTTCAATAATTCATTTGTGATAAGTGTTAATTGAGTGGTAATCATTGGAACCACAAACGTCATTCAACAACCCCCTAAAAGTTTTTGGAGATCATAAGTATGTGAAAATCTCATGAGTTGGGCTTAATAGAGGACTTTTTGTAAGTTAAAAATGGACTCGAACCCTGCTACCGAGTAGCCAAACGTCCTTAGGGCTACCACCCACTAAGATACCATGCCACCCTGAAACAAACCTAGTTTATAAATAAGGTAATCGACACAACTAATCTCGCCCTCGGGGATAGCAGGGTATGACGATGGACAAATGAAGGAATTTTATGTCCTTCTCCAATTAACCTGCAGATGAAATAAACAACATTTTCTGAAAACATCAACTGGTAATTAATAAAGACTGTATTACATAAGAAGTCCACAATTGTGGCTCAAAATTTGTAACCTAATGGTTAATAGCCTGTGGTTATTTTAAATATATTAGGTTCTTCTCATCAAATTATTAGAACTCATTGAATTATCGTCTTTAAAGATGCTTTTAGTACTTAGGTTCTATTAGGTACGGAAAATTATCGAAATAGTTTATTTTTTATGATCTGCTGGATGCATTCAGCACAAGTTACTCGAACTTGTGGTTAACCTTCAAAGGTATACTTATTGCATTGGGAGTATGAAGAGATGAATATCCCAGCAAAGGGATTTAGGTTGCTTATGAAAGTTCATATCTTATGAATAAAGTACAGCCGTACTGAAGCCCGAGTATAACTAAGGGAAAATATCAAATATTTTATTCTTTAATAATGATATACGGATTTTTTTAAATCTCAATTATTAATGAAAATATCTTTTCACGTGTAAACATTCATGGATTAATTTTAATCTACACTTTTTGGGTGAAGTGACTAGAATTTATTGAAATTTTTCCAATTGAAAACTGCACACTAAATACCCTATCTTTTGCTGAATTTTATGAAGGTAATTATTCCAAAATTTCTGGATTTGTTTGTAAAAGCTACCAACGGATGGTATGTCCTCAAACTCTGGCCCGTTCACGTAGCATGTCTCTAGCTTAATAAGACATTTATTTATTTATTTATCCGATAAAAACACAACGAAATTTTTAATAATTCCTAATAAGCCCTGATGAAACAAACTATGACTTAAATTTCCTCTTTGGGAGTTATAAATGACAGCACAGTACGAGGTCAAGGAATTCTCTGTAAAAGTAGGTTAATGATGGTAAACTTTTCATGCTTCATCACCTCAACTTTTCAATGCTTTTTTCGTTTCGTAGAAGGATGACAGTAGTGGAGTTCAAATATGGCACCCTAAAACTAACTTTCTTTTATACTATTCCACATCTTATTTCTAAAAAAATAATCAGTTTGATTTTAGTAAACAAAAACCATTCATCATCTGTATAAATATAATAAAATATAGATGTTATGATAGGTCTTACTAAAACTGAACTTAATAAAAATTGAGTGAAAAGGCGAAATATTTAATGACATTTTGGTTATTTATTATCTCCTCGCCATGTGGTTGTTGATAGCTATTCTGAAATTTTAGCTCACTACTTAATACTACTCACTTAATACTTAATTTTAACTCACAGATACGAAGTGACTTGATTAACTTAAAGTTATTTTACGACTTTTAAAATTCCATCAATCATACAGTATCACTTTGAAACAGCCATCTAATTCCATCCGAGAAAATATTTCATTTTATGACAAAATGACTTAAACGTGCAAACCGATGGCATATACAATGCACACGTAGTGAATGACTCCGTTAAAAGTTACTGTTGCGGCATCTCCCACAGTTTCTTGAAATTCGATAGCATGTATTTCCGGACTCATTTTAAAATTCATTGTCATTGCATCTATTAATAACGTATAAAGATTAGGAAAATGTTTTTTCCGATTAAACTTGTCTTCATCTTCATGTGGAAGTTAAACCCAATAAATATTTTGTAACTATTTATTAGTGCGTAAAAATAAACCTTTTCAAATTACGTCGTCGAAAAACATTTCATCGGTAAATACTCAAAAAAATAAGAAAAGATTGCATACGAGGGTAATCCCAGAAGTACTCGACCCAATAAAGAAAACAAACATTTTGGTAAATAATGCATTTATTTTTCAACATAATCTCCTTTCAGCTCTAAAAACTTTTCCCAGCGATGTTGAATAAATTCGATACCCTTTTTATAAAGAGGAATGTCCTGCTCCTTAAAATTACGTTTGACATCCGACATCACTTCTTCACGGTTGGAAAATCTCTGACCACTGAGCCATTGTTTCAGGTTTTCGAACAGAAAATAATCCGAGGGGGCTAAATCTGGCGAATAGGGTTCATAAAATTGCAATCAAACTTTTATTCATGAATTTTGGCCACTACAATAACGAATTTGTAAACTGGTGCATTGTCTTCACGAAAAAACACTATCTTCATGGGCAAAAGCGGCCACTTTTGCTTGATTTTTGCGCTCAAACGTTGCATTAAGTTCGCGTAATGCTGTTGATAGTTGTTTTTTCAAGATAGTGAATGATAATTATCCCACGCGCATCCCAAAAAACCGACGATACGACCTCGCCTGCAGATGAAACTGTCTTCGCCTTCTTTGGAGCCCCGGTTCTCCCTTTTGAATCAGTTGTTTTGATTGTTCTTTGGTCTCTGTTGTGAAGTAATAGACCCATAATTCATCCATCGTTATGAAACTGCGCAAAATTTCTGCTTTGTTGCTGTGAAACTAGTTCTACTCGAGTGCTGGCAAACGTGGCACCCATCTTGAGCACAGATTTCTCATATCCAAATTTTCAGTTAATATGAGATGTACCGCACTTTTTGAAATGCCTACTATGTCTGCTAGCTTCCACACTTTCAGTTGACGATCAGACAGTATCACTTTGTGGATTTTCTTCACCGTTTCTGGAGTCGTCATTTCATTTGGTCGACCAATGCAATGCTCGTCTTGGCAACTCGTGCGGTCTCGTTTAAAGTCTGTTACCCAATATTTTACTGTTGTAAACAAAGGAGCAGGCTCGCTCAGAGTAGAATCCAGTTCAACTTTTATATTGGTTGGGCTGAGGCATATCAAATAAAATAATTGTACCACATAACGATGGCCTATTTTCTCCATTTTCACAAATTCACTGAAAACTGCTGACTACCAAACAAATACTAAAAAACGTGGCGTCTTTTCACTTGAAACATATTCTTTATAGATTGCATACTCTCTAATATAGTGATATTTTTCAAACAACTACCACCATCTCTGGGTCAGGTCGGGTACTTCTGGGACCACTCTCGTATTGACCATTTTACAGATGGACCATATCAGGGAAATGCTCGAGGAAATTAAAATATTTCCAAGAATGAATACAAATCAATCCGGATGACTCATCCTGGGCACTGGCCATTTCGTTTTTCTCTGCGGCATCCGAACATCACATTCCTACACTACGTCAAGTCTGTGACCGTTCGCAGCGACTCGTTTCCTCTCTTCACCACCCTTCTTTCTGTGTATCTTTTCTTCTATACTGGCTATTCACTCTTCAGTTTTTACCATAATCATGGTGCCAATAGTGTTTAGACCGCTTTCAAAGTTGCTCTAAGTTTACCGGTGTCGTGTGAAATACGTCTCGTACAAGGGAGCTGAAATGAATTGGGGAAAATAATTGGAAGAATGAAGAGCAATGGGGAATGCAGTACTAGGATATAGGGAGTTTACAGATGATGGGTAATGTGGTGCGTTAGAAAGAAAATCAGTGCCCCATTTCAAAGATTAAATTTTAAAAAACCTCAATTTACAATGACAAGACTCAAGATAAATGGAAAGTATACAATGAGAATCTATAGGGTAAGAATATAAGATCGAAAAGCTTGGTCATAGAAAGAGAATATGGCGTAAACGAGGGCTGCTTAGGTCCACCCACATTTCTTACCAGATAATAGAGCATTTAGGGTACCGAAATCAAATAAGGCTGAAGGGTTAGATAAAATCCTTGCAGAGCTACTTTTGGGTCCAGGATAACGTGGGAGATAAAGTTTTAATGAGTTCATTCATTTTATTTATTAGGAATAAATTTTGCCGGTAGATTTTTTCAGATACCAGATAGTTCTAATCCCAAGAAAGGGAACCGTTTGTTAGGACTTTAGAACCATTTTATTTTATTCAAAACGAAATAAAGATGGTATTTATCATCTGTACAAGAATGAGACATTAGAAGAAGAATTAAATTTGAGAAATAAGCGTTCACAAGGAGAAATTTAATGACATTAACGTTGAGTAAGGATTATAAGGAAATATTATTGATAACTTTAATATGGAACTTAGTTTTTTAAGAAAAGAAAATTGGCCATTAAAGCAAACTGATAAAGAATCGAGGTTTTAAAAATTTGGGCTTGACGAAGGATGGAAACAATAAAGCAACCTAAAAACAAGTGTAGAGAGATATTAACTTAGTCATGGAAGGCAGTGGATTATTGGGAGAAATCCAAAGTGACCGCAATGTATGAAATTTTGTTTGAAAAAGGAGTGTTGTAGATAGAAATACAAACATGACGGTTTGGTAAGCGATTAAGAGGGAGAAAAAGGATACGTGTATTAGGCGGTATGTTGAGAGATTGATTGCATGCAAAAGTGAAGACGGGTTTTTACGGTATGAAGTCTTGTTTCTATTAGGTGATTCTAACAAAGGTAGGGATATTAAGTCTGTGTCCATACAAATTCTACCGTATAAGGTAGACTACCAGCTAATGATGCAGAATAATTTTGATAGATTTGAAATGATAGTCGATGGAAAGCAGTCAGGTGTGATGAGATTTTGCGGAAGTGTAAGGCTAATATATTAAAGTTAGGGAGCGTAAACTAGTGAAGGTAGAAGAGTTTACTAATTCCTTAACTAGGTAAAGGACTTTGGTGAAAATGTTAATAATAGAATTGTGAAAAAATTAACGTGAAGCGTTCGTTGTATTTTACCTCTTGGATACTGTCGTTGAGGCATGGTAATATCCTAAATTGCTCACTTTTCAGATCTGTGTTTGGAGAAGAAATGAAATGCTGTAATATTGGTAAAGATATGCAACTTAATTTTCGGAAATGTAGAGTACGAGAGGTAATCGTTGAGAGAAATTGAAAGAAGGCTGGGCCATTGCTAAGGATAATGAGTACGAATGGAAGGTTGAAAAGCCTGATGCAGCAGATTGTTGGGTAAGCGAGGTAACGTCTGCAAAAAAATAGGGATGCTAAACAAAATAAAGTTAGGCAAAAGTTAGAAGGTATTTGGAGTTGAAGTTTAGTTCATTTCAGTGCAGGTAGAACACTAAAAGGCTAATAAAAACGAGGACTAAATCTTCTGAGTAGATGATTTTTAAAATTTTAATTACCTAGATTTAATTACCTATCTTGGTTCTAAAACATCACTGTTGTTAATGAGATCTTCAATGACTCTATATTTCTCCAAAATTCATTACTTATGAAGGTAAAATACATTCCTTCCATTTCTTCATGCCAAAAATCATTTTAAAATTCTCATTAGTTTCATACATAAAAGAAATTGAATACATAATCCTTATCATTGTTATTATAAGAGTAGATTTCAAATCAATTTCTGTTACTAATTTCACATCCATATCCACCAGATTTAATTCTATCGGTTTCATCTCTTCTACATTTTATGCAACATCATTCTATCTTTTTCGCCACAAATATGTTCATTTTCGTTGATTCGTAGATTATGAACCTTATAAAATGTAATGCATTCCTCAATCCGCCGCAAAAAGATATGTTCACCGTCTTTTTCGAATTTTTTTGATGATTTGAGAACAATGAAGGACATCAAAATCACACTTATCACTACATTGTTATTGACCTGTTTACTCAAAGCCTAAGCAAACAAACACCTTAGCCAAAAATATGCGCAAAACCTTATATTTTTTCACCATTAACAATAACAAGTGTAGGCATCATTAATTACTACCGAATTGTTCAAATTTCAAAAGTAAAAATTGACTGGAGAACTTAATTCAAACAGAAGTTTAGAATCCAAGTTATTTGAGGTCAATCTTGAGGTTTCTTGAGTCAAACTTGAGTCAAATCAAGGTTGACGAGGATTTGAGATCAAACTAAGGATTGCATTTATAACAAGTGTTATTATAACAGTAGTAATAATGATAATACGAGGGTCATCCGGAAAGTAGTACCCGTTCGTGCCGCATGAAGTGCTGACGACGCGAGTAGCCGCTGGACGAGGTCAGATAGCTTCAGTGGCTTGTCTGCCTTCTCTGAGCCAAGTTGCGTGACGCTAGCATTGCCTGTGTTGTTTCTGTGATTGTTTACAATGTTTAAAAAAATTGAGAACGCCGCCAGTTGTGAAGTGAGGGCAGTGATTAAATTCCTCAATGCAAGAAACGTTCGCCCATGTGATATTCATCGCCAATTAAAGGAGGTGTATGGAGACAATGTAATGGACGAGTCGTCTGTTCGGCGGTGGTGTCGCAACTTCAACATGGGGAGGGGGAACACACACGACGATGAGCGTTCGGGGAGACCGTCTGTCATTACAGACCAACTGGTGAGCTCAGTTGACGAATTCGTGAGGAACGATCGGCGCGTCACAATTGATGACATCTGTGAGCATTTTCCCAATGTTTCTCGAACAATTGTTCATGAAATTGTTAAACACCATCTGCATTATGCAAAAATTTGTGCAAGATGGGTCCCTCGCATGCTTACAGATGAGCACAAAACCAAGCGTATGGCTGCAGCACTGACGTTTTTGGGACGTTATTCTGATGAAGGAGACTCTTTCTTGACTCGCATAATTACTGGTGACGAAACATGGGTTTGTTATGCATCACCTGAGAGTAAACGACAGTCAATGGAGTGGCATCATGCTCATTCACCAAACAAACCAAAAAAATTCAAGACAGTTCTGCCCACCAGGAAACTCATGGCAACCATTTTCTGGGATCGACAAGGTGTATTGCTTATTGATTTTATGGCCCGTGGAGACACTATTAATGCCAATGCGTATTGTGAAACATTAAAGAAATTACGGCGGGCAATACAAATACGGCGGCGAGGTCTATTGTCTACTGGTGTCATTCTCGTTCATGACAATGCCAGGCCTCATGCAGCTGGGATAACACAAAAACTTTTGCAGCAATTCAAATGGAAAACTTTCGACCATCCACCGTATAGCCCGGACTTGGCCCCTTCAGATTTTCATCTCTTTACAAAGCTTAAAGACTTTTTGGCAGGAAAAAGATTTGACAGCGATGAAGAACTTAAAGAAGGAGTGACCCTGTATCTCAATGAGCTGGCGGCGAAGGACTATGCAGCAGGAATACAGAAACTTGTCACACGTTATGACAAATGCCTTAATTTGCTTGGAGATTATGTTGAGATTTCAAATAAAATTTTTTATGTTTGTTAATATTTACTTTTGTGTCTTTATTTCACGAACGGGTACTACTTTCCGGATGACACTCGTATTAATGAAGGTAACACTCTAATAAGTATGGGCTTCCTTTGCGGTTTGAATAATGTCCAAATCACGGACTTTCCTTTGATCAGCACCGATTTTTCAAATCTGTTCATTTCCCTAGTTCTCTCCTTTCGCAATTCTTTTCTCCCTTTTCCTCATCCTCCCCCTCTTTTATCCATATTCTGCAATTCCGTCCTCCCCAGCAGGCCGTCCCCTCATACCGCGGTCTCACAATCCTCCCCTCACCCCGGTTTGGCCCCGACTTTCATCTCCTCCTCTGATCGCTCCGCCTCTCGCCTCTCTCCCCATCCCCCTGCCCCGGGCACCAACACCGCAGATCCATATCACTTCCGCCTCGGCTAACACCAATTCGGCAGGGGGGGAGGGGAGGCGGCGTGTGAATTCGTCGTTCCGCTTTGATGGAATGACTTCAAAAAGGTTTATAAGCGTCGTTAAGGATTTCGCTCATTTAAATATCGCCTCGGGCAAAGCATTCGAACCACTCACGCGTCGAGAGGGAAATGCATTTCACTCTGCGAATGATGTACCATTCCATAAGCTGGGCTGGTAACAGATAATACGAGAACGAAAGTATTTCGGTGACGTTTGTTGCAATGCGTCGCTTCATCACGGCAACGCATTTTATGTCCAAATTTCCAGTTCGCATACTCATCATGACTCATGTCCTCATGACAGCGTGCATCAGGCATTTGCTCAATAATTGAAAATTTGTGTTTTCAGTTGCGTACATGGCCATATTATTTCTACCTTATCAAGTTATACCTTTAATGTTAGTGACATTACAGCCTACTATTATCCCATGGTCTAATAAAACTCGTGTTTTTGTTCACAAATTACGTGTCATGGATAGCATAAATTGGAAATCGGGAATCTGGAAAGTGACACCAGTAATTAGAAAGATTTTAGGCTGGGTACGTGGTATTTCACGAATGTGTTCCATGAAGAAAAAAATCGAAATTGGTGACATTATGTAAAACCAATAAGGTAAAATCGAACAACCACAGCACCGGAAATTAATTAAAATGGAGCATTTTTTGTAATATTACTGAATTTCAATTACATTTTTTTTACATATTTTCTTGTTTTCCTTACCAATTAAAAAACTGTCACCTACAGCCCGTGCTTGGTGAGTGGTCGTTTCAAGAAGCTAAGCGAGGTTAGTGATCGAGGAAAAAGGTCAAAGGGAGTTGGGGGAGGATGAGAGAGGAGATGGGATCTTTGGAAGTAGCGTTGAAGAGGTCAAAATCACGAACGAGAAGTATATATCGTTATCGGTTAAGATGGAAACGTTTCAGTTTCATGAAAAGAAAAATAAACCATTTTCAATTAATTTTTTGCATGAGGCTATTGGCACCAATGAACATGTCTCATTTATTTCTAATATCTGTGTAACGTATAAACTATGATTGTTGTGACTCTTCTCGCTTTACGTCTTATGCAGTAACCTTTAGATTTAACTGTGACTTTCACCAATACAATCTGCACAGAAATTCACTTGGCACTGCCTCCAATCCCTTCTTCTCACCATTCAGAAGTCTAGTAGTAGTTGTCATCTCGGTACTTGATTATCATCGAAATCATCATAAGAGTCTCCGTTTAGAATTTAGGTCATCATTCTTCAAATTACTCAAACATTCGACTTTAAGGAGCACTTAAAATAGGACTGCCTCTGGGGAAAGAGGAAGAGAGACGGAAAAAGTCTCTTGATTCTCCAATGTTGTCCAATGCACAACACGTGGCCGGGCCCCCAACCTCGGAGGCTTACCGTCGTAATACAAAGGATTCCTGCGTCCAATGGCCGTCCGCGGTTGGGATCCAAATACGTATCTGATCCGCCGATTCTTTTCCCTGGTCACAATTTCTATCGTACTGACCCGCGATGGTCAGTAGCGTAAAACTAATATAAAAACATTCATGAAAAATTTCTTGATAACGTTTGAAACGAAATGTAAACCTTGGTGACAGTTTTATAAAAATCAATCCGAACTCACTGTATCGTTGGCTTTTAAAAAAGGTTTTAATTATTTAAATTATACTATTTTCATCCTTTGAAAAGTTGTTTTTTTATTAAAATGTATCTACAATACCTCTTTCAGCGAAAATTGAACGCGCGAATCAAGGAAGAGACTTTCATCAGACGAGTCTTTCTCATTGTGCTAATTAAATATCTATTTAATTGATTTATTTTTAGTATCTTTTATTATATTTATTTTATCATTTTCTACTAATTTATATCTTTCTTAACTCCCCTTCCTATCCTTTGCCCATTTACAAGAGTACGGCTGGGGTCAACACTTCCCATTATATGCTATCTATCTTGCATATCTCTTTCATCAAGGAATAGTTTGATCTTATTGTTCATGTGGAAACTACAAGACTAGGATACTTATTTGTTGCATTTTTTCCCCATAATGTCACAATCTACTTCTATTCCGTCCAATATTCTTATATCCCGTTAACCTCGTTTTATGGAACTTAATCCTCTCTATCAAGTTTCTAAAAAATGCTATTACTTCCCATTAATTTATGAATTAACTTTTCCTTGCTGCTAAGCTACAAATTTTAACAACTTCCTGGCTTCTTTAAGCATATTACGTGCTTCGTTGTATGTTTCCATTCCTGTGGATTTTAATTGCTTCATCACTCCCAAATCTCAACAGACTGCAATTTACGCATGTTCCGTTCGACAACTATGATTCGAAGGGACAAAAACAGAGCTAGCTCATTGTCCAAGTATTTCCAAAGGATTGCCTAACTTTTCAAAATAAGAAAATTCTCTCCTAGGGGGTAATTACTACAGATTCAATTTGATAAAAACCCTTGCTTACCAGATCTCTAAGAAATATTAAGATGTATTTTAAGATACAATTAATGTTATAATAATAATAATTTATAAATAATTATAGTTAATATTGCTTCACAACCTTCTGCGACGAAAAATAAGATTAATGAAACCTAAGAAAGAGGTGTTAAATAGGATGCAATAATTTCGTTTAGGTTGCTACATATTTTACAAATTTAACGATTAATGATATCTCAGATAGTTTAATGCCAGAAGGCATAGGCTAAGTTGTTCTTCCGATTGTTCTTAAAAAGAGTTACCTTTGTATCTCACAAATTATCCAGGTGCCTAAATTGTTAGCACCATCAGTTCAGTGTGTATATGATCACAGCCCCTCGAGATCTCGGAAAAAAGTTATCCACCCGGACTCCTTAGAATTTTAAGAGGGAAAAGAGGAGCTGACGTGAAAAGATTTTACTCATTCGGTTGTCCCTTTCTAGAAACTAACCTAGCCAAAATGCCTACGCCATTTTTCAATATAATTTTTTCGTATCTTTTCCGATCGTGAAGTATACGGGGAAGTGAAAGAACTCTCGTGATTCGACATGCGTCCGCTGCAGTTTTTGGTGCTTCCATTTACGGCCGATCGATTGCCTGTCCGAATAGCGCATAGGATTTAAAATTCAAATGGGCGCTGTTGTCAGGAGGGATCCCACGGTCTTTACCAATGCAACAAACCACTTTCCTCCAGCGGTTCAGTCGCTGATATGGAGGTTATTAACGGGAATACAAATTTTCTAAATTGAATCCGGCGGATTCATCCTCCACCCCAAAGTCCAGTTTCCAGCTTGAGTTCAAACCAAAAATTTTGTTCGCAATGATGGCGCAGTGTGAAATAATTTTTACCGATACCAATGCATAAATTTTATCCCCGCGAGGAAATCATCCTAAGCAAAATGTTTTTCGTGGTCATGCACATACATTTGACCCTGCGTTTTTATATTTTGACCGTAGCACTCAGGAATACTATAATTTGAACGCAGCATTGCATTTCGTTTCATTGAGCATAAAAATAGCACAGTATGAAAGACTGAGGTCTACCCGTTCAACGGGAGATAACTATTAAATTTACTGCTCATCAAATTTTATGTTCTCCTATTTCCAAAGGGCGTAATGATAAGTCAAAATGTTCTATGCTACTAATGCGAGAGGAATCGTGGACAATTTGGGTATCAACGTGAAAACAAAGACGAAATATCAAAGATAATATGTTTGCGTCAAATTCGTAATACGTGAGATAAATTTTTCTTTTTAAAATTTATCACCAAATGACCATATTATTCCTGTTGTTATTAATTATTTTCAAATGTTGTCATAAATCTAATTACGGTATTCATGAAGACAAAAGCTACTTTATGTTGTTTTCATTTTATGTCGAGAAATAGAGCATACGAGTATATTTTATCGCATATTCTGAACATCCACTTAATATAGGTTACATGAAACCGAGGTAGTTGGATGTAATTACTCCAAGAATAGTGGAATCTGGCAGGCGATGGCCATTTTCAGCGCATTTTCACGGTTCTCATTATATCACGCTACCATTATGCACTTGTGCGATGGCAGGAATTGTAGCAATGGTAGCAATAATATTGCACAAAGCTACGCCAGATTGAAGCGTAAATAGAGGGGGTCTGTATCGCTAGAAACATGAAACGAAAAGCACCTCGATTTTACTCCCTGGATACTGACGTATCACTAACAGTGTCCCGTGGCTGATTGCATGTAAACAAACACGTCGAGCTCAGAGCACGTCGCAAAACCCAACATATCCTGGGCCGGGGGCACTTTTTTTGAAAAATAAAGTCGAAAATTTATCCTTTTTCATTTAGAGCAGATTTAGAGGAAGAGTAAACTTAAGGCATAGAATTGCTCTCCGCATACGCAAACCAATAAATAAAATATTTACACTTACGCATTTTTATTTACCGAAGCTAAAGGAAATAATTGAGCTATTCCTTATTCAAATGAATACGCGTTTCCCATTAACCTAACTCCTTTAATTCTGTTTAGTATTGAATCAATTGTATTAAAATTAGCCAGTGAATTTGATTCCTTTTCACTGTTACTTGGGGTTACCTTACTTTGTAAACATTCAGGCCCTTAGGGTCTGATGTAATTTAAAGATCCGTGACAGTAGGTCTCGGTTTGTTTTTCTCAATTTTTGAACCTCCGATTACGCCTCAGTGGGAATAAATACGCAAATAAACATTCAAGATGGCCAAAAATATGTGTACGGATGATTGAATAAAAATTTATGGGATGGTATCTGCCATTCGTAAAATCAGGGAGATAGATAGTAGAACGGAGAGTTTTAAAGTGTCGTTTTTTTCCTCGTGTCATCAGAGATTAAAATTGATACGACCGTAAGCGGGATGAGATAATTAAGATTGATAATATATATATATATATATATATATATATATATATATATATATATATATATATATATATATATTTCGTCGATACCTCCCATGTTTTTTTAATAGATCCATCCTTTTAACAGTTCTCCCGTATGATTTTTATATAAATGTCCTATCATTGAGTATTCTAGTATGTAAATAATATCTTTCATGTTTATCCAGTGGATCAAACTATTATTTGTATAGAGGTGTCATGATTGAGATTTTGCATGCATGGCTGGTGAGCTAACACCCCCCTCCACACGCCCTTTTGGTGGCTTGCGGGGTATTATGTAGATATAGGTGAGATACAATTTTAGCTTTTCAAACTACTTCTTCATTGCCAAAACCATCAAGTACATATACTTGCATTTGGTTTGGCTAACCAAATTACAGCACTGGTGTTCACAGAAAACTACTTGACTTAAAGATAGTTTTTTCGACGGAAACTCCTTCGTCTACTGATGTGTTCTTAAACCACAATGTATTCAAAAGGTTATTAATCTTTTCTAACAGAGTTAATGAGGATCGGGAATCGACTAGTGCGATCCCTATATTGCCTTTCCAGTTCTAAATCCCTATAGGACAGCAATCATGTAGTGCCAAAGCAAATTCTAAATTAGCAACTGCAAAAAAAGCTTCATTTTGATTTGAATTTAAAGTGATGTGTTTATTTATAAGTTTGAATGGGAGTTTAGATGAATAGACGTATCTTTAAGCCGTATATTTGAAGGGAACATACTTTTTTCGAAGAATTTAAGGCTGAAACGCTAAGCTATCCGACCCAAGACTGCTCTCTCAGTTATTTTCACGCTATATGTCACCGCGTTGGGGAAGTAACGTGGCCGGGGAATGTTGGAGATGCTATTGGGGACGTCCCAGTGTTATTTTACCAGGCTTCCATTAGCCCGTATCTCTTCTGACGGCATAAAAGTAATCGTTGCCCTCGGTCAGCAATTGATGTGTCCTACTTGTTACATTTCTCAAGAGTGCCAACTCTCGTTGAATTATTTTTCCGTTGCATCCCCAGAGATAAAAGGCCAAAGTCAATCTAAATTTATCGTTTAAATTCTCATCTGGGCAATGCGCTCTTGGACTACGCCACTTGCACAAAGGCAGGCGACGCGACGCCGCGACTGAAGTGGCACTTTCATCCCCAACCTGGGAAAATCCTCGAGAGTGGAATTGACCCCGCGATACCACCCGCCACCACAATAGTAGGTGGGAGGGGACGAGATCTGGTTGTATCCTAGCGAGAGAATTAGTTGTACATCTCGTGCCCTCTCACATGGAGTGGGATGCCTGGAGATGAACTTCTCACTCAGAAATGAAAATAAAGGGGTTTCCATCGATTTCCCCCAATTTGATACTAGTTAATTTCTAGGGGTAGCGTTTTTCGACGACAACAGCCACTTAGTGCCATATAACACCCTGATATGAAATAAAATTATTTTTAATTGTAAAGAAAATAGTAGATGCATGAAGAAATACTATTCACGCCACTCCCTTTTGCACCAAATACATCCACCCTACTAACTGTTACGAAGACAAGCGGCAGGACGTATTGGTTAACAGCCATTACAGTATTTAATGGTGGATGTGTCGGAAACTCTTTCCTCTTGTTGTGATCGCAAATTATGAGAGTAAAAATAGGTGCAGGCATTTTAAAGAAAAGCCTAATTATAATTTACAACATTAAACATTCCCTCCTTGTACTGTCTTCCTTACAGTCTTATCCCTGCATAATTCTTTACGTCTCTGCCAAAACTCTGCCATTGGTTCACATATCCGTTTCTTCCCATTAAACTTCAACTATTTATTTCCTTGAGAATTTCTTTAACCATATTCAATCCTAACTTTATATTTCTACCGATTTCACTCAAACCACATAGTATTACTATCTAACACACTCACTGTTAGGCGTTCCGATGCTTCCGTTTTCTCTATATTTGCGAATGTACATGAGGGGTTAGTTGGAAGAAGTGATACTATATCGCTCCAATAAAGGTATTTTACTATTACTACTGTTACTATTATCATTATTATTACATAATTGAACCTTTGAAATGGACTATGAAATTAGAATGTAAATTTTTGCCACTAAATATTACTCCTTTCCAAATGTTACTGCAAACACTTTTAAGTACCCTATGCCAGCCACGATAATTAATATCGTATGCATTGGTAGTCATTCAATCAGGTTGAGTACTTCGATAGCAAAAGTCTTAAATATTTAAAGTACATGAATTATGAAAATTTTAAAATAGGTTGCTATAATGAAAAAATAGGTGTCTCCTTTAAAAATATATTCATTCGGGGATATACGATCAGATTTATACAATAAAATGTATTCTCAGCTTTTTATATGGTCTGCTACTTTAATCACATATCGGTATGTATTGTGCATTGTTAAAAGGTGTTTCATATCGTAGTCACCATTGATATATGCACAATTCCACACACGCTGCCGTAGGAGAGTATAGCGTGTTTGTCATGGCACCAAGCTTCTATGTACAGTTATGTACGTTTGCATAAATTAAGCACATAAACATATGTTACAAATTAACACATGCAGGTAGAGAGGTTGAATCATCTATTCCGTCGAGGTTAAAGACTGAGTCATTGAGATGTACCCTATTCTCTAGCGTGCGATTGCAACTCCCCTTTATTCCTGATGAAAGAGGGCCACAGCAATGCAAGCGTTTTCAATTCACGTACCTTATTTCTATTTTGTATCCTCCAGATTTATTTTGAGATTTATTCTGAGAGTCACAAATCAATTTCAGATATTCCACTGCTTGAGGTCTGCTTTGCCGCATCAGTTGCCTTTTCAGTCCAAAACATTTCTAAATGATCATGATCTGCACAAAGTTTGACATCTAAATTCTACGAAGGCTGAAGTGTACCCGTAATGGATAATGTTAAAGCAAAACTTCACAATTTCACATGAAAATAAGCTTTATTTCTCTCATGATGATAATTAAGCTTATTTTCATGTGGATTTATAAAGTTTTGTTTTAATATTTGTCATTATGAAGCAATTCCACAAAGTTACGCCTGAAACCATTCATTACATGGAGTGTACAAGTTTCGTAGAATTTTCATGAGACGCATCCATCCACAGCGGCACCGTGATTAATTTTTATTTCCGCGGATTAACTCGCAAAAATGAAAACTAGCAATGTATGTGAACCATAATCATAATACTATTCTTAAGCAAGAATTGTCGAAACCTCATTTATCGGGAAAATTGTTTCGTGTTGGGGGTTGGACCAGAGAAGGAATTATATTAGTGTTCGTTTAAAATGAATACACTCTGTAACTTCCACACAATTTTTATTCGTACTACCGGTTTCAACGCTTCGGCGTCATCATCAGGTACATAAAATCCTTTGTTTTACAATACTTTGTAATTTCCAAACAATAACAATTGTGTGGAAGTTACAAAGTATATTCATTTAAAACGAAAATGAACCTCTACAAAGTTCAGCCTGAGACCATAGAATTTATATTAGTGTTATTGCTGATTATCGATTTTCAAACAGCAATGAACCTAAATATAATGTTCCTAATATAAAAAAATGCTTGTATACTTGCAACACTTCGGACTTATAGTAAATACTCTCCTCTCTCATCATCCTCTCTAATCTTCCTTCTCTCTCATTTACGCCTACTCGCCTTCATCGCCTCTATTTCATGTGAGGTGGACAATAACTTTAAAATTTTTGAAATGCTGCTATAAAAAATTCTAATGGAACTCACGAGAAAGAATATGCTTACATATGTTTAAAAGTTAGGTTTTTAAAAATTTTACTACATTTTGGTCATTTTCAAATAATAATCACTCTTAGTACGAAATTAGCAACGAACACAACTCGGTGAGCTACACGTTTTGTCGGGAGGATCTGCCTCTCTGGCCGCGCTTCTGTTTTGTATGATAACCTTGATCGCGAGAGACGCAATCACTTTGGATCATACGTGGCGGCTATCCCCTCGATGTTTGCAACGCCGCTTCTCACGCAGCGAATCTCAAAACCTACCCGAGTAGCAATTGTGATTTTCCTCCCGGGTGGTTTGGGACTTCACTTTTTAAAGCGTTCCCTCCGCCACTTGTTTTTCACCGTGCGCTCTCTTTTACGGATACCCAAACATTTTTTTTTCATCGCAAGTTTCAAGGGGAGAGCCTGTCATCCCAATCACTGCCAAATTAAGTTAGCTCTCTCCCCGCCAACATCCCTCCTCTCTGCGTCCCTTTCTCTCTCTTTCACCATCCCCCATCTCCCTTGCTCGCCCCAAAACCGATCGGTGGCCAGGTGGATTGCGAGGGGTGGACTTATTAATTCCGAAACCTCCCCCCGTCCTTAATAAAGACAATAATTAATCAATCGATCACTCATTAGAGCCCTCCCTGCGACCAAAATCCCTCCTGAACCCCCCGTCCTCTCTCCCAATCCGATTAACCCCTCCCCTCTGGCTTCCCTTCTTTCGTCTTCCTCCGCTCGACCGGGTCCTTTCACTCCCCATTCCCCATTCCCCCTTTCCTTCTCTTCAAACCCGCTCCAGTTCTGGCTTTGAAACCCTCTTGTCTACTCCTTGCAACCCCCCCGTTCTCCTTCAATCTCTCCCCAGCTCCCCTTTACCCACTTTTGTCTCCTTCGCCCCCCTCAATTCACCCCAGTGACACGCGAGCACTCATCATCGCCCTTAGCGTAAACTACTTGACAAAAAGCGAAAGTTTGACAAATCTTCTCGAACGGGTTGGAGCGGGATGCAGGGACGAGGGGTAATCAGGGGGGACTTTCGAGGGGGTCTATCTCTCTCTTTCTCTGTTTGGTTGACAAGACGAGTGTTGGAAGGTGAGGGCGGTAAAGAATGGAGAGAAAATTTTATTGATCGCATGTAGGGAGGGTTTTGAGGGAGGAATTATTAAAGGCGAAGAATTACGGCGACCACAACCGCCGCAAGACAAAAATTAGCGCATGGGGCTTGCGAGTGTTTCTCGTGGTGAAAATTTCTGTTGAGAATCGTAGGGGAGGCATTGAATTTTGTTTTTGAACTGTGAGTTTTCACTTTGAATCCATCTGTCAAAGTTTGGCGTCGGCAGGCTGAACCTCGACTGCATATAAGTGTTTGAGGGTGGTAAGTGAAACTTTTACGCCTCTTTTATCAAACCTTTTTTGAAAATTATTTATCCATGCATAGCAGTCATTAGCGAAAGTAATAGCATCCAGAAAGGGAATGGGAATGATTAAATGTAAAAAACATTTCGTGCATTACACATCGGCTCTAAGTATTAATCGAAATGATTTTTATTCATTCAGGCGAGGTTCTTGGCAGTGATTAGCTGATTATTCCGTACAGTGATGGATCCAAGGAGTTAGGACACTTGTGGGTTAATGGCCAAACTTGCAGAGCATTTTCTCTAGCAGATTTCGTTGTCGTAAAAATTAAAATTGATATTAATTCATAATTGCCTTCATCTACTGCCCACATAACGTAAACTGGTCCACTGCAGCATGCGTTGCGGTATCTAAATTAGTATTATTGGTTAAAATTTTATATCATTTTCAATTTTCTCTGCAGAATTCATGGTTTTTCAATTGTTTTTTTAAATTTATTTAAAAGGCTTCCCTGGGAATTCCTATATCCTCTACCGACTTTGAGGCTTTCAAGTTGTTCCCGCGTTCATCGAAGTTGTCGGGCAAAATCTTCGTCCACATTGAAATCAGAACCTTTAGTCCCTAGACGTTTGGCCCAAGGAGTCCGACGAGAATACCGATAAAAAACTTCATTCAGCCTGATTGATCATCGCATAAGGTACAGCCCAAAAGCTTAAAGCATATATAGCAATGATTACATTTTGAAAAATTGGAATTACAAATTTGACCTAGCATAATTACATAAATGAAATAGGGTAAGTGTATTAGAATTAAAAGTATACAAAGGAAGGTTCTATGTATAGGGATATTATAAAACAGAGAGCTTGACGTATATATTGTGTTTCGCATATCTTTATTAGTCGCTGCTTGCCATTAGCGCTATGTCAAATTTTGTTTGTTTTAAGTTACCAATAAACTTACGCATAAATAAATAAATGGCTTGCAGTTGATTTAATAATTTCAATTCCCTTGCAATATTTATTCAACTTATTGTACATTTTCAATGTAAATTCAGCATATCAAATTTGCATACAACTCTCCTGTGTCCATCTTTCCATATTTCTTTAATACCCACTCTTCTCTGATCTTCGACCATTATGGACATACCACCTGCAACGGAGTACTTAAGTGAATCACAAGGAAACAAGCACCTGCTAAAATGATAAGATTTCATTTCCTTATGGATTTAAATAGGAGATTTGTGATGGATTTCCCCATGCAACAGATAAATATGACACATGAATTTTAGGTGCAAATCGTTGCATAACGTAAAGTGTGAATAAGGACGGAATCTAATGATGTCCTCATATAAATTACTTAGTGTAATAAAATGAATAGCATTCCTAATCTTAGTAATTCACGTAAACGTAAACACGCAATTTTATCGAAGAATCTCTCTGGTAAGTTGCATGAACGCGATATACAGAATGGATCCAGTAATTAATGTGAACAATGGCTACTCCACATATGTCTACTGCAAACATTGTTTGGAGTCATCAAGCCCCGAGGTGCACGCTCCTAACGATTTATTCCATTCGACAGACCGCAACTTGGAGGCATGACGAGTAAATTAGTGTGGCTTCCACCAATGTGTTCCTCGAACGTCATTTCAAAGTTTTCCATCCGGTAGGTGTTGCAAAAATAGGCGATGACGTCCTCAACCTGAACCCGTCGAATGCGCCGGCGGACGTGAGCTGTCCGCGTCTTCTTCAGTCGGGAATAAAGGAGGGCGTTTATTTTTTACCGTCAGAGGATATTTTTATTTTGTTCTCGAGAGCCCTTTGGAAAAATATCGTTCCCACTGGGCGAATATGCTGAGCGGTCGTCTCGTCGTTCGCTTCTTTTTTATTCCAATGCGGGGAACCTAATTATCAGTTCACTCCTAAAACTCCTCGACGAAAATTCTTGAAGAGTGACAAAATAAAATTATATTTTCCGCTTCATTATTTATCAGATGTTTGCCAAGGGTAAGGGTTTACCATGGCCTGGGTTCTCGTCTCCAAGTGGAGAAGAATCTCGGTGAAAATAAACCCGCAAATTATTGACATTTTTCAATTCGAAGAATTTAAAAATATACATTGTTTAAATAAGTTTTATTCTACCAAGAAAAATTGATTTGTCTGTAACCCAAATCCCGAGTTTGCATTTTTCAGTCGCAAAGGGTGGACATATTATTATATTGCCTTACAATTTACAGAAAACTATTTGGATATTATTTTAACATATTTACGTATGCCGTGTTTTCTTTATACTTTTATCGGGTCAAATCCGTCTGAATATTTTTTCCCGAATATTTTTTCAACCAAAAGTGTATATAAACGTACCAAGCATTGTGCAGGAGAAGAAAATTGCTAGAAGAAATCCGGAATTGGTAGGAATGGTGGATTCTGAGCATTTTGATGAGGGAAGGAATGTTGGAGACGTGATAGAGGGGAGAATGTTTAGCTATTGAGGAAGGAGAAGGAAAAGGATACACATGTACGGAATGAAAGGAAGCGGAATGTTTGCTGGATTGGATAAGCATATTTTATTAGGAGGTGTCTTATTATGTGAGGCTAAGGAATGTGGAAATATTCAGGGCGTTTCCATCCAAAATGCACGTTGAACCATAGACCACAAAATAATAATAATAGTACTTGCTAAATTTAAGTCAAATTCATTATACATTGATTACATGGCATGCAGTCACTCACCATCAGAAGGTAGTTTTACCGAGCTGAAAAAACATGATATTAAAAAAAACCTCATGGATACGTAGAACAAAAACAATGTTTACAAAGAATATGATGGTTTAAATACTTTCAATACAGCCAAATACTTGAAAAGAGTTGATGGCATTATGTGAGTTGAGCTGGCCACTCAAAAATATCGTTAATCATGAATTAAGTCTCACATATATGTGTACTTTAGTTACGTTTAAATTGAACTGCCTTTACCAAAGCTATGACCACTGCCACCGCGTGGAAACCATAGCCATGGATCGGTAAATTTACTTTCTCTACGGTGGTAAAACCATAAAATAAAGCTGTCGAGTTACTTGGTTGAATCATGCCATTGTATTCCAGTAATAGCAGTATTGTTGGGGAGGCGACCGACAGCTCAGGTCATTTGCGCCATTAGAGATGGATGGGAAAGGATGAAGGGTGGAGAGAAACCTGGCGTCGGCATTAGCCTGCTCTTAACGAAAGGCGCCAAGGGGTCCGCAGCTTAACGTCCCATCCGACGGACGGCGTACTCATTCAAAGTGCCCTCCACAAAGCACCAAGTAGGGATCGGGATACCACTGAAAATTATCTGTCGCCGCCGGGATTCGAACCCGGGCCCTCTCGGTGGGAAGCCCGTACGTTAGCCACCGCACCATCCCGATCCCCCATTGTATTATAATATTATTAGTCACCCAATGAGATGGTCCAAGTTTTATAATAATTTCTAATTCGTTAGTGTAAATTTCTTTAAGTCAATTCAGGAATAAAGATGTACTCAGTTAATCAAAATCGCCATTATTTTAATTTCATATTATATATTTTGGTCGCGAATATTTCTGGAGAAACTTTACCTTGAAAAATTAATCAAATAAAAATATTCACACTGATGATTATATATATACTAATAGAGTGTTTATTTCTTTAAGGGAAGTGATAAAATTAATAAAGGTGGCGTCGTAGCAATATTATCATTTAATTTAGGTAAAGGCACGTTTATAAAACATTAATGTTTGAGACGCGTCTGTAACATTCATTTCGTGGAGTTAAATAGATCTTTGAATAGAAAAATAACGCCAGGACGAATTTAACGATCATCGGGGGAAATAAAATGAGCGATAATTTGCCAACGTAAGTTTATCGTCGCATGTCTACAGTACGTTGTAAATGGTTTACCTCTAACTAAGTAGTTACCTCTGCGTGAAAGTAAACCTGACTGTAAAACAAACTGCCAATCGCTTTAGTGATCGCTATAAGGGATCAATTGCTTTGGTTTTTACACCATCTAAATAAAAGCTGCTTTAATTTTCCTTTCGTGACCCGGCTACGAGTTTCCCACAGTTAAATGTACGCGGCATGCATCGAGTAAAATAAAATATCGAATTCATTCAAAATCCTTTTCGAGGTAATGTATTTAGAAGCGCGCATTGTGATCGATCGTATTGTTTTTTATTGTTGTTATTTCAATCTGCGCTGTAAACAGGTTAACTTTCACGAATCGAGATTTTTTCTTATTTTACCAGAGAATTAATTAATTGGGGCGGCAAAACTGGTGCGTCGAATCGGAATTTGGCCCCGCAGGCGGGGGCAGGGGGGAGGATGGTGGAAGGTGGTCCGGCGCCAGAAACAATGGCACGTCCGGTTTATAAAATGGCGGCTAATTCCACCGGTGCGGTCCGCTCTCGTGGGTGTCTGTGGCGGGAGGGGGTGATGGGGTTGGTTTCCGCTGAAAACGAGGCCGCCCTGCACCGCCCTCTCGCATTCCCGACCCCCCTCGCGAGGGTGTTTTGGGGTGGGCATGTGGGGAGTGAGCGAGGTCATGGGAAACGTCCACAAGGCGGGCGCACCGCGGGGTCGGGGGTCTCGGCAGACGCACGGAAGGCGAAGTGGGGTGGGAGAGTGAGGCGGCATTTGCGAAAGCAGACGTCCCTGCGCGCGTCCGTCCCCGGCATTTGCGGATGGAAATGAGGGGACGACGGAGTAGAGGTTTTGAAGTGGGGGAGCGTGGGGATGGCCGGTTCTGAATGCAGTCGGGGAGGAGCGACCGGTGACGGAGTGATTACGCGACGGCCCGACACGGAGGGCAAGGGGGAGGAGGGTATGGTGTGGCGGTGGGATGGAGGAGGGTCCTCGGTTTCGACGCTGCCGCTTTTGTGCCGGCGAGGCATGCGGGCATTTGTCGGAATGGGAGCGTGAATGCTGCATGTTCACCGGACGCTATGGAAGATGGAAGCCGTCGCTCTCCGGGGTCGGGTGTTGTGAAGGAACCAGTAAGGGGATGGGACGAGGGAGGGAGGAGGGAGACAGACCGAGGGATCGTGCACCAAGGAGCGGACGCGAGGAAGAATAAGAAGTGGGTGCACCAGCGAAGGAGTCCGGGGGTCCTTCCTCCCAAGAAGGAGGAATTGTGGGGGTTGATGCGTGGGTCGGGCGGGTTAGGGAGCAATTGAAGGAGAGCAGTGCTCTGCCGGGATAGGCGATAAATCACGACTCTGCCCACACCCGTTCACCCCACGCCCATCCTCCCGGGGGAGGGGGAGGAGGCTGAGAATGCATTGGGAGCGCAGTACTTTGAGGGTTTGTCCGTGAGTGGTGAGGACAGCGCTATCGGAAAGAGGAATGGGGACAACAAGAGAGGGAAAAGTGCACTTATTGGCCGGGAAGAAGCATTAAATTTCTTTCCCCGTTCCGAGATCGATAAATTGGTGGATAATTACAGTATTTCGGTAAGGAAAAATAAGGCCTACAATGGAGATAATTAACTAAATTTGAGCTCTCAAAGAATTTTTGTATAACTTTTAGAATAAACGTTGTGTGACAAAAGAATTCACATTAAAACCAGTTGAAATTGTGCCAATAAAAATTCTAATTGAATTTGTGGAAAAATATAATTGAGTGCATCTACCCACAAAATTCACTAAAATGAAATAACGACGGCAGCTTGTTGGTATAAATGTTGTTAGGATCGAGTTAAATAGGAATTTTCTTCTTTAAATAGTTTAAACAAGAAAAATATTTTTTTCTATGTAACGCTCACTATAAATATAGTATACTAACCACATTAAACATCCGGAGGTTTGCTTGAAGGATGACCTTACTTAATACGAAGCCTTTTACCGCGTGTGAAATTCACACATCAGGGTAGAGGGCCCAGTTGCTTTCCCTGTGTCGCCAGTGGTTTCCTAGAAAGGTATAAGTCTAGAAAAATCACAGTGCTTGGGTGGAGCTGAAGATGCTCAGAGACGTCATCTAGAATGAACTCTTGTTTTGCATTTTCCCGAGCTATTCTCTATCCACTTGATACGCACGCTCCTTATAACACACTAGATATGTGTTTTATGCGAGGTTCATTGTGCGTTTTTAACAACTGTTACATTTACCTTAGAGGTTTTCTATATTTGAGTTAAATAACCTTTTAAATTAAATAATAATTACCTGAATTAATTTGTTCACCCTGCTCTCAATGAACAACTCAAAATTTTCTGATGCAAATCCCGATATGTGAGGTGACGCAGTATTCTTGCGGAACTCACGGCTTCAACAGGACAATTGAAATGGATATCTTGTTTAACCGAAATCCCAATTACTATTAAAATTCTCTAAATGTAGCATTTAATGCATAAGTGATCCTTTATATCAATGGTACCAAATAATGAATTCCTATCCCCGTACATATGTGAAGTGAACTTCAGGCGTCATAAAATTAGGTAGAAAATTTTAATATTCTGTAGGCGTTTCAACATTAGTCATTGGCATATTTTTTTTAAATCAGGTCATTTTATGAAAAAAATACTTAAATTGAGTCGCTTCACATATACTTGACTTTGTGTGCAGATCCAAAAACATAGCAGCAAGGTTAAATGTCAAACATTAAAACACGGGAATAAGTTTTTAATTCAAGTTTTGCTTTACAAGTGCCTCTAAGCTTAAATTATGCTAGGAAATATTTGTAAGCCAATACTTCCTGGTATAGGACACAAAGAGGAGGAAGTAGATCGTTTGGAGAAGAATCGGTCTAGCTCTAAAGGGTTTCGCGAGCAAAGGTTGAATGGACTTTGCTGATAAGTCTGAATGAAATTTATTTCTTTGAAGAATGAATCGAATCATCTGCTATAGCAGTGGGCTACTGAGAAATATGATATCTCAGTTTTCCCCGATCCTTTGATGAAGTCCTTTACTAAGCTTTGTGTAACAGAATGCGTTTAAAAGTGATCCGAAACGGAATATTCAAGAGCTCTTTCTCTCCGCATGAAGCCATTGAAGTATTTATTGAATGGAGATAACAGTACGTACCATAACGGTTAATATGAACTAGACAGGCAAAGATAAATTATTAAAATTTCTAAATGCCAATAAAGGTAAATTGAATACAATTTACCATAGATTGTTGGCAATAAAATTCGATTTTTAAGATATGAAATTAAGTAATGGATTAAATGTTCGTCTTTTCTTGGATCAGACTAAGTTTGCTCTTCCTAAATCCATGTAAAATGGTTATTTTCGTTTTGAATTGTTTTTGACGAAGACAAATTAAATGCAATTTTGTTTATCAGAATGATTGGCACTAAAATATTTGGTGAGAGATCTCTTTTCAAGAGCAAAAGCAAGCAAAATCACACAGTGCGACTACATAAATCCGCATGCGAGCGAAGATAGTGAAGATGTTGCAAAATTTTAAACTGAAAGGCTTAATATAATTTGATAGCCTTGGAAACATGGCACTGGAGGGGAATGCTGAGGTGTAAATATACAGATAAAGTGGTGAAGGAGGAAGTATGCAAAAGAACAGAAGGGATAAGTACAATATGGAGGTAGAACTCTACATCAAAGAAGAACTAAAAGGACTGGGTGCTCCCTGAATCACTATGGATTATTTAGAAACATAATAGAGAGGAAACTCAAAAGGATCATCCTGCTGAGAAAACCAATATTTAAGTAGATAGGACGTGAAAGGACGTGAAATAAAAAGCTATCAATGGGTGAGGGAATAAATACTGAAGATATAAGAATGGAAATCTGTAGTAAACCAAACTTAGAATTGAATTTTTGATTATGATGATTAGCATCAAAAATAAAAATGATCATATTTTATGGTGACGTGCAAAATGTTCAGTGGTTGGTACAGGCGGTAGAAAAAAAAGAGGATAGGAGAAATATAAAGAAATGGAGAACGATTTTATGTGGGGTACGTTGCGTCAGATTAATAAGGAATTATGAACCAATCAGAGAAAATAAATATACACGTATAAACCTGGGACATTAAGTAAAAATATTTGATTAGCTGCTTGGAAAATAGTTCCAACGAAAGTCTATTCTTTTCATAAATATAGCAGATAAAAATAGCACTTAAAAATCATCAAGGCGATAGAAACATCCATGAATCAGTTAATGAGATGGCTTAACCTTTCTGAATGGTACTTATAGGGTTCCCATTTCTGATCTAGGCAATTTGGACACATAAACACTTAAAAGATATACTGGCGCAAGACGTAGGGCGAGTGGACTATTTAGAGAAAGTATACAGGAAATACGAGTATTCAGCATCATTACGTGTACTCCTGATTTCATAAATGATTTCCACTAAAAATCTAAATGTGTTGATTATTGCACAAAGCACTTGTGAAAAGTATTATTATTACCAAATAGTACCCATATGTAGTTCCCCGATTCTTAGATTTCCGGCGAACCTGGATCCGAATTCGACTCGCGGTTAAGGAATTCGAACTAGGGATTATTCTCTAAAACATTTCACTTCGTTTTAAGAGATTTCATCTATTCGAAAAAGTCGAAGTGTTTACGAGAGGAATAAATGGTCACCACATGCCACATTTTGTGTCTTTCTATTCGAACAATTTCGACGCTATGCGGAAGAGAAGGAGGAAGAGATGGGGGTTCAGCTTCCAAGAGGAGAGCACAATCCAGCCTCGTATACCCGAGAAACTCACTCATTTCAAAGCGTCTGTTGGGATGAGGCGCCTGGCCGCCACAAGACCCCGCTCATCCCTTTAGACGCCGCGAGGCACCATTCGGGTAAACGAACACGGAAAGGATTCCGAGTATCGTCTCAAAGCGGCGTTACCCAGATCCCGCCCGGGTCCCAGCGACCAGTCGGCCTGGGTGGAGGAGGGAGACAGGGAGGTGATCGGCGAAGGGAGGATCGGAGAAAGGCGGAAGTTGAAGGAAGGGCCGGAGTGAGGAGGCATGAGACGCGCGATCGTGTTTGCTCTGCTCTGTGGTACACACGGAGGGACTGTGTGGACAAGCCGAATGCAAGTGCTCGGAACTAATTAGGATAATGGCCGCGGCGCTGCCTGTGGCGTGGAGCGCGGGCTGATTTTGCGGGTTGGTCGGGGCATGTGGGGATGGGTGGGTGCGGTGGGGGAGATTGGTCGGGTGGCTGCGAAGGGGTAAGTACGTCCTTGCGGAAGGGGTGGTCCGTGGGTGGTGGGATCGGGAGTTAGGAAGAGACGAGTGGGCGGTTGCACGTCTCGACGGGGGTGGGTGTAAGGATCCCATTCCGAAATGCCCCTGCCGCTTAAGTGCCGGCAACTGGAAGCGAGCCGTAGAGATAATTACGCCTCCTTTCATTTCCCTCCTCCCGCCTCCCGCGAATCCCCTCTCACGAAGGATCCTGAGAAATCTGCTGATTTCACATAGGGTGGGCGGGATAATGGCGGCTTTCAGGTCTTTGGTGTCTTCTTTTTCCATGAAGTCCTGTGACTGACGCGATTCAAAAAGGGAGATCGAAGAGGTCAGATCGTGGTAGTTAAACTGGATTCATTTATGGACTGGGTTCGATTGATTGAAAGCCCTAAATGGAATGCAAACAGCTATGAAATCAGTGTTAGATGGAGAGCAAGAGGAAGAGATGAAACTGTGGCGACTCATTATTTGTAGTTGTCATGACGGGAGCCAATTAACTAAGTGTATCCTTGGTAATTAAAGCATATTGGAAGTGCTTAATGTGTTTACCAGTTAATTACTGGCTTACATAAAAAGAAGTCATTTGAGCTATTTGCTCCCCTATTGGCTGTATATTTCGTTTGTCACTGTGCTTTCCAAATGTGCGCAGGGAGCCAACGTGAAGACATGGAATGGGGGAAGGTGAAATAGTTTGCAATGCTGCCACTCAAATGATGCAAGGCACGGGCCATATTTCGCCTAGAAAGAAGAGAGAAGTAAAGTAGTAGTAGTTTTAGGGGAGGCAACCGACAACCAAAGTCATTAGGAATGGATGAGAAAGAAGGATGGAGAGAAACCCAGGCATTCGGCATTCGCCTACTCTTGTCGAAAGGCGCCAAGGGTTCCGGCAGATTAACCTGCCATCCAACGGGCTTTGGATTCACTCAAAACTCTCCATGAAGTACATCAGGTAGGGATCAGGATCACATTGAAAAATATTTCACCGCCAGGAGTCGATCCCTGACCCTATCGATGGGAAGTCTGTATGTTAGCCACCGCACCATCCTCGATACCCGAGAAAAGTTAAGCTAAGTAGGACTAGTCAAGGTGAAGTCGAACGCAAAACTTGTTAGCAATGAATTCATACCGTGACATAATGAGTTTGAAACGTTCGTAAACGGAAGAGTATCTTACCATTTTCGCGGAGTTCATAGATGGTACTCATTAAGAATATATATATATATATATATATATATATATATATATATATATATATATATATTAAGAAAAATATTAATTGGTTAATTAGAACACTGCACTAGAACCTGATGCTTTATATCACAATTACTGTCACTACTCAAACTGTCATATTAAAATGCCCGAATCCTTTCTAGCCTTGAACGACGGCGCAAACAAAGGTGTTTCAAAGGAGGGGAAAAATGCAAGGCAATATCGGGACAGGAGGATTTGGGAGCTAAGTCAAAAGGTCTGAAGGCGCTCCTCTTCTAAACATTCCATTCCCAATTGTCTGGTCCGACTGCACTTGGTTTCCTCTCGATGTCTCATAAACGGAGCGACATAAAACTAATGCAGGTCAGGTGTTCCTGCTAGCCAATAAGGACCAAATTATGTACATTTCCTTATTTCAAGTTCGCCTTTCGTTAAATTTTGAGCTGTCAAGCTAAAAATTAAAACCTTAATTTCAGATACGCTATAGAAACTACAGTTAAAGTGACAGCATTTGTGATAAAATGAATGGAAAATCTGTATATATTGTAAACGAGGAAATTCTATTGTAGCGAGGTACAGCATTACATTAAAGAACATACCAAACGGATGCCAACTATATTACTGACAAGGATATTACTGACAAGTTCAATGATTTAAAGATTGACTACGGGTAAATGCATAGATAGCTATTTTAACTAATGCTTTTGGAAAAGTATAATTAGTTGTAAATATTAATCTGAATATTCTTAATGAAGATCTCTAATTAATTTGGTTTATTGTAGATGAATGCAATGGGGAACTTTAGCGCTCTATGAAAGACATTGGTGACATGAAAAAATTGAAAAATATAAAACAATAAGTTTTTATTAAAAGCAGATAGGAAAGAATAAAAAAATGTAAGAAACACTTGTGCCATTGCATTGTTTTTAAGACTTTGAACACATTTGGAAAATTTTATTGATAACACAGCGATTGATTCACTTTTTCATTCAAAATTAACAAAATAGGGTTAATATCATGATAAACAATAAACTTCCTTTTTAATATAAACAAACATTCTCTTTAACTATTCAAACAACATATATACTCCATAAAAATTTAATCAGAAATTCCTGTACTGTACAATCGTGTACTGAAACTCTTCTCTATTTAATTTTTTTTTATTTTTCTCAAATAGGACTTCGTTTAGGCAAATAAAATACAGTAGGATTTTTCATCAAAGGCATTAGAATATAATTTGTATTTCAATAATAGACCTATTTTTTGCCTCTATTGTCTTCTTGTAATTGTCCTGTAGTATTACAAGTTATTCAGGAAATTAAAGAATTGTGCAAATTAAATTAAACAAGGTTTGGTCATTAATGGCACACTTGCATATTTTCGAAGTGTCAAAATCGTATATACCGCTTTTAACTAGTATTCAATCGCTTGTTTCTGAATGTCGTACGTTAGGAGCGTTTATTATTTAATTTTTAATGGAGTTCGTATTGCAATGGAGGAAAATAGTACAGAATGATTTATTTACTTTGAGTATTGGTAATTATAAATATAAATATTGAGTGGACATTTTTCAAGTTCATTGGAAAACTCTCCTTAGTCCAGGGAATATCTTCGCGAGTATGTTTATTTGTGGGTTCCTTTGAAGTAGAATTTCAGGCAGGAAACTCATTAGCCTCGAAATGTCTTTCGAATTTCCAAATATATTACAAGGGAAACACGTTTTTTTGCACCGCTGGTCGTTCTGTTGTAGCGCAGGACGTGAAAGAGCCCAAACAAAACCGTTTGAGCGTTACTATCAAAGAAATTACCTTCCGCGGTATTTCCATTGCCCCTGTTGCAGAGTGACGGTGAAAAAGGAATTAGACACTCAATGGGGTAGCTAGGAAGTTTCCATTTGCTACAGTCCTGCACGCTTTGCTGGAGTAGAATAAAAACCGCTGGTGAAGTTAAAGAAGAATAAGTGAGCGTTTTGCATTTTCCTTTGCTGATCATTTACGTAACTTTACTCTCTTTTCCCCATGTGCGTGTTAACAGCCACTATTTTATAATAATTTTGATTAATTTTAACAGTTTCGTCACCTAAGTGGTTTTCCAAGAAAATAGCAAGCAAGTTCTCAAACATTTTAACATAAACTCGTGTGTAATCGTTTGTGATTGTCCGTATATGCTTTCCTGCCTGTTATTCTATTACGATATATATTATTATAATGAAAACCTTAGACCTTTTAGGTTTAGAAAATTTAGAATTTAAAAATTTAGACCTTTCAGATATGAATGGAGAAGGTAAAATGGACCGAAAGGAAAACAAATGAGGAAGTACTGGAAATGGTGGGTGAGGAGAGGGGTTTGTTGAGAGAAATCCTATGGCGGCAGGAAAAATGGATGAAAGGCGTATTGAGCAGTAGTGAAATGTTGAAGAGGGTAATAGAGGGGAGAATGTTGGGCATGCGAGGAAAGAGCAGGAACAGGATAGGGATGAACATGGCATTGGATGGAATGACAGGGAAAGAAGTACACCGAGATGAAGAGGGACCTGATATAGATTAGTTTGCTAGGTGGGGAGTCACAAAATGTTTATTTGATAGTTGTGTCCATCCAAAAAACCAACCTTAAACGGTAGATTACCTAATAATAATAATGAAAACGAGCTTAAATTAATATGCCTGTGAATGCAGATCAAATTGATAATTTTAAAATTGTTTTTTGAGCGGAGGCCCCACAATCTCCTGGACTAGATTTTTAGGTTAGTTATACAAATTTGCATTATGAAAGAAAGTTACATAAAATAAAGGGTTTGTTAGATGATTATGCAATTATTTATATTTTTAATTTTTTGCTACACTAGATAGACTATTTATTTATCCGTTGTAATATCATCTAACTAGGTATTATATACTTCCTGCAGGATATTGTTTGGCGTTTCACTCCACTCGGAAGGGGATAAATTTCGACTAACTTTGAATATAAACTCCATACTGAGTATTTCTGAATTCAAAGGTTTCTGGGTCTACACTTTGAAAATTCAGGATAAGTAAACTGTGTATTGTTTCACAATACTTCATTACACCACTGCCGGTTTCGGCACATATGTGATATCATGAGGTATAAAATTTCATAAGTAGCCGTAAAATACTTGACCTCGAGGAAACGGTACGAAAAATTAACATACTGGAGCAATAGGGGATAAAAAGATAGTGTATTACCGGGTATTTGGCTAACGAAAATATCATTCAGAAAAACGTACTCCTTTTGGAAGTTCCCTTGTCCATGAACAAAGTGCTTTTGTAACCTCCTTGTCTTCCCCACTTTTCACTTACTTTCACTTATCCAGAGCTCAGTATTCCTCTTTGGATAAAAACTAAAAGTACTTAGCTACATAATATGACCCTATTTTCGAGACTTTTATAGTAATACTGTTAAGGCATTCCAAAATTTTCCCATTTTTTTATACATCAATGGAAAACTACTGATTTAATATCAAAAACATTTGCCAAGATTATTTTGAAAAACATAATTTTTAAAAAATTTTCAATAAGCCGATGGTCTTTTACAATATTTAGCAAATATGGGTTGAAAAGTATATCTCTTCAGATAAATTTCCCTTTATTGAATTACCTATTTTTTTAACCTTCAATATGCTTAAAATTATATTAATTAAGATATAATGTTACAGGAAAGCTAATCGTTTCACTTAATTATTATTATTTTTATTAATCCACATGTGCTGATAGGCAGTTTCAGGTGGCACACAAATCCCAAATAATCACAAAGGCAAAATCAGTCATTAAACAAAAGTACACTTAGGTAACTCCAAAACACAGTCTCGTTCACATGCATATATGTTTGTATTTATTCAAATGCGTGTGCGTCCGTCGAAATGTCAAATGTATGCGTGAGTGTACTTTCTTTGTGTTAATCTGGTTAGTTAAATTTTTAATCAAATATTATGTATAATTGTTTATTTAATTATTAATTTATGAAAAAACATAATATTATAAGTGTTAAACAATATGTTCGTAATATTAAAATTACGTAGTTCAATATATATTCCGTATTGGACTTCATAACGAGACTATCTAAGTCATGAAATTATAGCGATGTAAGAAGAAGAAGAAGAAATGAAAGCCTAGAAATTAAACGCCTAGCTTTGAAGATGAAGGATCGCGGTATCAAGGAATCATCTCTCATGACTCTATCTCTTCTCATTTATGGCATTTGTTGGTAGGAAAAATGGGAGACTGAAGTATAGTGTTACGGAGAAGCTGAAACCAATAACCCTTTTGCATGAAGCACCGGAAGACATTCGCCACATCGGAAGTGCCTCATATAAAGCAGAAGGTTAAAGATGGGCTAGATACCGAAGGCACGCAAATTACCATCCATAAATTCGAACACTGTCTTTTTGTGTGAAGTAAAAAATTACCTATAAACGTGCAAGGCACCCTTCAGAAGCAGGCCCAGACTATAACTCAGCAGGTATTGCAAATCTCGCCAAATAGCTCTCGTCCTTTAGAATGGTGCAATGGACAGTTCTCTCATTTCGCGGGGCCCCGTCATCATGGGAAAATATCAACATGTGGTCACCTTTACGTCAACAAATTCTGGAAGGGAGAACTGATAGACAAAAAATATCGAGCGCAGTGGGAAATTGGATGAAGGCGTGGCGATAATACCTACCTTATTAAGATGAAAACAGTTGCGTGGGCTTAAATAAATACTGAAAAAATGGTTCGAATTCTGTCAGGTCTCAATTAATATGACTTTTATTAAATTATGCCTTTAAATACAAAGTTTATAATAACACGGCTTTCACTCTTCGGGGACAGGCCTAGCTTACACGGTTGAGGATGGAGAAAGGTGTAAGCATTCATCGATCAGAGATTTCATCAATCGGTGGTGAGGTGGATAATAGAATTTTCAGATATTTCAAAAACTGAAGGGGACGAACGGCAGTGACCAAGAGCTGACGACAGTCTCCGCACTACCGGTCTAATGTCCTTCAGAGGGAGGACGGAATTTTGACCTCCGTTGTGGGGGAGTGAGGGTTCGTAGGAGAAACGGCTCGGGGGTGTCATGGCGGGGAGGTACATTTTAAGGAGGAAAGAGGTCGAGGGGATGTTGGGAAAAAAAACCAAAGTAGGGGGAACTGGTGCTCCGGATATAACCCCCGCGCGGAATGCGCGCGAGGGGGCATAAAAGCGCGGCTGGGAGTCCGCACATCCTCTCACGTGGCGCTGTCTCCCCTTTTAGGGCGAAAACGCTTTACGAGCCGGTACAAAATGAGGGAAACCGAGCCGCGGGAAAGTAAAAGGATATCCCCCGGGGAGGACGGAAGGAGAAGGGAGAACGGGGGGAAGGAGGGAGGAAGAGAGGGAGAGAGAAGACGAATGGAAATATAGGGAAAAAGGGGGACGAGAGCTGCGGCGCGTCGAGTCCGCGCCGCGTGAAAAACGACGTCGGGGAGTCGTGATTCACTGCCAGCACATTTCGACTAGGAAATAGTTCAAACGTGAGGAATGGAAGGGAATAGGATCCCCGCCGTAGGGGGATAGAATCCGGTCGTGAACATTTCTTGAGAGAATCTTTTCAATGAGACCTCACGATAAATCGTAAAGGACGTCTCTCGGTTCGATAACTCTCGTAAGGCTCTTTGCGCTTCCTGGAGTACAGTCGGATTACCCTGGCCCGAAACACAGTCGATGAAGAAGTTTTCCATAGATGAATCCCAGGGTAGGATAAAAAGTATTTTCGAAACATAATCAGGGTATCTGCCTGAAATTTGGTTGCTCTACACACCCTCCGCTCCACCTACTATAATTCCAACTCATTTATACACTAATTGGTATTCTGTCATGAAATATACATCAATTTGTTCATATGCATCCGTTCGTTCATATTTTCTCGTATACTCAAATGGCTGGTGCCCTGTGATCCTCTGCAACCCACCCTTACGGTGGTGTTTGGGTGATCGTATAGATTTAGTGTGATGCTTCAACATATTTGCTCCATGCCTTCGTCCCTTGGCCTTCTTCGTAAGGTCTTCATTTGTTTTTTCCCTACAATTAAGTATCTATGAAATTGAAAATCCCTTCGGGAAATTATTACCGGCACAGGGAAAGGAACTGGCTCCGATGTGTGAATTTTCACACGCTGTAGGGCTTAGTACTGGGTGAACTCTGCCATCACCTACTAAACCAATTTGGGTTTATAGTTTTTATGGTTCGTAATACAAAAAAAGGGAATAAAAATGAACCGAAGTCGTCTATAACACAGGATTCCACCATAAGAAGACAGGTCATGAAGAACTGTTAAGGTAAGACGGGGAAACTCCACCATTATGTGGACATCCGCCCTCAAGGACACAGGTAGGGAATGTGACATTACGATGGATGCAGCGGAGACATCCCAAACAGAGAGAGAAACGAGGGAAGAAAGGATAAGCTTAAAAAAAAATAAAGTAGGGTAGGTAATACTGCAACTAGAGCTACAATTATTAAATAGCAATACAATCCTTGTGGGAAGGGATTTGACAACAAAACACACGAGATTAGTGAAAGTGTATGAATTTGAGTAAAACAAATTATTCACTAGACGCTAGGTGCTGTAGGTGTAAAGTAGGTTTTTTTTGCGATCTCTAACCATTCAGTTTCGATCTTGCATTGTGTGTAGCAAGAAGGTGTATTTGAAGCTGCTAATTCTGGTACCTATTTCCCGAATTTTATGTTCATGATCCGAGCGACTCATGTATGTTGGAGCGCAAATAATTTGCGAGACCTCGTCGCTGAAACACGCGGTTCTGAATTTATTTAAGAAATTTGACCTAACATTGAATCGTCTTTCTTCTAATGATTCCAAACTCAACTGCAGAAGGATTTTTGTAAAACTTTTCGTTTTGGCGTAACAGCTGTTAACGAAACGGGATGTCCTGCGCTGAATCTTCACAATTTCCTGAATAAGGCCTTTTTCAGACGCATGTGGGTGCCCTTGGTTAAGTCGATAGGTATGATAACACCTAGGCATTTTACCGTATGAAATACATCTATGTCAACTCCAGCTAGTTTGTAAGCGAATTCATTTAATCTTTTAAGGATATTTATCACCGAAAGTTTATTAAGATTCGATGAAAATCCCCATTTTGTACACCATGTAGAAATGCAATCTAAATTTTTTGTTAGTATTATACTACACTTATCCACAGATATCCCCCAGTAAATTACCATGTAATCTGCGAAAACTCTAATCTTACTTTTTACTTCGTTAGTAAAAATCAAGAAATACTATATAACGGCTCATTATGCTTCCCTGAGGCACAACCGGGATCACTCGTGCGCTGTCGGAACTAGCGCCTTCAAGGACTACCCTCTAAGCCCACTCTGATAAGAAGTCTTCAGCTCAAGTTATTGTGCTCTTATTTATACCTATAACTTCAATTTATGAATTAATTTACCAAGGGAAACCTTAATAAACAGCAGACGTAACTACTCCTACTTGATAAATGCAAAAGTCTAAATAGTTTAACTTTATTTGAACACACCCATTAATGCATGATGTGAACAGGAAGGTGAATTTATTTAGGCACAAATCCATATAAGTGTGAATGTGCATATTTAAATATAAAAGGCTAGTTATCTCAGCTTACGGGAAATTATGTAGTTGTAACTTTTAATTCTCTCATCAATATCATTCCGACAGCTAGTTATTTCTCATTTTCATTGACATTTATACCAATGTATCTATCCACTTAATTTTATTCGGTACTTGTATTTATTGTATAAAATTGAGTGGAAAGATACATTGGTATTTTTTCTTCAGTGATAGTAAATTTCCACAAATTCAATCCTGAAAACAATGCGAATACGATCGTGTATCCAATAACTTTTTCTGTATTGTTCTCTAAATTATCTGTTGCTTTTTATTAATACATTAAATAGCAAAAATATGAATAATTTGGTTGAATTAGTTTCTGAGAGTTTTTTAATACATAGTTATTTACTTGATTTCATTATAATTTCACCAGTGGACTTAAAGCAAAAGTAATAAGAGGATCTTTTCAGGATTTCTGAAAGATTAATTTTTTACGTGTTATATTTTAAAATTATTTTTGTAAGTTAATCCTCATTTTGGAAAAAAAGCTAACTTTAAGGCACACCCTTAAAGTAAAAGAAGATCTACCGCCATAAATTTGGAAAAATTATATATTTTTTTTTAATCTTTAGAAACTAATCTGATTATGCATACTCGTCCCTCGGAATCGTAGGTCCCTGTCGGGCTATACGCCTATCAGTAAATTTCTCGAAGAACCCGTCGTCATCATTAAACGGTAATGGGAGAGATCCCTTGCCCATTAAATTTTATACTGTCGGCGCTCTTCTTATAATTTTCTATGAAATTCAGATTTACTTGTGGCACGTTAGTTCGAGGAGAGACGGATGCATGAGGGGCAGGTCGGTATGTGCTAGCAAAAGATATGACAAACAACGTATTTCTCAAGGGAGAGTCGCGTCTGCTGCCCGGATAGAGAGAGAAAGAAGGTATCTGGCAAAAGGTTCGCGGTTTACGGGCCCTTTGGAGCGTCGTCATGATGGCTTAAATCTCACGCTAGGTGGATCCTTATCGTGGTACTGAAGCGGAAACAAAATTCGATCAAGATAAAGTCTTGGATGATATGCCTTACGTCTGAGACGACTGTGTCTGCGTTTTAAGTCACTTCGTTCGACTGCCATTGATTTCGACCGCGTCATAGAGTATGTACTATACATTGTACTATGAACCTATGTATTATGAATTCACGATCTCGGAGTTTGGGTCTCATTCGGAATGACATAAAGTCAGGGGTGTTTAACTTTGGTTTCTTTTGCTTTCACCCAAAAACAGGTGCCTAAGTTCTCATCCCCAGAGGAACGTTAATTTAATGTACTTGGAATATCTTTTGTGGATAATTGACTTAACCGGGGTCGGTGGCTTTCTTATGCTGTTCGTACTGCTCTCTAACTCCCTGAATGCTTGAAATTTGTCTATCAGTGAACTCGGCCACAGGAACGAAGCGGAGGGAATGAGCGACGTTCAAACTAGATAGAATTATTGATTCCTATAAAAAGCACTTAGAATTCTGTTTTTTGGATTGTCTATGTACTCAAAATTCAATTAGAATGAAAGTAAAATGGAAAAAACGATGAAATTCTTCGCTAACAACCTAACAGCTAGAAAAATGAATCTGTAATGCACCCACCCAAGGTCAAAAACAATACTTGCCTCAAAATAATTGGTCTTTGAAGTCTAATACTGTTACATTCAATTCACCTCGTCAAGATAACAATTCTGCGTGCGTTATTTTATAACAGAGCTAGTCCTGAGCAGAAGCCTTATAATTAACAGTTTAATTTTATCTATTGATTATAAAGGCTAAACTTGATATATTTATTGTGAACTTAAGATGCCATATTGTCAGTTTTCCGATTTCCACGACATTTATTATCTCCCCATTTAAGATAACGCGTCCCTAAGTTAAAGGTAAAATATCTGCAAATTTTGCAAACGAATTTCCATGATGAGGAAAGTAAAGGTAGAATAAGTATCTTGGAAATATTATTCTGGAATTTTGCTATTATACTAAAATGGACTATTTCTCTTTGTGAAATATATTAACGGAGTTTGATTGCTCCTTTCGGGAATTTTTTCAATGGAAAGAGCATGGCTAGGCGTTAGAATACGATTTAAAACATTTAACGACGATTTGCCTTTTTTTAAGGAATTCATGGATCGAACTAAAAGTATTTTAGGTTTTTACTTGAGTATATTGTTTTCCTATTCTGAGATCCAATCCATCGGATAATTATTTTTATGAAGTAACGGGAAATAAAATAATGATGAGTTATAGATAATTGGAGATGGTTTTGGAATACTATTTCTCATATCTCACAATCAACCCCAATGAATCTTTTTTAGAGATGAAGGCCGTGATTAAAGAGCGGCAGAGTAATGTGACATCGAAGATAAAAAATTGTTTTTATTAAATAAGGATGATTCATCTGTTATGATGAAAATATAATATTGTAATACTGTGCTATACTGGCATTAAATTGATTTTAAATAGGACTGGCGTCTCAGTTGAAGTGCTCATCTAATTTAAAATTCCTTTTTTGATACTACATAAGAGTTTATCCCGAGGAATATTAAAATGATTATTGTATTTTACTCAAATTACAATTAGGACAAGGATTTCAAGTTAATTATAAAATAGTTAGCCTTTGAACGAAAAATTTAATTCTGGAGATTTTATAGCAGCAATCATTGTTGTTTTGAATTTCTGCCTTCCCATTAATAACCACCTAATCCAAAGGTGACGGATCCATTGGACACTTATAATATCAGTGGTTGATTACAGGAGTATTAGCTATTAAAAAAACTTTGTTTTAATGAGTAGTTACTGTTTCTGCGTGCATATTCGCGAAGTCATTTGCAGAGACTAAGTGCATATAAGAAAACTGCAGGGATACCTTGTCTCAGTGAATTTTACTTATTTTTTTTAGTGTTCGTTGCACTCCACACTCATAGTAGGCTCGTGGTCTTTTCCCTTTCTAAATAAAAGTCTTTTAAACTCTGGTGTGATCATAAAACTTGCATTGCCGAGTCACATGAATGACATTAAAGAAAATTACTCTGTTAGTCTTCTCCTGTGAAATCCTTCCGTATTCCTACACTATTTTATTTATTTCCGTGGTACTAGAAATTCAGGGTTTTTGCATATTGGATCCAGGTGTACTTCTCTCCTTCTTTCATCATGCAATCTTCATGTGGAGCGTGGAAAGCCTCTTTGAGTCGGATTAGAACACAGCGTCATCCTTTCCCTTGGCAATACCCTCCCGCATGGTCGAATGGAAATATTTTTCTGCCGTGAAAAATGATGTAATCGTGCTTAAGCGCCTCTTTGCTCAGCTCGAATAGTCATTTCAGTTAATGCCTTTGTGCGTCTAAAGAAAACTCCCATATATATATAATATATATATAATTATATGTATATGTATTATATATATATATATATATATATATATATATATATATATATATAACTTAGACAGTAACACACAGCACGAGAACACATAAAAAGGACACTCACAATAATATCTTGATAATTTCGACGGACTCGAGCTCCGTCTTCTTCGGAAGATAAGATATGAGTCTCATATCTTATCACATAAGAGTTTTTTATTCAACACTTCCGTGTTACTTCGAAGAAATCATCTATATATATATATATATATATATATATATATATATATATATATATATATATATACGTACATACATTTATATTCTCCTCCATAATTCTCAAAATAATGATTTTATAATGGACCATAAACTAGTAGAATATTATAATCATTCTACATCAATATTGTTTTTCTCCCGAAACTCATTTATAAAATTAAATATTGACCTTCACAGTCCAGCGGCTACTTCACCATGCTACTTAGGTAGCTTTGATAATAATTTCATTGTTATCAATAGTGAAGAACCAACGTGAACACCAGAATATTTCTCTGCGTCTAAAAATGTTATGGCATTTCTTATTAAAGATTTAAAATACCCAAAAAGCGACTTTTACCCTCCCATCATCCGTAAAGTTTGAGATATTTGAAATCCCGAGATGTATTTGATTGATGATAATAATATGATGGACCACAGTTTGGTACTATGATGAGGATAAAGGCATGAATACCCTTCACTTTGCTGTGACAACTAGTGGACATCTCAGTTTATGAACAATTTAACTTCAAATATCTTGATTTTTTTCTATTTATTTCATCCATCGCAAAGGGCCTAATTTGTAAACAATAATATGCATTATCCTTGTTTTTGTCATTTAAGCCTGCACGCTATCTCTTCATAAATTTATATTCAAGCCTTTATCGTGGCTAATTTGTCCAAATTTGAGGAGTATGTAACTTTCCACAGATTTTATTTTCAGGTAGAACGCTTTTGATCGACTTGCGGCAACATCAGGTACAATGGTGATACCTCAAGTCGTTGAAGCGCGTTGCAATTGAAAATAAAGTCTGTGAAAAATTGCAAACTCATTTGAAATGGAAATCACAAAATTCCACGAAGTAAAGCCTGAAAGTGTAACGTGTATGGTAAAATTGTTTAAATTTGATTATTTATTTACAAACACTTCCGTGTAATAAAATATTACAGCCATTTACCTAACTTGTAAACTCTTAATTTTTGCTTTTAAATAGTCATTTTAAGTCAAGATTATTGTAACTTCTCCTTGCTCATTATGTCAAAACCATGTACAATGATCCTTCACACTTGTTGGTTTTAGTCCCGGGTTTTTTGTCGGATGATCAAAAATCATATTACAATATTACATTATAAAATCTAAGTCATAATACGTATAACTAATAAAGATGCTCCAAAAACATGAAAGAACAAAACTAAACGATGCGTAGAAATCTTGTACATTTCAAAGTGCATGTGAATTTGTATGCTAATATACGTTGTGTGAATTAGCATAATTTTGTTTGTTTTGCATGTGGTTCCATGCTGATTTACGGGTGATGTCCTAAAACCCCCCGCCCCCGCGTGGTATTATGTAGATGTAGAAGACGGGGAGAACAATTGTAAGATCTGGAAAAATGTTGCCTTCACATCAGAATACAGTTTCCGGTGACTAATTCGGATTTCTATATCATGTATGCCATTTTTCTGATTGTGTATTTTAGTTCCAATCCAAACGAGCGTCATTGCGAATGAAATTGAAAATTTGATCGCACGCACGATATGCGTCCAGAGACAGTTGGAACTACGGTACACTATGGAGTCAATTGCGCTCGATGGCCTTCAGTCATGTGTTGGCAGGATCGGTGGAGTCTAAGGCACAAGATGACGAACGTCAAGTGCATTCCAGTTTGCAAGGCGAATGCGTATGCCCATATGGAGGGCAGACATAAGGTCGTACTCCCGGGGGTCCTTTTGACTGTTCAATGTGTTCGGTCTGGCAGTAGGGTAACAAATATCTGGGATTGGCTGTTAGCCTTTATTAACTGTCGATCTCTACTCGTTCCGTAACCGATATGGCGGCAATGAAACTCAATGCTAATCCAAGACAAGAATGTAAAATATTTACTGAAATAATGATATAATAATTGGTCAAATCATCCGGGAAATTATGTGAATTGCATAACTCATCAACTACAATTACTTATATTATCTACACTTACTAATATAATCTATTTGTACTAATATAATCTAAATTTACATATATAATATACATTCGTAGTGATATTATAAAACATAATGAAATACATCAATCAATTCAATTGCTGAGATGCAGATTTCATTTATGTACGAAATGTACAATCTGACACGCATGTCTTTTCACTGTATACATACGTACATGTGGTAAAACCATCCTAAAAAATCTTGATGTTTATACTCCAATGACCCTATCACACCAGAATAAATTCTATGGAAAATATTATTTATATGATTTTATTTAGTATCGGAACTATGGAATAAAATCCCAATTGGATTAAGCAAACATCTACGTTTACCGGATGTATTTTATGAGACACATTTTAAAAGGTTTATCTGGAAGTATTCGATGGAAACTGCCGGTCACAGATCCTTCTATTCCTTCTCTCCGTTGATGATTTTAGTTGATCACTATGATTTCTGATCACCTATTTCGCTATATCCACCTTCGCCATTCAAGCAGTAAGGGTTTTTGTCATCTACGGATTTATATAACAGTTTATACTGTTGTTTTGAATCATATTCTCGACTTTGTTTCATTTAAAACACCTCACATCTTTCAACCGCTATCAAGTTCTTCTTGGGCATATATGCTTCGACTAAGTGCATTTTTTGACTGTTACGTTTCAATTAACATTCATTCATACGTCAAGCTGTTTTCTTCGTAGTTTTTTATGGCTGTAATTTATTTATTCCACTTTGGGTATTTGTATCATTTAGTGTTATGCTCTATTTTGGCTAAAGATATAAATTAATATTTTCCTTTAGACTTGGAACCGAATAGGTTTCGATTAAAAATGGTAGTCTCACGTTCCTACAGTCATAGATTTCGAATTGAAAACTTCGCTTGTCTCACGTCTCTTTTTGATTGGACGTAAAAATAGTCGGTTGTTCAGTGGGACATAAATTCATTCATTGTTACTGATGCCAGAGCAATATGCCTTGGAAATTTTGCTTACGAAAAAAAGTGATTCTTACAAAAATTTCAATGAGTAATTCAAACTTCTCTTTTTGTAAACTTTCATCTTCTCATCAACCCACCTGGCACGGCTCGGTTTCCCGAGGTTGTACCGAAGGAATTATCTGAATTTTTAATAACACCCATTCAGGCAAATAAGCTGTTATCCCCCTCATACATTTTTAATGGCCAAAAGTAAACATTTTCATTACGAATAACTGAATCGGCACATATTTGTTCATATCAAAGCATGCATTTCTAACTACTACAGGCATACTTAGATGCAGGAAAACGAACTCTGCGATGCTGACGCTGTGTTTCAAAGCCTTAATTTGAGTAAATATTTTAATTCATGCTCGTGTTATTGATATCAAATATATGCGTGGAAATGTTATAATAATAAAATTTTTATCGTTTTCTTAGTCGGTACACGTAAGACTTACTTATTTATTCGTTTCGTACTAACATCCTCAAGTTGACAAAAAACCGGATTCTCTAATCCCAAGTCAGCAGCTTATTAGATGGCAAAACCTAAAACTAAACGAAGGTTAACACAATCGTGCTATTCGCACAATTATGGTAAAATATTTGATCGAAACGAATGTTTCCACAAAATATTATAGGAACCAATTACTGGAAAAATAAGTGACAAGGTTATGCGATTTTACAGAAAGAAAAAGGCTAAGCTAAATATTAAAATAGGCGGGGAAAAAATAGAGCAGGTAGAACAGTTTACATATCTCGGAAGTGTTTTGGACCAACACGGTCAAAGTGGTAGGGACGTAAGGAGAAGAATTGCGCTAGGCAAGGAGGCTTTCTCAAGGAGGAGGGAGTTGATTACGGGGACGTTGAGTAGGGATGTTAAGACAAGACTCGTAAAAACTCTGATATGGAGCGTAGACGCTGATACGGCGCGGAAACGTGGTCGCTGAAGCAGGAGGATAGACGTAGATTGGAGGCTTTTGAAATGTGGGTGTGGAGAAGAATGGAGAAGGTGAAATGGATCGAAAGGAAAACAAATGAGGAAGTACTGGAAATGGTCGGGGAGGAGAGGGGTTTGTTGAGAGAAATCCTATGGATGCAGGAAAAATGGATGAAAGGTGTATTGGATGGAATTGGATGAATATTGGAGGATTGTATGGAATGTTAAAGAAGGTAATAGAGGGGAGAATGTTGGGCAAGCGAGGTAAGGGTAGGAACAGGATAGGGATGTTGGACGGGATGAAGGGAGGAAAGAAGTACACCGAGATGAAGAGGGACCTGATATAGATTACTTTTCTAGGTGGGAGTCACAAAATTTTTATTTGATAGTTGTGTCCATCCAAAAACCTACCTTAACCGGTAGATTACCTAATAATAAGTGACAAGTGATATTCGCTATACATGCATTTAAATGTTCAACAATTTCTAGCTGCATGGGGCAAGAATACTGTTTCACTTGTATGTATTTGTTACTAATTCGGGGGAATGGTTTTGAATATATCTCGGGTCATATATTTCATTCGTCAAGATGACATTCTCATACGCTATGTACTCTCTCTTAAGTTTTTTCAATTGGCCCACGTAGTTCTCCCAAACGCTTGTTAAAATTACTTTTTCCAGAATTATTTCTCTCTACTCGAAATGCTAAGCATAAGTTATGAAAGATGGATGAGAAACAAAGACCGCTGGCTTTCCAGTTAGGCTACATTGGCTACGTTGTTGTTTCATAAAACCGGCTTTGTTTTATTTCCTCCTGAAAAACGCGAGTCATTAAATAAGTTCGGAGTCATTATTGTTGGAAAACTACTTATTTCCTGCTTTGACGAATTAGTGAGCCTAAATTTTGCAGATTCTTGCATCTCCATCCATTACCAGTACCATATAAACGTGTATTATATCACTGAGAGCCCTCTTTCCCTCTTATTCGTTAACAATATGATATCCATAGACAAGATAGCATACGAAAGTGCTATTCACAATCTTGTTGAGAAAAATAATTATCGTTTCATGGATATTATTACTTGTTCATATTTTAAAACGTAATTTGGGTAGAATTAACGAATTTATAACAGAATATAAGTGTTAATTTGAGGAATAGGTTTTAGGCGTAAAAGGAGAAAAGGTAATACAGGGGACGGACGGGATGGACGATATAACCCGGTGGAGGACCCGAGAGAAATTTACAATACAGGGGCCTCCATTATGACCTGTGGTTTTTAACGTATTCTTGGAGGAACTAGGGATAGGAATGAAATCCAGTGGAATTCATGAAATCAGTTAGTTTTTATATCTTCAATCATGGGGTTGGTTATAATCACTGGTATGCGAATTAGAAAATCAGGGTCACAGGTATAAGTGTTGTTATGTTATATTTCTACCTAGTAAGTGTAATGATATCGTAATATCATTTTCCTCTAATCCGAGCTGTAACAAAACGAGGTGACCAAAGTAATAATATCGAAAAAATTAATGGCTAGGAGTGCAAAGAATGTTTATCTGATAAAACAAAATGTTTGGTAATGCATGGAAATATTCAAAGAAATATAAACATTAAAAACTAACATGGCATGGTAGATACATTTTTTGAAACATTGAATAAATTTGACAAAAATTATTAAAAATCCAATATGATTTCATTTGGTCATGTTTCCTTTATTAAAGAAAACAGACGCTAATGAATGTAACAGAGCAAGTATTTCCCCAAGTAGTTGGCTGACATTAAATAGGCTAATGCTAAGGAGAATTAGTATTATGTTTCCCCAAAAGCAATGACCATTGTCATTCCACCCATTGGTATTCTTTTCATGTTGAAATCAGGAAAAACAAAATATAACCAATTTCATAGTTTCAGGCATAATGTGGTGGAATTCGAACATGATAATGAACAAATAGTAATCAGGTAAAAATTATGAAATACATCGAAATAGGTCGTGGTTTAAATAAATATCTGTGGAAAAGTGCTAGTATTTGTTCATTTTTAAAGAATAATCAGTTTGATTTTCCCTCGATTAATTATATTCAGCATATATATCTATACTTATCGTGTTTGGCGATTTGCTATTTTTTCCGTACGAGCAAACACTTAATTTCTCATATTTGATTAATAGCAATTTCCGTTTACTTTCTTTACTTTTAAGTAAACACGTGACATCTAGGAAAATGAAATAAAGTATTATTCTTCAAGAAACCAGCATTTCATCGAATGTTGGTAGTAAAACAGCTATTTGGTAGGAAGTTCCTTTTGCATGGGGCATTGATATATCATGGAAGTAACCCCTTTGCTTCTGCGTTATCGTAAAGGAAAGCGTAATGGCAAGCTTGAGAAAACAGTCTCAGATTTAACGGCATAACAGAAGCAAAAAACATATTTTATGACCATAGAAGATTAATATTTCAAAAAAATCTATTCCTTTTATGAAAACACGGAGCGAGTAGAACATGAAGAAGTGTGCTTATTGCAGTCGAGGACTAAGCAAGATTGACAACAAATGGAAAATAGATTGGTATGTTTACTAAAAGAGTTGAAATTAAAGAATTTAAATAAATGAGTAGCGAAAACTAGGTTATTATTTAAAACATCTAACGCAAATTTATAGTAAATAATTGACATTGAACTACGGATCTAATTCTAGCACCTATCAAAGCTATTTACATGGTAAAATAAAGTAAAATTAATACAACATTTTTAAAAATGTAGTTGTAGTAAAGAACTGTATTTTGTGTAGATTTTAACAGTACCATGGTCTACACACCCGTAATCAAAATAATTTGCACGAAAATCGTCAAAATCAGTTCATACAACCTGAAAACGAGTCTTGAAAATGTATTCACTCTATTAACTCTATTGAAGTTGATCATTTTAATGAATAAAATAAGATTGCTTCAACCAACCTAAATGATATTCAAGTAAAATCACATTATCATAAAGAGGTGGAAAATGAAAGCATTGAATTCATGAAATACCTTATTGGGCGATACTTTAACTCACATTTTTGACAAAGTGAAATGAAAAATATCATGTAATTATCAATAAATTGTATTCACCGTGTAGTTTTGAAATGCCATTTCAATATGAACAATGAATTTTCCTACTAATTTCCCTTTGAGTAAATGTCCTAAACACATTCTCTTAAGATCCAAAAAAATCTGGAAATTTTTTATTGAATTTTAAAGTTGATTAGGTCTATCGGTTTATACAATTAATAACTAATTTTTACATTTATTTATTATTCATGCAAATAAGCAGGTGTGCATTAGATTTTAAAGAGGGAATTACTATTATCGTAATTACAGCCATATGTCTGAAACACACATGTACCTCTCCATACCAATGGCTGTGAATGCATCAACGTCTGGGGTCTCACGCGTAGCTTTGTAGGATGCCGTCGATAAATAGGCCGCGACCGGGTGAAGAGGATAGAGAGACGCAAGAGAGGAACTTATGGTATACGCAGAGAGAGCGCTTGTGTGTTAATTCCAGATGATCCTCAGAAGGGCTTTGAGGTAACTGTTCAACGGACTAATGCAGCTACAACAACTTGGACAGATAACTACGCCCTGAAATTGGTGGAACGCAACGGGATATTTTTTAGAGCGGGGTGTTCGGAGGGAGATCGTAGGGGTTTTCCGAATATTTTAGGAGGTTGAAAAGATGGCCGCCGTAATGCTTCGTATTATAATTATTTCAGCGTGGAAACGGCGCGGTCTTTGGGGAAATGGGGCATATTTCACCATGCCTGTCCGCAGACAAGGGAACGAAATAGTCACGTTAAGCTTGGGATGCGTACGTATAATTTATTCCCTGTTAGAAAGGTCTGAAATGGTTCCACCGTAAGAGACTTATGGAATTTTGAGTCTAAAGTTTTTTTTAATTCGCGCTTTTCATTTTCTACATGATGTTTAAGAACCGCAGACATTTGACCAAAGCGTGGATGATGCGTGCAATAATGATCCCTTCGTAGATATGTTTCATAAATTTTCTCATGTGACCCGTTTCCTTTGATAAGAAGATCTGGTAAACAAAATATCAAACAGCATTGGTTGAGGTGAAGGCTTACAGAGACGATATCTTTCGAATTTGAACCTTAGACGCCTGGTACAATATCAGACGTTATACGCATTTGGCTATTATGACTAATAGAGATAAAATAATGATTAAATATGCGTCTAAAAAGTATTAAAAAGAGCGAATTAAATACATGGTGAATTTATAATAATAACAAAATTATAAAGTACATCATTCCATTTTATAGCTTTTTCAAAGTCTATAAAGCCAGGAAGGACATTGTTAAATGCTAGCATGGCTGAAGAAGTAGGCAACATGCCGCAGATTCATGGGAACAACCACCTTTTTGTCATTCCAAGCATTTTATTCATTTATACATCAGAAAATTTGGTATTTAGCCATATGAAAGTGAACCATATTAACTAAGAATAATTTTCTGCTCTTTCAAGAGAGATGTATCAATTAGTTGTAACAAAAATCGTATATATGCGGCAGTGAACACAACAAAGTTACAAGTTTTTGTTTGTTTTGCATTGAAAAACTACATGCATTTTCAACAAATTAGCGATAAGAGTTGAGCTTCCCATGTTGTAATGAAACTTGGCAGTCAGACCAGTAAACACTATTCTCCTTCCATTATTGGTGTTTCATCGCTTCCTTTAATTGCATGATTTTTCATTATGAAAAAACTGCATTAGAAGGTTATAATATTCTGACTTTCAGGTTAAGAGTTTCTCTTGATATTTGACTTCTGCATTGCAAGCTTTATTTGGCAAAGGCTACGTTTAGTAGTCTCTCATAATAATGTCTATACTGACTATATTAAATAGTTTTTCTTTAACCCGTAAAGGGTTTCCCTTTACGGCTTAAGGAGAAATTATTTTATATGGACAGTCTTAAAAAGGCCATAAGACGCTCATTTCTTCTTTCCATGGCTTATAGGTTTAAAGAGGAGTATATGTATTTATGTGAGTATCTGTGTACGTGTATATGCTTTTCATATTTATTTTAAGCACCTATGTGGCGTTGAATTTTCGAAAACATTTCACATATTTTTTGTAGACCCTCCTAGTTTTGGTATACCGTGCCAACCTGTTCTTTCATCACGGTTTATGACATTGATAAAGAAATTTCGCTGTATATATATCCATCGTGACTTGGAATTTGATAATTTGTATTTCAAGATTCTTTTTTACCGAATGAATTAATTCTTCTGACCGATAGCCGTATCGGATTGGAGTTAACTGTAATACCTCCCACAAGCTCTCAAATTTCTCTATGGATTTTTTTTTACATTGTAGTGCTTTCCCTGCGTATTGTATTATTGAAATCATCTCGAGTTTTCCATCGGGTTAGATCCTCCATTTCAGCCAACGTTTCGAGCAACGACTTACTCATCATCTTCAGGGAAATGTCGTTTCACCATGCTCGAGTTGACATTCGTTTCGCTTTATTCCCATTCATGGCAAATGTACACATAGACATCTTTGACTTTGCCCTTTTTTGGGACGATTGAAATTTCAATCTTTCCCTCCGTTAAGAGTGGACTCCAGAGTGGGACTTTTGCATCCTTTTTAGCAGGATTTACTTAAATTCTTTCTCCGACCACTCTGTCTATCTCCCATTGCATCTCACATAAGCTGATTGAGCCACTAATCAACTTATTTTAAGTATTATATGTATGGGGAAATATAAGTTATTGAGTCAATTCCAGTAACAAGCATGGTAGCAGTAGTTATCTGAGCCAGTAAATTTATATTGACAGGAACCAGCAGCGGTACTAAAAGCGTGAGCGATAGATCAATCAATTTCACTGGGGAACTATTTTTGTTCCCCGAACTAACTTGGAGAACATTGGAAGACCCTCTCCCTCGGAGCTCCTTGACAGCATTCCTCTTGGAAATGATTACGTAACTTGCTCTTCTCTATCAATTTCCCAAAATGGGCTTTGACATTCCTGTCGTTCTTCTTTTGGAGAGACTGTACGTTATCTTATTTTCCGTTACCGATTGATTTTTAAGTCTTCTCGTCAGGGTACATAACGGTGTTTATCCTGCTGTACCACAAAGGTAATGGGAATTGGCCTTCCTTAGTAAGGATTCACTGCAGAAATTATATTTAACACGAGGGTTTCCGTCCTAATGTGTGAGTCTAAGGATGAATTTAAGTCAAATAGTTCTCCTATGAACGGCCAGAGCACTGCGAGTCTCATCTAGCCCAAGTGTACAAACGGTAGGAATTGCCACAAAACAAATTGTGGGTATTTCAAGTTAAACATGACGCAGATGTGTTTGTAATGTTCCAGTAGTTTTCGGTTTAAAGTAAAAATTATCTCACTTGGTAATGGAGAGCTTGAAGTTTTTTTATGCGATAGATTTGGCGAAAATTTTCGTTTCGAAAAAACAAAAGGGACTACAAATTCTAGGAAAATGTCATTCCTAGAATAGATACCTGTAAATACATAGGTGTATATTTAACCAAGCATTTAGGATGGGGGGCTAAACGTTGAATATATTGTTAAGAAAGCATTCCGAATTCTTCATTGGGTGATGAGAAACCTTAAAGGGAGCATTAGAACAACTAAGGAAAAAGGGTGTAAGACCCTGATAAGACCATTTTTTGAGTACTCATCTCTTGTATGTAAGAAGGACATATTGCAAAAGAAAAGCTGACAGATATGTAGTGGGGGAACATATGAGGATGGAGAGTTTGACTGAAATGTTAAAAACACGGGAATGGGTGGGAACCTTTACAAAGTAGAAGAAAAATAAGCTGACTTTGTGGAATGTTCCGCATTCTGATGGGAGAGAAAGATTGGGTAGAACAGAGGAAAGAGGCAGGAAATCCAAATTTTATAGGGAGAAATGATCACAAATTCAAGATAAAATGCCGGGCACAAAGAACGAATTAAAAAAATTCTTTTCTAAATTAAAACAATTATTGATTGAAACACCTTAACTGCAAAACTATTCCAATCCTTTCCTAACAGAGTGAATACTATTAAAAACATATGATACTCAAAATGAAGAAAGGACACTCATATGTGTAGTTTTGACGTTTCGACGGCACGGCCGTCATCATCAGAAGGATTCAGACGGCCGTGCCATCGTAACGCCAAAACTACGTATGTAAGTGCCCTTTCTTTGTGCTTCTATATTTAAAAAATCCATAGCAGTATATTTACGAGGTATAGGTATTTACTAATCTAGGTACATACCAATTTTCTCAAGTTTTTCTTGCATTTTTGGCTCTTCTTCAACCTAAAGTCTTGTATTTAATTTTTCTTAGTAGACGTAATGAATTTGTCATACATGAATGTTTGAATGAATATTTTAGTCTCCGATGCAAACATTTCGGAGGTGAATTTCTATTCTACATGAGTTTAAACGCTAGAATTTCTATAATTTTGGCAATCGATACAGATTCTAGCAGCCAAGTAATGAAAAAATTGGTGGATTCCATAGTTTGAAGTTATATGGGTGGCAGTAACGCGGAGGTAATGAGGTAGAATCGAGAAAACCAAAATAGAAAAGTGAAAGAAAATGGAATGAAGAAGAAAATAAAAGGAATTTTGCAGTCCAACCGGATCCCATGTACTTTCTTCCAAAAGTGGTGATAATGCCAACCCAGGACTTATCTTGAAAGTTAGACTCTAGTAAGTTTAACTTCTCGTAGATGAGTTCGCTAACGATCACGGCCGACCCTACCGTTCTCCTTGCCAGCCGAAGCATTATAAGCAGCGACATTTTTTGTTACTTCTTCAGCTGGTTTCGGTTTTTCCTCCACATTGCAGCATTTCTAACCAAAGTAAGTTTGATATCCTATACGGTAGAGATCGATAAGTGGCGTGTCAACTCCTGGATATAACTTAACTGTCATTTAATACCCATAGCAGCGGAGATGTTGTGATTTGGCAGGATATTAGGAGCAGGGTTATTTAGATTGAGAAGAGGGAGGAATAATTGGTTCAGGGCGTGAAGGCATTGTGTGTAGAAGAGGATGTGGAAATGGGACTTGCATGGGTAAATACCTTCCAAGTGGTTAAATGGATGCTAGGATATTAAATAGGGGCTACACTCGTGAATTTCGTGCGTCATTTAATGCAAAGTTGAATAGATCTCCGTCGTAGGCACGGTTTTTTTTACTATGGGGGGAGGTTTTTGTAAGAGATTCGGATTGTTCGTGGTGCAGAAACAGCCTGATAGAATTAGATGTGCTGGTTATACTAGATTTTTCCCCTTTATTGTACCTAAATTTGCCAATATATTTACTATTGCCATTTATTAACGAGCTCTTTGTTCGTCCAATGCAAGTCATGTTACGGAGAATTTAAAGAGGTTATTGTCCAAAATTTCGTGTACGGGAATGTTACATAACTTAAAAAGTGTAAGGGAGTTCTTATGTTGACCATGTAGAAAGAGCAGATGATATATTGACAATATAATTATAAATATTTGAGGACTATTTCTTAAGGGTCAATATTATTATTATTATTAGGTAATCCACCGGTAAAGGTAGGTTTTTGGATGGACACAACTATCAAATAAACATTTTGTGACTCCCCACTTAGCAAACTAATCTATATCAGGTCCCTCTTCATCTCTGTGTACTTCTTTCCTCCCTTCATCCCGTCCAACATCCCTATCCTATTCCTGCCCTTACCTCGATTGCCCAACATTCTCCCCTCTATTACCTTCCTCAACATTCCACTACCGCTCAATACACCTTTCATCCATTTTTCCCGCCTCCATAGGATTTCTATCAACAAACCCCTCTCCTCACCCATGATCTCCAGTACTTCCTCGTTTGCTTTCCTTTCGGTCCATTTCACCTTCTCCATTCTTATCCACACCCACATTTCAAAAGCCTCCAATCTACGTCTATCCTCCTGCTTCAGTGACCACGTTTCCGCGCCGTACATAGCTACGCTCCATATCAGAGTTTTTACGAATCTTGTCTTAACATCCCTACTCAACGTCCCCGTCATCAACTCCCTCCTCCTTGAGAAAGCCTCCTTGCCTAGCGCAATTCTTCTCCTTACGTCTCTACCACTTTGACCGTATTGGTCCAAAACACTTCCGAGGTATGTAAACTGTTCTACCTGCTCTATTTTTTCCCCACCTATTTTAATATTTAGCTTAGCCTTTTTCTTTCTGGAAAATCGCATAACCTTTGTTTTGTTAGTATTAACTCTCATCCCATATTTATCGCACTGAACCTCCAATTCACTCAGCAATTCTTGCAACCCCTTGGCTGACTGAGCTACGAATGCTTGGTCATCAGCAAACCTAACCGATTTTATCAATTCCCCTCCGACTTCCATTCCTACCTCCAGTTCTCCCCATGCTTCTTTAATCATTTCATCCACAAAAAGAACAAGTCTATTGAAAAGGGTCAATAGACTGCATAATATTAATTTTAATAAGGGTTGCGTAGACTTTACATAACTGCTACGTTGGATTTAATTGTGAATCTCTTGGTGACATAAATTCCTACCATTTTAAATTTATCATTTGTATTTTTACGGCGTTTTTAAGAGTATTTTCACTTGATTACGCATAACTCACAGAACTACGCTTAGGAAAATTTATTATATTCATTTTATTTGTATTGCATGTATATATCGTTTCAATTGGGTAACCCTACTTTTAGTATATTTCTGACACTACGTGTTCCATAGGTATTTTGAAAGCGTCGTTTCGGGAGATGGCGTCAGTTCCTTTGGATTGGACTTAGATAATAATAGAATAAATAAGAGAAAACAATATATGTTTGGCATATTAGTTTTCATTTAGCTACATGTTCCTCCATTAAGTTGTATGTATAAAAATGGTTCTCCCTAATAACGAATCATTGAAAACAGTGGTGTTCGATTGAAGTTTTTCAATTTATGAATAATATAATATTAGTGTTGTACCACCGGGAGAAGGAAGGCATTAGTGCCAATGCAGAGGCTCGGATTCGTTTTAAGCATAGTTCTAATTTCATTATCTTTGCACTTCTTTTTAAACTTACAAAAAGGAGAAATAATATTATGATTTTTAAAGGAGAAATGTATGTTTAGTTTACGTTTAATTCAGGTTTTTTTACAAATGAAAAGAGATTTTTAGTTAAGATATTTACACCTCAATATTTTTAAATCGTCAAAAATTAGGAAGATAATACCTACTAAGAAAAAACATCTGTCGAATGGGAATTTTCGAGAAAGAATTTTATATATGGCTCAAAATGTTTTAATAAACGTTCATAAAATAGGGAAAAAGTGAGTCGCTTAATTAAAAATCAACGTTTTCCATTGGTTATTGAAGCGGATAGGCCACTAATTATGATCGTGTTAGGGCTACAAATGATAATATTAGATGTTAAAGTTGCTTAGTAGATCTATAATGATACGCTGATCAATGCACTTTTTATTTTGACATGTTTGGATATTTTTATTTCTAATTTATTACATTTCGGCAGTTGAATCTTATCATACGTGTATGTGAGTTTATTTTGAGAAATGGTTTAATTGAGAAGATTATTATTTAGCAGACCATCCATACGCATCGTATGGTAGAATCACTAGTGTACGATATGTGCATAAAATACAATTTATTTTTATGCAAATGATATAGCTGTGTTCAAATATGTAAGCAAAACGTTCTTATAATGAGCGTGCCACAAATAAATTATCTTCAACTTTCAGGGAAGTTACTTTAACTTTTTTTCATTTTGCAGAAGCTTTTGTAAAATATCTTCATTTTCAAAAATGAGTCACGAGCGATAGTTATGCTTGAGACCAAGTTACACGATTTCGTTCGGCAGGAGAATTCCCTTTGGGGCTAATGCAAGAGATGTGACATATGGAACATTGCAGGGAATGCGCCAGAGGACGTGTTAAGCAAGCTTTGGACTTCATTTTATGACAGAAAAGTTAAGTAAAGACGCACGGAAAAGTTATTAATTACGTTATAATGTAGCGTGAGCGATACTTGACTCAAATTTTGACTCTCAGGAGAGAGTCTGATCGTAACTTTGAGATGTGGAAGTGAAAAATGACAGGAGATGACAAAGTTCCAAGGAAAAATTTGAAGAACGCATAAAAATATGTTGCGGTAACATAAAAATACAGTGGATGCAAAATCTGGTGAAATAAGGAGTATCTTTTGGTCACCAGAGATGAGGAAAAGAAGGTAAGTATTCTTGGTCAGTGATACGACTGTAGAATGTACAATTATGCAACATCCAAAAAAGAAAATAATGTATTGCGAATATCGATATAAATTTGGGCGAAAGATTTCACAATCATCTGCTCAAGAAGACGAATAGGAAATGTTAAGGATTGTCCAAAACATATTGTCAGTCGGTAGAATATGACTATTATATTCCCTCAAAAACATGTTGATTTACTTTGTCCTCAGAATTATTTAACTCTAGTGTCACAACAATCTTTGATACCACAACGCCATTAGAGTAGAACTTCACCAACTTTTGCACTTCTTCGAGATACCGTTACTATTTTAGAACGACTAAGAATCTCATTTGTTAAACATTAACATAATGTTGTTATGGTAAGATTAGTATTTTAAGTATAGTAAGTAGTAAGATTTTGCATTTTACCCTTCTTTCTTATTAAACTCCTACTAACATTTCTTTCAGTTTTATTCGCGAATTTTTAAATCTCCAAAGGGATATCAAAATCACCATCATAAACCTATCTTTACCAGTACCATCATAAATGTATCTCTACTCACCTTACGTACTCTAGACACCCCGTACTGTGTAGCAGCTGCCATTAGTTTTTTCGTTTAGTTTTCGGAGCCTGGATTTCTTTTTCTCTCTCCATCTCGTTCTCTTCCTAGAGTTAGCGCCCTAACAAAATATTCACGGCACACAAGTGGGAAGGCATTATTTTTTTTCCCTCGAACACTCATCGCGGACGCCTAACGTCGCTTGCTTGCCTGCATCCATTTTCACCCACCGCGGAGTGCGCCGCCGGGTTCCTGTATCCGGGCGGCAATGAAGGGTGAGGAGCACCACTCGTCAAATAATGAACACGAACCGACGTGCTCGGCAAACAAGAGGCAGAGAGCAGCAGCGCACTTACAAAGAAGTGCGCTCGTAACGATAAGTGTTGCCCATCCGCCTATGGGCCTCTCCCACAAACCACGAAGTTTCCATTTCGGTTCGTTTTTACTTCTCTTCAGGCAAGTAGTATTTTTCTTTATTTCCTTACTATTTTTTTACAGAGAGGCCAAAGTTTACATTCAATCTCCCGCTGAACTTTCTGCCAAGCGTACGTACGCTTGTTGCAATGCACGAATCTCCCACATCTTCTTTTGTTTTCCCTCCTTGATCGGAGTTTTCTCGCATTTATTTTCCACCGTAGGTATCGGGACGCAAACCATCATTTTTGTACAGCTGTCCCGAGGCATTGGCAATGAATTCCTCTTGGTTGGAAATTACTTAACCCCACTCCCTCCAGCCATCCTAATGAATCCCCGTGCAAAACAAAAGACGCCTTCGGAGTATCCCCGGAGATGCCATTAATAACGGGATAAATGCGATTAAAGAAAGTGACTCTTGTTTATTTCCTCCAAGAAAGGATCGCATAAACAAGTTTTTGACCAATGATTAAAGTAGGGTTTGTTCTCCATTTCACTTACTCAATTAGTAGGTAAATAAGGGTGTAAAATCTTCTTTCTCATTAGGAGGTCGGTCGTTGGCGGTACGACGCAAGACCGACTGTGAAATGTGAGTTAATTTCCTTTTCGGTGTAAAATCCAATTTGGTACACGATCCGTGAAACAGCAAAGGCAAACTCTGGAGGGCTGAGATATACTTTATGTGAGAAATAATGCAATTTGGAAAACAATTGGAAACTATTTTAAGCTATACCCTCGAGTGTGTGAAAAACATATTTAATGAGGCGATTAAACAATAAGGGAGTTATTTTGAGCGATAGTTATTTCTGTACACTTAAACTACACATTTTGCCATAATTATTTGAGGACTTAGTGTCTGAATATTCATAAATCTAATTTTTTTGTGAACTAACGAGAGAGAGTATAGAAGATAGTTTTAGTATATCGGCCCGTCAATATTCCATAATCTTTGGCAACAGTATATTGTAAACCAAAAACAGAGGTACACATATTGGAGGATTTTTCTATTGTATAATTGTTGAAGTAATGCGAGTTACTGAAAAAAGGCAACGTTTATTGAATTTCTTGAGCTAATTCTCTCGAATAATCGATGCCATAAACTTTGCCGCTTTCAAATCAATGGTAATTAAATAATATATTCCTTTTTAAATATAATTATTTCAAATGATCTAGTAACTTATTGTTTCAGAAATTAAACATTAATGTGTACTGCTTATTAATAGCATTGATTAGATAATATTTTTCAAAAGAATGGTTATGTGAAGCTGTCAAGTGTAATAAGGACGTGGCCTGTTTCGCTCTAAAATAAATGCGCGAGAAAAATGGAATGGTTACATCGTTACCCAGGGTATTGAAAAACATTGCATCCTAGGGTCACACTACTATGAATTTGTAGTAGGTACATGATATTGTAAATAACTATTAGCTAAAAGAAGGCTCTTCGGAGTAAAATTTCTGACCTACATTCGTGGTTATATGAATGTATCTCTTAATTTTTATTGAATTTTTCGAAACGCTGAAGGAAGTTCATCCCTCCTAATATTGAAATTGAGTGCTTTCATTGAATCTGAGATGACTTCATTCATAAACCATATATTTGCCATGATTTCCAAGTTAGATATGCGAGCAGATGGGTAGCAAAACGCTTTTGGAATGAGCCCAAAATCGTATGCGTTCTCATGATGATGATTTCCTTTTGCCACAGACAGAAATTTGAGGGTACCCTATTGATTTTTTTCGTCAAATGAGCATTACATATTGATTTATGCGAGTAGTAAAAGGTTTTCCTGCACATATAAATCCCCACATATGGCTTCTGGATATGATCAAATATTCGGAGGACTGTTGAAATGGCTTAACTCTGTAGCCAAATGCAAATTGGGGCATAAACATACATGTTCGCTTTCGAATTTCGAGTGGCCACTCTGGATCGAAGAGAGACAGCGCGCTTAGCATGCTGAAAGAAGGAGAGTTTGAAGCGACATTCCCCTGGTGCAAGTCGTTTGGCCTCATGCCAGCGCATGGCGCTAACGATTTTTCTGGAGTTGATGGGAGGGGGATGATCTTGATGACATTTTGTCTTCGCGTCCGTCATCAGTTTCGACTGACGTCCGTCACAGTCCCTTCGCAAGAGAGGTTAAAATATTTCGTAAAATACTGCTCTAATTTTGGAGTTAGCATTTATTTATGACCGATTGACTCCCGAAGGAGGAACACACTAGCGAAGGAGAGAATCTTGTTTTGAATAAATTTTTCTGGATTGAAATACCTAATGCGGTTTTGCATTTACAAGTTCTGGCTAAGGGAAGTCCAAGGGTATTGATTTTTAAACCAAAAAGTCCAATAATATTTTTGAATTCATCAAGCAAATACGGTATTGTGTAACTATTTTTTAAATTCAATCCCTGAATTGATGTTAAACATTTGTCACTACCACATGAAACAATGTGGACGTATTCCTCATGGATGCTTGGGTATTAGTTTTTACCGAAAAGGACAGAATGTGAAAAAATTTAGTTGTATTGTTTTAGAAAAGCACTAATGGTATGCGCATATATATACCTTTATAAAAAAGCTACGATAAATATGTTGCTTGGTCAACACTCGTTTAGGTAAGACGGCCGTGGTTACAGTCCACGCAGTCAGTAAAATTGAGCCAAATAATAAAATCAAATTCTAGTATTTAGAAACAATTACAAATAGGTAAAAAACAATGTCAAATTAAAACGTTGTACTCATTTGCAAATAATGACCAAGGATATCAGTAACTTTCTAGATGGCAGGCTGTAAAAAGTTTCATTTGATTTCAACTCAAATCCAAAGTTTTTCTGATATACGTTATTTCAAAATTTCATTCCGACAAAATTTGAATGACATTCTCGTAAAAAAAATGGAAACATATTCACCGATAAAATCGTGATACTGTTAAAATAGGCCCTCAAAATGTATTTCCCTTGAGATCCTTAAGCCAGATTTTTCACGAATGCTAAACCTTTATCACGCTTTTAGAAAGGAAACACAGTCACTTTGTCACAAGATAGCATACTTTTTTTTCACTTCAGGATGTTGTGAGTACTAATACAAATCGTGAAAGGAAACGATTGAGTATTTTCATCCTTAGTGGCTATGGGAATACCAAAACAGTGTAAAATTCGTGTTCAGAACCATTCGAGGATTCCAAAAGCTGAATAAATGGAAATACATGTATCATGCTGGGGGGATACTTCTGAACAAGTTTAATCCTTAAAAAGAGAATATTTTGACTCTTCGAGTCTGTCGTCCTAGCCCGTGTGCTTCGAATTTTACCGCGTCACTGTACAATCGAGTAATATCATGGTTCTTTAGAACGGGGGTGGGTGGGGGGAATCGATTTTGAGCTCGCGGATCCGCCTACCAAAACTCAAACCGTTTAGACGTGTCACCTGCACAACTAACCCCTCCCCATCTCTCCCGACGACCGGCCGGGAGTTTGATTTAGCGGGCTGGTAAATGTTGACGCTCGCATTAAATCACAGCGCGCTCCCATTTGGCACAGTTGGGCCTCCGGTGTCATATTAGGCACTCCGCGGCGGATTCAGAGGGGCGGAAAGTAATTCTTCGAACCGTCCACAGGAAGCGGCTTGCTACACTCCGTATCCTCCGGGATGAAGTAGTGGAGGAAGGGGAATTAAAACACCCTTCGGGGCCCCGGTCGTATGGGTCTGGGGGATGAGGAAAGGTTGTGCGAGCCCAGCGATCGCGTCAATTCCTAATGCGGAATTCGCAACACGCAAAGGGCTCACGCGCGTGGGCAAAACCCAGTCCCCTCTGCCCTCCCCAGACCCTTTTGCTCCGTTTGTATTCAATACCTCTATCTCCCCTCCCCTCTCTCTCCCACGCGCCCTGCGTCAAACTCCTCCCCCGTCCCCTCACTTCGACGCACATCTCCCACTTCCCTCCTGCTACGTCCTCATTTAAACCACTCCTCCTCCCGCAATGTCGTTCTCCCTCCTCCTCACTTCCTCCCTCCCTTCCTCTCCGGGAGGCATACACTTTAGAAAGCATCGCTCGAGGGTGGATTCATGGGGTGCTTATGTGTTTATGTGCGTCTCAACCCGCGGTTCCCAGCTCGCGCGCAGAGATAAGCCGACACAGGCCCTCCTCCTGTCTTCCTCCGAGTGTGTTTGTGTGCTCGAGTGGAAGGGTGAGGGGACAGAATGGGGGGCGAGGGTGTGGGATAGAGATTCTACAAGGGTGAGGGAGGGAGTGTGCGGTGTAAGGGAGATAGAGAGAGACGTTGGGAAGAGACGTTTCGCGGGGAGAGAGTTTCGGCGGTTCAGAGCGGGAAGGGTCTTTGGGGGACATTTTAGAGCCGGATGCGCTTGCTGGAAAGAAGTGGAGGAGGAAAGACGACGAATGTTGAAATGGGTGAAATGGGGTGAGAGGACGGCTGTGTGGGTTGGAGGTTATTTGTGGGCTGGCGAGATGGTAGGTCGAGCTGCGTATTTGGGAGAGGTAGGATTATCTGTGGGGGGCGAGAGGGGGGGGGGTGTAAAAAAGGCGTGGTTCCTGTGGTGCACGGGAAATATTTCTTTATGGTCCGCCCCGCATTCCGAGAGTGAGGTCGGATGTATATGACCCATTTGGCCGTACGGGAGACGTCAACTAAATTTTTGGACATTTAAATTTTGATTTCACTCACGCGAGAGAAATTGTCGGACGAATGACGTCCGGTTTTCTTAAAATGTGTAGGGAGGAGCAATCTGGTGGATTTGACAAGCTCCCACGAAAACGGTAGGTGTCATATGATAGGTAAATGCCAACTGCGTATTTGGTATCATTCCGATAAATTCCCTTATATTTTAAACAGTAGGGGAGTCAAGAATATCATCTGACGCTCGTCAGAAAAAAAATAAAACAATGACATGCGTGATATGTATCGCCACAGATTATTTTAAGTTCGTATTCCAACCCAATATTACGTGTTTTCCTATTTCAATATGTTTTTGCGATATATAAATTTGAGACACCCAGCTGAGAGTAGGTCATATTTTGCCATTGGTAAAATTTCTTTGGTCTTTCAAAAGACAAAAAGGGACCCTGGCGTTTCACGTGCCATATGGAAAGCTGACATGTGAAATGAAGTTCTATGGGGTAAAAACACAATTTATTTATTCAATCTATTGGTGAGTTTTCTCTAAAACTCGGCAATGATTTCTTCTGAAGGGTTGAAAATATGTTAAGTAACTGACCACCGAGTAATGGCTTCTGTCTTAATTTAATCGTGAAAAATGTTTCTTTCTCAGGGGGAAAAGGAATATTTTTGAATAGAGAGCAGTTGAGCGATCAATGGGAATGCCATAGGGGCCCAGAGTCTTCGTCCAGCAGATGTAGATCGCTCGCGGGGAATACACCATGTAGCCGATTTGGTTCCCCGTCTAGCATTCGGAGTGCATCGCTAGCTGAAAAAAATCGCTTTTGGCAGGCATTGGGTTCATCTTTGAGAAACTGCAATTGTGTCAAAAAAAAAAACGGCAGAGATATGCAAAGAAGATTTTTTCTGCCAATGTACAGTGGCCTCGATACTAGCATGACTGTATTTTATACTAAAAAAACGTTAGCTGTTTAGAAAATATCAGTGGTGACAGAGAATAAGCTTTAGATTCAGCTCCAAAATGAAAAAAAAGACTTGTACGGCAAAATCATGAATTGAAATGCGTGATTATATGATATTTGCCAATAATTCTTGATTATAAATGAACAACCTAGTCTATGAACTAACGCACTAGAACAAAAACTAATGAAGATCGAAAAGCCAGACAGGATAAGTAGTCTTAGTCTTTGATAGAAGGAAACACCTCATTAAATGGCTGAAAATGAGTATAGGCTGGAATGAAAATTATTTTTTTAATATATCCCAATTACACATTGTATAATTACATATATTAAAAATCCTTGATTATTTAAGTAGTTTAAAAGCCCTCCCTGAGGTGATGTTGCGTAAATTCCGTGTAAATATTTACATAACACGAAAATCCCTTAATTCTGCAACATATCATGCTATTCGCCTGAAATAATAACCTATTTCCTTCTATTATCTTTCCATTACCCTTTAAAAAATGCTGGACCAGAGGCAAGGATATTCTTCCTATTTGTTATTGCTTCAATAAAACAAGAAAATCAGTACAAAATAACATTTAGATTTATCTTCCTACATCCTATTTACAAGTTTAGTTTAAATTGCAGTTGCAGTATAGGATGAGGAAAGAAGGATAATGGAACCTTTTATAAATTTACGTGATCCGATTTAGTTCCTTTGAACGGAGAGAAGCAAAGATAAAATGCGGCACCATTCCGTTGATTGAATTTTTCAAGCCAAATTTTTATTTTCCTTTGAAGAGTCTCCCATTACCGTAGGGTCAGATCAATCACGCAGACAGTGTCTTCGCTAAGAGGAAAAGGGAAAATAATAAAATGGAGTACGAGTGAAGCGCCGGAGCACTGAAAGGGAGGAACTATCTTGATCGTTTATAACATTCGAGATGGTGATTGACGGCTTCGTAGTTCTCATCACGAAAATGGAAAGTCCACCTCCCGATGAGTGCTCTATCTCTTTCTCCCTTAGCTTTAGGAAATACGAGTGAGCAACCAGTAACGAGGGCTCCTCCCTAACGACTACGAGCATGTGTGAGGTTTATTAAAAGCTGAACAACATGCTTGAACAGCATGGAGGTATATTTACAAGTGTGTTCTTATCCGATATCAGTAATGAATAAGCTATACAAGCTACTGTATATTCTGATGACCTTCGGGAACTGTTTTGGAAAATATTTCTTGTGCCGCAAATATTTTATTTGGTAAATTGATGCTTACTATAAATTCATCGAATTAATAAGTTTAAGAATAATCCGGTGAGAATATTTGAATGATATAATGGCAGTTTTTGCAAGTCCAACCGTCTCAGGAAAGATGTCTCTTCTTTTCCATGGCAATCAAAATCGCAGATAAATGATCTTCCTCTGATGACTTTAATATCTAGGATGATGATGTTTATTGAATTAGATACATCCAAGGAGTTACCTTTCAATGACAACAACATATAACATGAAATTCCCAAAAAGTGAAGACCTTACTTAAACCTAGTCATTAATCCTAAGCTTGTCTATCAGTAGTAATTTTGTGTCTATAGTAATTGCGGTGAGGTGTAAATCTATCCAATCATTTCTATTGAAACTTGTTTTTTTAACATAAGTGAAAATTTCTCTATATATTTTTACCCATTTAGAATATAAATAAGAAATATATGAGAGACCGACGTTCTAAGGTGGTCGTTCTTGAAGAACAATTGCCTTTTAGGAGACATACAGATATGTACTTACCCTGTTTGTAAATTACTTTTAATAAATAATAGGAAACATTTTAATGTTGAATAATGACAAGTATTCAACATTAAAATATGTCTATAAATATATATATGAATCTAGTCTATGTATATGAATGAGTCTATGTATATGAAACAGAACTCGAAGGAACGTGTATAGCAAAACGAAATACCGGCGTAGTGGTTGCAACATGGGTTCGTTGATAAAGTTTTGTAGGACTCGGGAGAATTTATTTTATCGGTTGAGGTTTTATTTAAAACCTAAGCATTAAGCTGTTTCCATTCTCTCCCAGTGGAATAATGGCGAGTCAAACTTGGCGCTCATTCCGTTCACGTTCAACACATTCCACGGCCATACTTCTTAAGAGCTCTCGTAATCTCTCCCTGCGATCATTCTTCTCAATTACCCCAGCCAGAATCCTATGGCTCTCTTCTTCTTAATTTGCTTTTTTTCTCCGGAACGTGGTCGGTTGGCCCCCCTCCGCATCTTCGCAACGATCGCTGCAAATCGAGATGGTTGGCTCGTTCGCCTCGACCGCATCTATTAGCGCGGACTTTCTTTTTATTTTGTCGCGTCCGAAATTAGAAACACGTTCACGACTTATGAGGCGGACTTGTTGAACTTGTCCCCTCCACAGAATGTAATAGACGCGACGAAAAATTCCTTTCCCTCGAACAGCGGAGAAACATTCGTCTCCAGCCCCGAAGGACAGTGTTCCCAAGTAATTTCAAAAGTGATTTTTATTTCGCCCGCAACCCCAGCTGACGTGCTAGTTTGTGCACTCATGAATCAACACGTCATGACTGCTCCCGTTCCCATCTTTTCAAGGGAGAGGGGACCGAATTCCGTCAGACACGCCCCCTTGGCGCAAGACCGTCGGAAGAACGACCCAGAAATCTCCACCGCTGAGCTGCATTCCCGCGGGAGTCTTTGTAATACCACTGCTTAACGACGTTACCTGTTTCCTGCGGTGTGATTTTACTTCCTGCTATCCATCACCCACTCCCGCTCGATCATTTTCACTTCTCGTTGGCACCATCGTCTGTTTTCGATGCATTCCCCAGAGCGATCCCCTCATAAAAAAGAAGAAACCTGTGTTGCGGTCCTCAGTAAGACAAGTAAGCTGCTCCTATGTGATTTTTGCTTAAGATTTTCAACACTTCTGCATTTTGTATGACAAAATAGCTCCAAGAAGTCATCTCATACATATCGTGATGAAAAATATAGTATTCTCAGAAAGGGCATTCTCAATTGATATTGTAGTGTACTGCCAATTGACATGCTCAATTGATTTCTCACATTGAATAAATTTTTAGTCAATTTCTCACAATTTTCATTACAGTATAACGCTAAAATAACTACGAAAAATAAATATATTTTATTCAAGAAATAATAAATAGAAATGATAATAAAATTATTGCCTTTAGTTTTTACTTAAACAGTACACTTTGATTAGAGTATTATAGCGATAAATATTTTTTTGCCCCATAGTCTTAAATTTATGTTGTATGTTTTTAAGGGCTGCTCGTTCTTGATGGAGTTTTAGGTAGCAAATTTGGAGTTAAATAAATAACATCATACAAGTCGTAACATACAGGGTCGCACCCAAAAGTGGTAGGACTGATTTTTTTACAGGAATTTTATTGACGATATACTTAAATCGACTTAATAATCTTCAAAGTATGCTCCTTGAGCTGCTACATACTTAGTATAACGTTGCTATCCTGTACAATCATTACATTTACCTAAGGTAAAAGAGAGACATTAATGTCACCAACTATTTATCTATTGTTTTCCCTTTTTTCAAATTGTTTTTAAGTGGTTACACAGCAGGTATCTGATTATGTACATCACCATGTTTGCAAGTATTCTAGACAGTAATTCATATAATCTCAAACAGATTTCACGTATTTCTCCCCTCCACCTTCTACGAATAATAGTATCCGTATTGCGTTGACGCCCGGTCCGCTGGGAATTGGTTCTAACCTACAAGCTGATACTGGTCCCATATGATTTCCATAAACTTTGGTTTATTAAGGCGGATAACCTCCAGGGTCTCTGAAGCAAAACTTACTGACACCAGACAAGGGCATATTTGGACTACTTTTCATCCCAAATTCTTTTTTGCAAAAATCTCAAAATCCATGAACCCCTAATTCACCTCTCATTCATTGTATGATGCCATCAATCATCTACTCAAATTCAAGTTTCGGTAATCGAAATTATTTTCCGCGATCTCAAAGTTGCTCTTATGCTAATCCTCTAGTTCAATTGGCTTAGTATTTTCTTCGCTCTCTCCTTCCCCTAAGGCTCAATCAATCTCTTCCGATCGCGATATCATATTATCTCTTTCGCATCCCCCACTTCCGCATCTGCGCTCAAGTCGAATTACCTTCCTCCGAGTTTTCTTCGGACAAGGTTCGTCCTCAATTTCTTGGAAGACTTTTAAATTTCTTTTCACTTTTCGAATCATAAGCATGAGCGATGGATTTATGGCACTAAGATCATATATAATTCAAGGGCCTTGTTATTACAAAAGTTGCCGACGCTCCTAACTTACCCTTCAGAAAATCGATCGGGCAAGGTAGCTCGCTGGAATCTTATATGTTCCCTAAAGAGAGCGAGTTTGAATCCTCCCAAGAATACTACTTCCTCAAACCGTATAAAATGTGTATTGAACTCCTATTCTCAGGAGTCCAATACACGGTCTCCTAGTTCATCATTTTAACATTATGTGTTTCTGATTTCCAAGTGAAAATCATTTCAGTTATTTATTTTTTAACGTACCGATCACACCTTACTGTACGGAAAATCGGATTCAATGATGACCGCTGCAATATATGGAGGATGGACCTGAATTGGACGAAGATCTTTTAGAATGACAATAGGAATATTGCAAAATAAGGTGTATTAAATTGAGTGTGCATCAAACTCGTTAGTGATTTGAATAGAATGACTCTCGGAACTGTAAAATTGAGAATAATTTGTTAATTCTAACTTTTTAAACAGTATGTTTTAACAGTTTATTATCTTTGACTTTCCTTCGATAAAACGAAAATATTGTTCGATAATTTTAAGGTCTTCATACTGTGTGTGGACGCAAGATATTAAAGTTATTGTACATTTAATCAACTTCATTTATCTTGTTGAAAACTTAAAGTCTATAATTAACCTCGAGATTTATGTTTTGGTTTTAGACAGAATAAATTTTTTATAATTTTGTTTTAATTTTAATCCTGGATGGTAAAATGTCGAAGACTCTCAATGAAAAATTTCATATTGCCATTATAAATAATGACTAAACATTATTTATGCGTAAAAATGCTACAAAAGTAGCTGTAATGTATTGACTTGAGGTTTCTCTATAGGCCGAAAAATTGTCAAACTAGTTGCTCAGAAACGGGAAATATAAAAAGACCCGCGACCGCTCGAAATCTAAAGACGAGATTTTAAATCCGGATACTCGGAGTAGATTTTCATCATCCGGACAACATGACGGTTTTAGTCTCGTGTATTTACCGCATAGTTAATTCTTATTGACCTGAATCTTACTTCCTGCTATATAAAATCATTAAAGGACAATACTTCTTGAGATACGAAAATCACTGCAGTTTTTTAACATGCGCTCCTGTTATAGGGAGGACACATGTATAGTATTGCATGCAATACAATACCTCTACTGTATTGTATTAATTGTATTATTAATTCACGTCATTACTAGGCTACTATGTAATTTCAAATCAAAGAGATATTTACAAATACCGATTTAATTATTCATTTGGTTTACGTTACTTTCTATCTCTTGGAATTCAACCCTCATACATTTTACAGCAGAGCTGTTTTTTCTCTTCTCTCCAAACGTTTCCTTTGCTTTCTGACAACTGCCTCTCGTTTAAGCGTTATTCTATTAATCAAGAAGTTAGCATAGTTTGGTTCCATTAAACACGTGATCAATATGTCTGAACAAAAATGTCCATAAAAATAAAAAAAAATATCCTATGCCTTCTTTTCACTCGCTGCAGACTTGAGGGGATTATTCATCCTTTTTTGATATCTCCAGTGAATATTATTAGCTGTCCACTGTATCTGCCTCCCGCTTCTTCATTCTCCGACCGGAGATAGAGCTCGCGGGTTACATTTTGGAGGAAAACCCCTCTGCCTCGGAACTGGGCTATATTAAAGTGGCAGATGTCTTGCAAAAATAAAACTGGCGTAGTGGACTTGTGAAAGGAAGGTTGGCGAGAGTGTCGGGGGAAGGGTTGTAGAAGAAAGGAGGGGACGCGGGGATCTGTTGAATGGCGCCTCCCCTCGGGGAGGAGTCAGGGGGCTTGGAAAAACCCCTCGCCGGGGGACGGAAATATTACGCAGATACCGCCGGAGAAAGGTCGACGTCTTGAGTGGCATCTAATTACTAGACTCCATGGGTTCTTCCTCCCGGCATAAACTCCCTCCAAACCGGCGCACCCACGACAACTCCCTCCTCACCACCCCTCTCCCCATCTATTTATTCCACCCTTGCTTCTCCTAGCCTTCCCTTCCCCCCCCCCCCCGAACCATCAGAATCCCAACGCCGCCGGTCCTGAGGGAGTAGAGACAGTGAGTGGGAAGAGATGGCTGCTTTCGTTCACAGACAACTCGCGGGTTCATTTCTACTATCAGGAAGCGTTTGAACGACTCTTGATTAATCGCTGTCATCCCAGCGTACACGCAGGCATTCGACGGTCCAATCCGCTATATTATCCACAAGTATTTTCCAAATCTCATCCTCTTCAACTTTCCCTCTCACAGCAGTATTTTCTCAACACATGACCATCTCTTCTCCCTAAGCGTTCTTTTCCTCAATTATGTAGCAGTCACCCAGTTTTAAGTCCTCTTCAATTTCGTTAGCCAAAAAGAATATAAAAGATTCAAAATGCAGGATGAGAAAATGGGATGAGAAGACCGTCATGTGTTGTGGGAAAAGCAAAGGAATGATTTTTTTTCTTGGATTTAATACATGTGGCACGTTTAAAATGTAAATTATTTTAATCCTCTTCTTGGCATTCAATACGAAATCCTTCGGTTGTGAAGCGGAGACGATTTGTAAATTTTAAACCGCTTGATTTATGGCTCAAAATGAAAAAAAATGTAGAGAAAAATAATTGAAGTAGGCACCATTTGACTTCATATTCATTCAAAGTGGGTTTTTCAAAACTTTCCTTATAGTACAGCACGGGATTATACAAATTAATTATAGTCAAGATTAATCAGTGCGCTTTATTTATGTTAAAACATTCAATAACAATTATTATTTGTGAAGAAATCCACTTTATATCATTTCCGTTTTAACAGTCAAATTTCAGCATGCCTTAACAATACGGAATTTTCATTTACAATATAAAATACATAGTGTATACGATAGATAAAATATATAAAGCTTTATTTTAAGCCCAAAAAATATTTATATACGGGTTTATTAAGTTATAGATAATACATTTCAATGATAATAATTGAATTTCAACGTCTTGTGAAAGTAAGATATGTATTGAATTTTTATAAATTTTATAATGCAACTTATATTACGTTATTATTTTTTATAATACGTGGATTAGGTTTATATTATTTTAATGTTATAATACGGCTATACTTTTAAAAATTAAAATATTTGTTGCTTCCATTGTTGATGCATGTACGAAGCACGTTCCATCAAATGCTGCCACATTGATTATTATGAAAACTCCGTATTGAACATGTCGTGCAGAGAATGTTACCAACATTTCCTAATTATGGACAAGTTATATGGCATAATGTCTAAAATTATCTTCATGAACTAAAAAATATATTCAGGCTTCTTCATGCGTTCGATAGTATCATTTAATTGATTGATTTCCCGTACCATGATATTTTAGTAAATACGAAAAACTCAAAGAGGAAATGCGCAAATTAATTACTTTCTCCTTATTGCTTGATGGCGTGCCGCAGCGTAATAAATGGCGTTGGCTTTAACCTGACTGATGTAGATACCTCTTTTTGCGTTGCTTGAAATCATCAAACGATTATCAAATGTAGTTTATTAATCAACCTCCATAATGACGACGAACAATTATCATTAACAAAAACGTTGCCAGTGAAAGCCGTAGGTAGTAAAACCTTGGCTTCAGAAAACCCTACTGTGTCTCTCAGGATACGATGCGGATGCAGGTGTGTCTTGGGTATCTCGGTACGCCTACCCCTTTCAACCTACCTGGCTCTTCCTCCCTTCCATCGACCCTGCTCCCGCCTCAATCACCCGTGTTTTCCTCGCAAATTTCCGCCACCTCGGCAACCCTCACCTCCTCCTCCCTCGTCTCGCCTTCCAGTTTCTCCTCTTTAACGAATTTCTCTCCCCCATCGTGTTTCAGCTTGGCCCACTTACTCGGGTTGTTCCACCCTCCCCCGCATTTCCAAATATTTACCGCTCTTTCCATCTTCTTGTTCCTAACCATAATCCACCCACCCCTTGCTACTTTTGAAGTGTTTATTAGTCACTGTCTATTACATTAACTGCCCCTTTCTCCCTCTTCTCCCTTTGTTCACTCTCGTTGTTCATTTCATTATTCCTCCAGTACTCCTACCATTGTTTTCTTTCTCTCTTATTCTCTCCTTCTATTTTTCTTCCATTGCACTGCATACTCCGGCTTTCCACCAGCGATAATATTTTTCTCCGGTGACCAGTGCAACCACCCTTACCTTGTAATCTCCATTCCTCTCCGGATTCATTTCGCCGACTTTTTCATCAGGTTTCCGGTCAGTAGGCACAATATTAAAAATTATTTTTGCGATTAACTCTCCGTCTGCTGCTTTTAACTCTTTTCATTTTCTCAAGTTTTCATTTTTATTGCTTTGCAGGTCCGTTTTTCAAATTAAACTGCATTACTATTTTGCCTTATTCCAAAATATATGAAGCATACAATGCCTGGCGCAATTTAACGCTCGATCTCTGTGTCTACTTCAATCTGCTACCCTATTACTAACGACGTTAATTCCAATTTTCCATCAAACCCATTCTTTTTTGTTTTAAGCCTTCTTTTTCTTCTTATGTGCAGTCAATCACACTGCAGTACTTTAAATTTGTCTTGAGAAAACCCTGAAAAAGAAAGATTTTATTAAATTATTTTTCCCTTTGTTTACCTTTCTGCAGTTTTCTCGGTCTATTTGCTCTTAGTTGCATATTTTTCAGTATACTTAAAATTACCTAAGATTTCTCTGTATTTAATCTGTGACTCTCTATATAATGCCTTGGTTTTGGACTATAAACTGGGATTTTTAAATGAATTTCGTCAAATTTATAGATTTAGCATTTAATTTATTTTTTGTTTCAATTAGTGTGCCCTCACATTTTTTATTTTGATAAAAAAAGCTCACTTAGATTTCGCCAGGGATTGTCAGAATAGAGACGACTTCCAGTACCAAAAAAAAATTCTCCTTTGAGGGGCATCGTCTTTGATGCGTAGAAAACATAATGACGTAAAAAGCTAATTACCATGCGAGTCAAGCATATATATATATATATTTTTTTTTGGTGATGCGGAAGTACTCACGAGAGCAATATAACTTTTGGACGGCACATTATAACACAAAATAAAACAGATAACACGTAAAAGGACACTCACACTGTAGATGATTTGAGCTTACGGCCTACTCCGAGACCTTCTTCAAGTCAGACTCAGACTGACCTGAAGAAGGCCTCGGAGTAGGCCGAAAGCTCAAATCATCTACAGTGTGAGTGTCCTTTTACGTGTTATCTGTTTTATTCTGTGTTATATTGTGCCGTCCAAAAGTTATTTATATATATAGCATATATAGAATATACATGTATAGAATATATATGTATATATATATATATATATATATATATATATATTGAATAGTGTTTGAATTTACAGTTTTTCTCCACCTTTCAGTGTAATCACGTAGATACATTCCAAGAAACTGCGGTAGATGCCGTAAGTGTAACTTTTAACTGAATCATTCGCTAATTGTGCATTACAATGCAATTTCAGAGCATAATAAATCATTCGCCTTAATCGAGATCATTTAGGGCTCTGAATTATTATCTAAGTTAAATCTACGAAAAATTAGTAAAAGTACGATCAGATGAAATATTTGAATAGTCTCAATTAGATGCTCTTTACAATTATTATTCAGTCCGCAATCCCTTAGATTAGCGGGAAATTTTTTCAGCTTTGGAAATCAATTATTTTTTTCCCATTTCCAATTACCTACACGACGAACGAATTGTCCTCCGACGACAGGGTGTGGGAAAGTCGCCCCCCAAAGGTTTTTTATGCCGGTCCACGCAGAGAGTGGATTTACTCAAGATTCGCTCCCTTCAAAAACTGCTCCTCGTCGGAGCAGCCACTCAACCACCCTGGCTTTTCTTCTTCTGTCCTTCCGAACCCTCTCTCCCACCCTTTCCACACGCTACCAACACCAAAAACCCCTCTTCAAATTAATCCAAATTTTGGACATAATTAAAGCCATCCGGCGCACTCCACTTCATCCGGCCGTTTTTGCGAAGTCAAAAGGGCATTTTGGTGGGGATGAAGGGACGCTGAGGGGTAAAGAGCAGGAGGAGGGGGCGGAGGCGAAGCTTGTCGGGGAAATGTGGAGAGAGAGCAATGTGGGGAGAGATTTTCAGGGACGGCGGACGGACCGCGGAGGGAACGGGTGACGGGGAGGACGACGAGGGGGAGTTTCTCTCCAGAGAGAGAGAGAGAGAGTGAGTTTCGGCCACGGGTGAAGAAGTTGGATTGGGAGGGTGGATGTGGGGGAACCGCCAAGAGGGTATGCGGAGGTGAGCGGAAGGTGTGCGTGGAAGGGCAGCAGGGAGAGATATTAAACCGACCGTCGCACCACCTCCTTGCTCAGTTCGTCCCAGTTGCCATCAGTTCCCCCAGAGCTACTCTCGTCTCCCTCCCATCCTTCCTCCAGGAATATCCTCCTCCCCCTTGCTTCCTTCCTCTGTCTTCTCATGATAAGGCGCCTCAGTTCGATCTCACTCCTTGCTCCCTCCTCACCTCCCGCCTCTTTCTACTACGAGGAATCGCCCGTCGAAATTTGGGGGGGGGGGGGGGGGAAGAAGGCCTGGGCCGAAAGAAAGCGTCCCTCACTCTCTCGCTTCCTCCAAGAGAAGAGGAGCCGGGAGGTGTGTGTAGAGGTGACTGGAGCGGAGTTGAGTAACCCTCGAGGGGTGTGGGTGAGTGGATGGATGGTGGTAGGGAAATAGGTCGAGGCGTTTTTGGGAGGAACGTGCCGAGCGAAGACGAGGGGTCCAATTACGGGATATACCTATGCAGTCACTCCCTTCGTTGAAGTAAATACATGATGAAAACAATGTTATTCACGTGTTTCTTTATTTTGCATGGGATGGAATTTCTTGGGTACGTGAACCGTCTTGTGAGACTGATTGAAACCATTTTCGCTCAGTTTTAACTTGCGTCAGCTTAATTCTGACGGAACCTCCAACTTTTTTAGTGTTTAAATTAAAAGATAGAATCAAACTTAACATTAAGTCACCTTATCACGGCTTCGATATGACCAGTTTTTAGTTAATAATGTGTCTTAATTGTCGATTCATGTCTTGCATCATATAAATGAATAATCCCGATGCGTTGCCTAAAGTCTATTGTTTCTCGATACACTTCACAGTTTGAGATGTTTTACTAAAACTGTTGCTGCAAAGTCTGCTGGGCTTCTAATCCTTCAAATCTTTTGCTGCCATTCCGTATTGATGCTATTATGTAACAGATGCCACAGTCCTAATGAAGAAATGAACGATTGACCGAAAAATCAAAGCATATTGAGTTCCTTTGAACAAATGCACTTAAAATAGTCGGTCACAATTATTAATCATCCATGTGTTCAGCTAAGATAGACCGCTTCAATTAATTTACTGTAGTCATTGTTTAAAAATCTACTGCTCTTTCCTGATAACGTGCATTATGAGATTTAGTTAATGGCTTGATTGATAGTTGTTTTATGCCTACATGTGCAACGCCGATTACTTTTATTTGCAAAGTATTTCATTTTTTGAATGAAAGAAGATTACTATGTATTTTCCGGTATGTGGAAGGTAAATGGTATTCTTTTTTATTCGAAAATAAATGTTCCCGAAGTCAAGTCTGTTAGCATCGAGTGTATTTCATGCTCTATCCAAGGAAATAATTTTCACGCTAGATTTTCTCGAGTACCCGTTTGCCGCAGAGGCGCTATTCTGACATATTAATGATGTGCTTACCCATGAGCACGTCATAGTATAATTCTGTTTGGTTAAGCTTCGTGAAATATACAGGAAAATCTACGAAAATATATCGTTTTCATTAGGCACGTAAAATCTTATTTCATTTGATTGGGAAATAACATTTGCATTTGATGTTGCCTGTGATTTTAATTTCATGCCGTTATTCCACAAGAGAGAAAAAAATCATTTCAGTGGAAGCACACTATTCGATTCTTCCGGGGGAGGAGGGATGGGAATTACCTTAAGGAGTTTGGCTAATCCTGAGATATATTTAAGGTCGTCTCCACTAGTTTCATGCAAAATCCAGAAATGATCCTCCTCTTTGTTGTAATTGGTTAGTGAATACAACTGAAAACTTTTCTTACCAAACCTTCTAGTCTCCTTGGCCGATTGGCCCAACAAAATTCTATGCCTACAAATACCCGGCAACATTGAGAGAGGTTGTGGAGAGGGTGTAATGGAACCAGTCTCATGTGCAGAACTGATGTAAATTATGCTTTTATGTAAAGATATGAACAAAATATATATTTGCGTTTGTACATAAGCACACGTAAAGTTACATGTATTCATACCCATTGATATCATCCAATTGGGGCATGCATTTGATTAAACCCATAAGTTAGGTTTGTTAATTAAAAATATAGAAGTGGTTACCATTTATTTTGTTATTATTATGAATCAGACTAGCGTACAAGTATCGTACATATGTGTACATTGTATGATTATAAATATGAATTAAGATTAAGAAAGAAAATACTATCGGAATGATTTTTAATGGATAAGAAAAAGTTTATAAATTTAAGAGAAATTTATGACTTAATTCATGAAATGAATGAAGAAAATAAAAGTAAATGGAAGGTTCGTTCTTCGTACATAAATTGTGTATTGTTCCGTCCGACACCGTAACACAAACACGTTCGCACTTTGACAAGAAAGTTCACCTTGACAAATAAATGGCTATTACGGAAGTTCGACCAAATAAGTAGCTGATGTCTTGCATTCGTAATAAAATTCACAAATAGCATCTCGTGCTACTTGGAAATCACAGCACTTCTCCTTAGATCTTTTTCGATTTCAATCGAGTAAGCAGCACTTTTGGGGACCTAGGATATCACTTTCCTCCTTACCTAATTCATGGGCTTCTGCATTAGCCGTCGCAATTGCAGTCTCAAGGGGATCCCGCTTCAAAAAAAGTGATTTGAACTGGAAGTCTAACCGTTTCTTTGACATAACCCCGCTTCGTTTACTCTCATCCACCTCAAGCATGATTTGTCACCTTTAAGTCAAAATTTCAACTGCCTAATACTACACTTTCTAGTACAGCAACTTCCCGGGTTTCCCCACCTCTTAACATCATGACTTGACTATTCAATCAAGTCGTAGTTCTTGTTTTAAATGACTGACAAAAATACTTGGTAGATTATGAGCACTTATGCCTAAATCATTTTTCATTGATTTTTTTCTTTTGAATGCATAAAAGTTTCTCATATATTTTGTTCAAATACCTGTTATATTTGGCAACGAGAATAAGTGTAAGCACGAAGTGTTTTTTGGAGCAATTATGTCTGGAGCGTTCCGATTCGTTAAGAGAGCAGACAAGAAAGTAGTATAAAGTCCAAGAAAACATGCGTTTATTGAGACACCAAGAGAATATTATTGGCACCACTTTATATAGATAAATACGCCCACCGAGTTGAACACGAGAGATAGATACCATCACCGGAAGAATTGGTTAATCGTTCTTCCCCTGCACGACGCACAATCATAACATTCAAATTCAAATACCCGCATATATTTATTTAAAAGCAAATATTTCATGATTAACTTAATCTTTCCAAATATAATGGGATGTGTACGGTTGTTTTTATATATAAGTCATACATATTTAAGTTGAAGTATGAAACCATAATTGAGCATATGCAAACATTGGAGCATGGATGTCATTGTGTTGATGAAGCTGATGGCTATTCTTCCAACTCTCACCCCAATTTGACGTATTTTTTCTTCATACACCTTTTTCTTGGAATTTTTTTTGAACTGCCCTGCTTACAAAATATGGAAACCCTGCGATGGTAATGATTGTCCTCGAAAATGGCGACGTTGACCTAACTCCACCGTGGGGGAATCTGTAAAGCCAGAGATTTCAGGCTGCTTCCTGCCGGATATTCGTCGAAAGAATTAGGTCTCGTTTTCTAGTTGCCGATCTCAATAACCGCAGTTATGTGCGTCACGCACACATATACAAGGTCGGTCCCAGAAATAATTAGAATAAAACTGAGAGAAAAATGTATTAAATATCAGAGTACAAATTACTGAAATTCTTCATAAGATCACCCTTATGTATCGACACACCAATACCAGTACCTCCTCCAGTTTTGGTATGCTTTCGGTAAGGCATGGCACTCTTTTTCAGGCACCTCCTCATGGCCTCTTTGAAATAACTTAGTGGTCCAAAATGATACTCAAAGGGTGTAACTCAAAGACCCATGTCTTTTCACTAGTACTCGCCTATTTTTACAAAAATCGTGTATTTCTCACAGTGGTCCAAGAGGTCCGAGGCAAGATTGTCAGAAGCTTGTCTTCTGACAGCACCTTTGAGACCATCTTGGCACACCTTATCACATTTCGCATTACCTGTGGTACCATGTATTTGACTTCAAATGGAGGAAAGAGAAGGCAATAGTTACCTGCGAACTTAATTTTTGTACGAGATGTACACAGGGAGAAATTGAATTTTTTTTCCACATTCTGCCTGAGATGGTGGCAAGCGTTTTCAATGACCCTGCTGAATCAGATGCATGAAAACATTAAATTATCCACAGGACCACACGGGTCGCCTCTCTATGAAGGACTACATCAGCATACTAAACATTCATTGTCAAAGGAAAATGTGCGGGAATAAAGTAAGTGTTTCAATCTTTTACTTTATGATTCGTCAGTATTTGTCTATTCAGTGTGCTTAATATGGATTCCTCCACCCACGAATCGGAAATAGTTCAACTTTATTAGGTGCCATTGATCACTCGCCGAAGGATAGATGTTTTAATCAATGTAATATTACTTAACTTAATTCTTTATCAAAGCATGTACGTATATTATGAACGAAAAATTCTTCAATGTCTCAAATTAGTTGTTTTCTGTACGCCCTGCAAATTTTAATCACAGTGTTTTCTAAATTAAAGTAATGCATATGAACAAACTCTTTCCAAGCACAGGTCCCTCTGCCACCAGCTTACTAGTATGATTTCATATCGTGTGTATTATATAAACCATAAAAAAAGTAATCAACAGCAAGGTCAATTTGGCGGGTGATGGTAGAGTTCACCCAGTACTAAGCCCCATACGGCGTGCGACATTCACACATCACAATAGGGGAGGCGGAGCTCCTTGCCCTGGGCCGGCTATGGTTTCCCAGGAGGACCTGGTACCCGTAAAATCAAAATCTGAGGTGGCCAGAGAGACTTGCCCGGGGATCCTTCGGTCAGTGACTCAGTGACAGTGACCGTAACGCTTCGGTTTTTATTATATTTTACCTCAAAAATGCCTGAATTAACTTTCAGAAATGTAATTCTGATAGGCATTATAACTGTAATAAAGCCATAATAAATACATAATAATCATAAAATGGAACATTCGTTTGGACTACTATTGCTCTGTGCATTAACTTTACCCAATGTGCCTGTATGCTTCATAACAAATTTCCTCAACATATTCGCTCGTGTGCACATACGTCCCGTATAAGAAACAATTTCTTGAAAATTTAAACACATGGAACTTGATAGTGCAGAAGGATTGGACTACTAAACTGAGGGCTTGGATTCGATTTCCAGGATGCCTCTCAGGGCGCTTTTAGCTTCCCCTGAACTGTGTGATTTATCTGGGACCAGAAATACCCGGGAAACTATAAGCGACGTAGGTACTCGTTTATCTCCAATTTCAAAAGTTCATCAACTTTCTTGTGAACTTAAGCCAATGTTTGACTTCTTTCTTCTACAGCCATGTAAGAAGTCCTTGATAAAAAATGCCTAATTTTTGCACTTATTAAAAACCAACATAACTATCTCGTGGTTCCCTCCTTTATTTTATGTACATCATTTCTCATAGTCGATCAGGGCAGGTAGCCTTTACATTTTCGGAAGTAACTACTGAAAGACGGATTTAATAGATCAAAAGCAATGATAAACACATGATTACATCCCCATGATATTACTATCTCCAGGAAAAAATGCGTTTTCCACAAATGACATTGAGGCTTTAGTGAAGGACTGCTATGTATCCCTGTAACCCTAGAACATTTTAAAATTTAATAATTCGTGAAACCTTACTGTGCTAAATATTTTGCTCCCTCGAAAGCATTAGAGAGTTCCAGGGAAAATAATTTATGCATTGCTCCAACGGCTCAAATCATACTCTACCGGTAGAGTATGAAGAGCAGATAGCTAACAGTCGTGGAAACCTATTCATAAGAGAAACCAAAATCCATGCATATCAGTGGACGGTATTTTTTATTTGGTTCAGTTTATTTGGCACACTAATCTGGGCAACCAAAGATGTAGGAAGGATGTAAAAAATTCACTGTCATTATGAGAGTAAATATTTGACAAGTAGAGTGCTACTTGTATATGCATTAGTTCAGACGAGTTAGTTAAATTGAAATAGCGTGAAGTAAATTGAAATAACTCCTACGTAACATCAGCTTTTCTGGATAGGCAGAGTGCCTTAGGGGTCAATTATTTAAATATTAGCGGTAAACCTCTCCTATGAAAGTAATGCGTGGTGAAATTCAGTAAAATGTTTGTCTGCAATATATATTAAAGATATAATAAATTCTAATTTATGCAGACATTTTAAAATATTAACTGTTGGTATTTACTAATTCCAAAAGGATTATCTATTTGAATGGATGTCATTGCAGTGAATCCATCCCCACGAGTAATTCAATTTCACAGTCATAACATATTCAGAATGACGCGCAGTGTCCACATTTCACTACTTTCTTGATTCACATTGGAACCCTTTAAGTAAGTAGGCATGACAGCCTAGTTTGGTTTGGTAAAAACGTGTACATTTTCAAGTTTAATTTAATTGAATATTAGCTAACTGAATCGGCTGATTTCTCGAACGTATGGGAAAATTTTTCCAATTAGTTCGGAAAGTTCAGCACGGTATAATCCACTGAGGCAGCGTATAATAGATTTATAGGTATGTATGGTGATAGATAATTCAGGTTCATGATATTTATTTGTAAATTTATTTTATTTATTTTAGCACCCTTTAACCAGGGTGTGTGACAGACTAATTTTGACCCGAATATGACTCTACCGTCGTCGGACATTGTTATTCTGATCCATTTTCTTTCGTACAAAAAAAGACACCAAAATCTATATGTTCTACACTTGATATAAATAAATTTACGAAATTTAAATAAATGCCAAAAATATTATGATTTCTTATGAGCAAAAGAGGATGTTTCTACACGTTGAAAAGATGCTTTTGCTACGATCCGAAAGGGTTGCGTTCCAGTGAGGTATTTTTTTACCAAAGTGACTCTTTTACTTCCTGCTATTATTCACGATGCTGAAGCGTATGCTTAGAACCTAAGAAAAATTTGAAGTGAATTGTTGAACCGAAATTCCCTATCCTTGGTTACCTAACGGTATTCCTGTAATATCTAGTTCCTCCGTTGCAATATTGTACTATGGTCTTAGTCGTGCTAACATGAACACCCTTCGTAATGTAGATTGACTTATTTAATTTCATTACAACCTTTTTCAAAGATAGATGAAATATTTTATTTGTAATAATTTATCTCCTGGTTTTCCGTTATATTAATTTATTTTAAATCAAACTTATAATAGGGTTTGAAGCTATTCATTAAAACTGCAGCTTAATTATGTAAATTAATGAATATTGTAATTTTTAGCTGTTATTATGATGTTCATTTAAGTAATTTAGGTAAAAATAGTCTCACCTTGTTATGTTTTAGGTAGGACTCTGCTTTTTATATGATATAGTTTATACCGTACAGAGATTGGGCCTCTATTTCTGTTTTCGTTAATTTTGGCATTAATTTCCTTTTTTCCGATGACACCTAGAGCTGTACGGGCGGGAGTAATAATAATTGCTCTTGGTAGGTATGTCAGATAGGTCGAAGGTAAGAAGCCAGACGAAAGGTGGTCCACGCAGCGTCTATTCCTCAGTGAGGCGGCTGCAAAGGCGTCTGACCCCAGTGGGGCGGCCGTTAATTGATGGTGTCACGTTAAAAACACTATTGAGGAAGGCAACGGGAAACCACCTCAATTATCATTCCCAAGAAAATATGATGGACGCAAAACAGAAATTAAGTCCTGGCAACTGCGGGACTCGGCCCAAGGGGCCGTGTGTCGTGCCCGGCAGCGGGAGAGGCAAGGCTTCCGCGGTTGTCATCCCTCGAAACCCTTGCAGGGGAGAAATAACAGCAGCAGGATTTAAGATGCAGAAGAAGACGAAAGTAGTAGAAGGGAGTAGGAACATGGAACGTCAGAACAATGCTGAGAACAGGCAAATTAGACAATATTAAGCGAGAGATGGAAAGAGGTAATATAGATGTTTTAGGTCTTTGCGAGGTGAGATGGAAGGATAGCGGGGATTACTGGAGTGAAAATTATAGAGTGATATACTGCGGCGGGGACGAGAGCCAACTAGGGGTTGCCGTAATATTAAATAAAGGGGCAGGAAGAAGCGTAGTCAATATAGAGCAAGCAACTGATAGAATTTTACTCGTAGAGATTAAAGCAGAGCCGACGAACTTGGTCATTGTTCAAGTATACATGCCACCGAGCAACCGCAAGGAGGAAGAAGTCGATAGGATGTACGATAAGTTAGAGGATATAATCGCGTGTGTTCATGCAGGGAAACATTTGATAGTGATGGGGGATTGGAATGCGATGGTAGGTGAAGGAAGAGATATTTGTGAGGTTGAGGTGGGGGCTAAGGGTTAGGCACGAGGAATGAACGCGGGGATAAATCAATAGAATTCTGCAGGAGACAGGGGTTAGTTATCACCAACGCATGGTTTCGACACCACAAGAGGCGTAGATATACATGGCAAATGCCAGGTGACTGAGAAATGTATCAGTTAGATTATATTATGGTTATTCAAGAGGTTTAGAAGCAAAGGGATAAATTCGTACCGTTTCCCTGGAGCGGATGCGGACTCGGACCACAATTTAGTTGTTACGAAATACAACGTCCGTTTCAAAAAGATAAGGCAGGGGCGGTTAGCTGGGAAATGGAATGTAGAAGCATTAAATGGATTGATAAGAAAGGGTATCAGCAGGCTGTAGAGATAATCCTGGATGACAGTAAAGAGCTGAATACTATCGAAGGAAAATGGGAATGTATCAAGAAAGTGATATCGAAAGCCGCTGAAGACCTTATAGGAACCGTTAACGGGAAAAGGATAAGGAAACCATGGGTAACGGATGAGATGATTGCAAAGATGGAGGAGAGAAGAAAATGGAAGAATGTTAACACAGAGTTGAGCAAAATGAAGTACAAAGAGTTAAACAATAAATTTAAATCGGCCTCAAATAAAGCGAAAGAAGAATGCTGGAAAACGCAATGGGAGGATATGGAAAGTTTTCAGACAAAGGGTGAAATTGGTTCTCTAAACAGCAAGTTTAAGTTATTATCGGGAAGTAAGAAAGCAGAAATAACAGTTAAACATAAGTGGGGAAAGATAATACTTGAACCAGAAAAAATCCAAGAGAGATGGAAGGAATGTATACAAACACTGCATGGTAGAGACCTTAGTACAACAAGGTTAGATAGAGAAAAGGAACATGATATAAAAGAAGATAGCTTAGGTCCAAGCATACTCGACGATGAAATAGAAAGGGCATTAAAGGAGATGAAAGCAAATAAGTCTGTGGGGTGGACAACATACCTGTAGAACTGTTGAAATGTTTAGGAAAATGCGGGAAGAAGGCCCTATATGGACTAATTCGTAGTATCTATGAAGAAGGAATCTAGCCGGAAGATTTTGTGAGATCAGTGTTAGCTCCTATTCCGAAAAAGGTAAAGGCTTCGTCATGTGAGGATTACAGAACAATAAGCTTGATATCCCACGCAGCTAAAGTTATTCTCAGGATCATCAACAAAAGGATAGAGAGTAAGGCAAATGATTACTTAGGGGATGATCAGTTTGGGTTCAGGAAAGGAGGAGGTACGCGTGATGCCATTGCAGTAATGAGATCACTAGTCGGGAGGAATATAGAATACAATCAGGACGTTTTTGCCTGTTTTGTAGATTTCGAAAAAGCGTTTGATAGAGTGAATTGGGAAAAATTAATGCGTGTATTGCAGAAAATAGGAATGGATTGGAGGGACAGGAGACTGATCCGCAACCTGTACATGTCTCAGACTGCTCAGGTGCGAGTGGGGAACGGAGAGTCCGGATGGGCAGTGTTAAGAAGAGGGGTAAGGCAGGGTTGCCCATTGTCACCGGTGCTGTTCAACGTATATGTGGAGCAAATGATCAAAGAGGCATGGGAAGAACTGGAGGTAGGAATGAAAGTCGGAGTGGAATTCGTAAAATCGGTTAGGTTTGCTGATGACCAAGTATTAGTTGCTCAGTCATCCAAGGGGTTGCAAGCATTGCTGAGTGAATTGGAGGTTCAGTGCGATAAATATGGGATGAGAATCAATATTAATAAAACAAAGGTTATGCGATTTTCCAGAAAGAAAAAGGTTAAGCTAAATATTAAAATAGGCGGGGAAAAAATAGAGCAGGTAGAACAGTTTACATATCTCGGAAGTGTTTTGGACCAATACGGTCAAAGTGGTAGGGACGTAAGGAGAAGAATCGCGCTAGGCAAGGAGGCTTTCTCAAGGAGGAGGGAGTTGATGACGGGGACGTTGAGTAGAGATGTTAAGACAAGACTCGTAAAAACTCTGATATGGAGCGTGGCTATGTACGGCGCGGAAACGTGGTCACTGAAGCAGGAGGATAGACGTAGATTGGAGGCTTTTGAAATGTGGGTGTGGAGAAGAATAGAGAAGGTGAAATGGACCGAAAGGAAAACAAATGAGGAAGTACTAGAGATGGTGGGTGAGGAGAGGGGTTTGTTGAGAGAAATCCTATGGAGACAGGAAAAATGGATGAAAGGTGTAATGAGCGGTAGTGGAACGTTGAAGAGGGTAATAGAGGGGAGAATGTTGGGCAGGCGAGGTAAGGGCAGGAACAGGATAGGGATGTTGGACGGGATGAAGGGAGGAAAGAAGTACACCGAGATGAAGAGGGACCTGATATAGATTACTTTGCTAGGTGGGGAGTCACAAAATGTTTATTTGATAGTTGTGTCCATCCAAAAACCTACCTTAAACGGTATATTACCTAATAATAATAATGTGATACTCAAAGAAATGTTTGTTTTCAAAATCAAGAATAATAAACTTAGTCGCAGAGAATTTGCGTGATACATGCAGTAACTGTAAGCCGGCGAGTAAAAAGCTGGGATGGCAAAAAAACCACTCTAAGCGGAGCTGAAAGATCCAGTCATTCATCTGTGATCCATTACCGTGTTTAACCAGGGCAAGGGCAACAAACAAGGTACCAGAAAATCGAATCTCTTGACTTATACCATTTTAGTAACTTTAATGATTCTAAACTACGGTACGTGACATTAAAATAAGGGAATAGTAGAGTACTGACATATACTCCACCACAGTAGTAGGTACGATGTAGTAGAACATCGGTTCTTAAGAGTATATAACCTTTAAAAAGTTAGAGTTATTTGGCCTTCCAAATGAATTGACATAGCCAGTATTTCAGACCAGACGTTGGAAAACCTTAGCTTGGAATAAGGTATTCTCACTCGTTGATAAAACTGCCAATAAACTATTTCCAATTAATCTCTCGGTATAAATTCTATTAATTGTTCTGGCTCTGGTACGTACTCATGAATTATAAAATTCAGGTAACTCGAAACTTTCCCTTAGAACCCTCGGCCACACACAGATGACGATTCGCAGAATGTTAGATAAAACTAAAAATAACTGCTGTGATTCAAATGAGCGCGGTGAACCTTCACGATGGTCTGAAACCACACAATTGTAAAATTGACTTTATTTTTGTTCAATTTAAAATTGAACATTTCCAGTGGCGCCGAGCCAGTCGAACCACCTACACCGGTCCTTTTACATTTCTTTGTAAAGAAAGAATTGATGGATACCGTCGCTTTATAAATCCAAGAAGGTGGGTAAAACTCTCTCTGGCTCTCGCCGTTACTGTGATACTATGTTCTACGCACGACTGTTTCGACAGTTTTTTCTCAAAGTCACTTCTCAGAATTTCATCAGGTCTTTTCGGTGGTGTTTTCTTCCTGAGTCGCGTGCTTTCGCAACGTGTGCTTCTCTGTCGCGGCCGATAGGAACCATCTGCACTCTATTTTGTTAGGTTACCTAATCGATGAATCGGTATTAATAGGCATCGGATCAGTAATTATGGTCTAGAATACTTAAGCAGATGATTTCACTAATTAGAACGTGCCTATACCTACTGATTTCATTAGCTCCAGCCTAGATTATGACCACCGAAGCTTTAAGGATTATATTGGTCCGTGGTGCCCTTCTAATGGAGCGGTGATGTAATTAAGTACTCTGCCCTTCTCCAGGAGTCCATCTGAAAATATTGACTTTAAAATTTGACGACCGAGTTTTCCTTGCGTACGGAATTCTAAGTGAAGTGTGTATTGTACTCTCCATAGAAAAATTATATTTAACTATATAATATTCAAATAGTTTATCACAAATTTACTATCATATGGATGAGATAGGGTAAACCAGGGGAATTTTAAAAATCAAAATCGAAGCGATGAATAAGTAGTTTTTATCTTGCTTACAATGGGATAAGGTCCAGTTATGTTATGTTATTTTTTCTTAGCACACAGTATCATTGAGTAGTAAAACAAAAATCAAATTTCCCCCTTTATTTATTTAACTAAAACTACACGTAGCTGTCCTTTTGGTGTAATGAACTACTCTCTTTAATGAGGTTCTTGAAATCATGATATTGACAAGTTACTTTCTGACACCCTAAAGTGATAGATTTACCTCATTCCATCAATTTCCTTGTACCAGTTTCAAAAATAAAATACAAAAACGGTTTGCTTTATTCAAATCTTTGTTTTTTCCAGATGACACTTCGATATCACGTTTTTATAGTACGAGGCGTGTTCATTAAGTAAGATCCGTTTGGTCACAGGAAAAAATATACTCATATGAAACACATTTTATTGGCACTTTTAGTTAGCTACAAACCTACTTCACTTATCTACATAATCGCCGTTCACTTCTAAGCGTTTCTCGTACCGCTGCACCATCTTCTTTAACCCTGCTGCATAGAAACTCGCCGCCTGAGGGTTGAACCAATCGACAACGCCATTCTTGAGTTCCTCTTCGGTTTCGAAACGTTGTCCACCGAACCACTGTTTCAAATGCAAGAAGAGGAAGTAGTCGCTGGGTGTAAGGTCAGGACTGTACGGTGGGTGGTTTAAAGAGTTCCCAACGACCCAAAAACTCTCGTCCACTGGACATTCTTTGCTCTTTGTGGTGGTCGGTGAGCAGTTTCGGTACCCACCTTGCACGCAATGTGTGGTATCCGAGGTTTTCCGTATCAATATTGTAGACAGTAGTGCGTCCAAGTTGAGTAAATTGTTCAGCCAGGCCATTAATTGTCAATCGACGATAACATCGCAGTTTTTTTTCCACTTGCGAAACAATTTCATTGGTCAGAATACTAGGCCTACCACTTCGCTCTTCGTCATGGACATTTGTTCGTCTATTTTTAAAGTCACAGCACCATCGTCTAACCCTTCCTTCACTCATAACTGTAGGTTTATAAACTAGGCATAATTCCCGATGAATTTCAGCAGCCGACAATCCTTTTGCATACAAGAATCGTATGACAGAACGCACTTAACAGCTGGCGGGATCAACTATTGTCGCGGACATTGTTGTTTGCACGCACGGACAAGCAAACGACTTCTGAAACAAAACAGATGCTGCTATAGCTTCTCAATGAATCAGTAGATGGCGACGCAGGAGCAAAACTGTGTTCTGAAGCGCCAATATTTAAATATAAGGAAACGGTACTTACTTTAAGAATACGCCTCGTATTCTAAATAAATCTCGGGAGCGGATAATTGGTTCTTTTCCAAATAGGTATTAAAACACAGTGCCAAATTCATTAGTTTCCCTACCAGGCTTCTCTAACAAATATTTTCAGGCTACAAGAGAAACATAAGCATTCATGATAATAATGAATAAATCTATTTTATAAATATTACTTGGCTATTCACCTTTCCTTCTCGGGACTCTTCGTTTCTCTCTCCATTTTCCTTCTACATCCCACATTATTTTATACTCCGCTGTAGTTCAAAGGAAGATATATGGATTCATTTCACATCTCCATTTCTACGATCGAAAAAGAAAGAGTGTAAGTCATTGATATGGCATCGTCCTGTCTTTTTAATTCATGTCCCACCTTCAAAAGGCCTTGCAGCAGCAAATGCGGTCCCATGTGCTTGGAAATTAGCATTGAGCCAAACTCCTGAGCAGTAGAAAGGTAAACAAAAGTATGTAATTAGTCATTGGTTTTTGTTCTTAAATGTACGACATATATTGCGTGTATTATAGTGATGAAGATAATGGCGTATGTCAAATAAATATGTAATTCATTGCCGCAGCCAGGAATAAATCTGGTAGATTATATTACAACTGCATTCATCTCAAAAATAAACTAAATCAACTTTAATTCTAGATTATTTTCATTTTAAAATTATGCCACTACAACCTTTATTAAATGATTATCCACGTTTGTGAGATTAGATCAGGGCTGATCAATGAGTTCAAAAATATTCTCCTTTTCATAATATAGTATCTTAGGCATTGAGAACCTTTGCAGTAAATTGGACATTCAGGAGCTCTACGCTGAAATAGAGAAGATAGGAGAAAAGTCACTGAAACCATTTCTAGTCTAGAGACTCGGCTTGGTATGCATCACCCAATTCATGAATAAGTCTTGAAGAACAGTAATGTAATCATTAACCTTATTGGGCCGAACCAGAGGATCTGCACTTCGAAGTTACGACTACGCCAGCCTCTTCACTTACTCATGCACCCATAAATCCTGCCAGTAGGGATTGTTCCACCTTATGTTCAGGGCAGACCTTACATTATCGAGCGCATTAAGCAGCGTTGTAAGCTCACTTGAGCCAATAATACCTACTAGGAGTGAATATGTGGGCCTTAAAGAAATCTGCTCACACATCACTCTTGGAAAAATGTAATTTCCATCGTATAATTAGTCATTTATTAATTGTTTTAATATTTATTATCGGAGATAGTGAATCGTGTGTTTATTTTTCTTTAGCGGAATACATAGATCTTAAATGAGTTTTAAAACCTGAATTCCAAAGGCTACGCGGCTGATACGAGGTTATAATAAAATCATGAGTTTAGCTAATTATTTATTCATGAGAGTAGAGGCTCAAAGAATTGAATCTTGATTTAAATTATAAACTCTTGCTGGAATGCGTAGTAGAATTAGTGAATCGAAAGTTCATCAAATAACAGAAAAATCATGTTGAAACAATCCAATGGTATGCAATATCGATACATATGAATACTTTTTAAACATTTTGGGTATGAATTCAAATGCATGGCGTTCTAAAGGCATTATATATCTTTCGATTTTTTTACGAGACATGAAAATTCTCCCGTTGAATCACCATGGCTCTCGCGAATATCCCCTAGTCTAATTCCTCAACTTGATCATTTCTTTGCCGGCTTAATTCTAATGCTGGTCACAAAAACATTAACTCAATTGGTTTCTCCTAAAACCTTTTTGGGAATTAGCGATATCTGTTACGTTTACCATGCATTAGTGAACAGTCCCAAGCTAATTCACTAATCTGGAGTGAAGAGTTAACCTTAACAGCCCTGTCCTACCTGAAAATTCCTCCACGAGACCATTCTCTTTAAGCCAATACTCGTAACTCATAGTTTAACAAATTTTAAGCCTGAAAATATTTAGGAAATATGGGTTCAATGTCTCTGTCTCGATTTAACTTTGAAATATATCAGTTTGACGTTTTCAACATGGGTGATCTATTCGGCAAATGTATAAACTCCTCATAAAAGCAGCAAATGGCTCTATCACTTAGAAGAAAATGTAAATGTTCTCAAACAAAGAAATTGAAATGTGGGCGGGAATCTTGTTAAGCCCCATTCTATCCACCTTAAAACCTATCTATCCTCGCACCTTTAAATCTTCATCCAGTTTGATCAGACCCCAGGTTCTGTTCTTCTTTCGTTCTGTTCCCGTGCTATAAATCTTTCGCTCCACGAATTACACCTCTCAAACTATTCTTAATGGTAACCAGTACGGGTATTAGACTACCTCTTATGTTGGATTGTGTCGGACTACACGTAGGGATATTATTCATTCAAGGAAAAGAATTCCTTTTTAGTCCGGCAGAATTTACGTAGAATTATTTCTAAATTATATCAGAATGGAGCACAATGAAATTCATTTTTTTAGGTGAGGCCCTAATATTGGCAGCCCAAAATTCATTTCAGATAGTCAACGAAAAAACTGGGAAAACATCATCACCATGGGCAATTAATTTAAAAAGCGCTGTTGGTGTTATTTTCTTTTATTCAAACTTAATATTTTTGTTTTGACAATGTTAAAAGTTCTCTTCTTTAATGTTAAAAGTTCTCTTCTTTAATGTTAAAGGGCCTTGCGTTGTTCATCTACCTGATTATATTGACTGTCACTCCGATAATGTCTTACCGTACTTGTATGTGTTTCATACGTCAAACCGACTTTATCGAAAAAGTTCAAGTTTTGTGGCTCTGATCCATATATGTAAAAGAAAAAAAATTGCATTGAATAACGAAGTATTATGGACGCAAATATGAAGTATGTTTAATTTATAGCGTAACCCATTTTTCTGAGATGTAGATGTAGAGACTTTGATATAACAGAGCTCAAAATTCGCAAGGTCTTCTTACAAACACAATGCATCGATGACTGCACGATGCAGGGTACAGAATTAGTGCAGCTACTTGAGCGAGATGCATATTCGCTGCTCAAAATGGCACTATCTGGCGTTCAATATGAGTGTGATCACCTGTTTTCTATCCTTCACTTTCTTCATTTGGTTTTGATGCATCGTCCATCGGTGATGGTATTTGGACGCAATAAATGTGCATTTGTGGAGGCGGCAGAGGGCAGAGTGGTATTTGACAACGTGCCCAACAAACTTTGGTGACGCTACAGCCAGTTTTTCCAGTGGGCACATGGTCCCCGTCAGGAGCATTCTCAGCGGTCATGAAATCATAGCGTCGACATTATAAAAATATTTTTGCCTGAAGGGAGATTATAATGTGTGATAACAGAAGTTACACCTGTCTTGTGTTACTAGTTTGTCAAAAAACATAAATTTTACAATATGAACGCACACCGTGCAATTCCAATTGTTAAATTGAGATCAATGTACACTGCAGTTATTTCGCTGAAAAAAGCAAATCAGAGAACAAACGGAATAATCCAAGTGATCTCCAACAACTTGATCATTCCCAACGAAGCAGAAGGCCACCTAAGTTTCGGGGTTTATATGGTTCCTGCAGTACTCCCCCGATGGAGCGGCAATGCGCTTTAGCTCCTCCGGAATCATCCATAAGGGTATCATTCATGCCAAAAACTGCCATAAGGCGGTAAAAGATGTAAGAGAAATTCAAATGGCATAAAAAACTAATAATACATGCAGCGTTGGCCACTCGTCAATATCTCCCCCCTTCCACTTCCACCATTCCTCATTTTTTTAAAACGATTTTGGTAACTTTTTTTCGTCAATTTATCCAACCCTTCCCTTTGTGCATTCGTTCTCCATGACTTATGGCCACCATCTCCCAACCCCACACTCCGAAGGGAGGCAAATGATGATTTTTGTAAATGCCGTTACCGCTCGCCTCCAATTTTTCGCGATTTCGTCTAGCTTAATGACTAATTTCCACAAATAAAACATATCTTCGTTTTGATCCCTGAAAAGCCTTTTCAGTACAGAGTTTTATCACGCGAATGGGAGTTTTTAATTTTTCCCAAAGTTATATATGCATTATTTCGGCTACTGTTATCCGGGGAACAATCGTCCATTGCCTAATTGTTTACTCTTTTATGTGTGTTTTCAGTCTACCGGGTTAGGTTATGTTTTTAATGGAACACATCACTAGTATCTCTTGTACCCTTTTAATAAGATGACTATAAATCCTAAACTTTATTCTGCATACTAAAATTTCTCATTCTTCAAACCTTTCTGTAACTTTCTATATGCCTTACATCCAAATGCCAAATCCAAATACTTACGTACAAATACGTATATTCTTCTTTCCTACCACTAGGAAACTTTCCAACACCTTTTCCTGTATTATCACATTAAGCATCCCATTTCCTTTCAATATCTCCTGTATACACTTGTCTTGGCTTTGTTTTCCTTTCCATTCCGGTTATATTATACTCTCTTCTCCACGCCCACACCTCTTCAAATCAATCCACAAATCTACTGTTATCCTCATATCTTAAAGGCTAAGTCTCCGTGCGAAGAAAAACTTATGCTCCATACTAAAGTATTTTTACGAGTATTATTTTCCCGTAGTATTCGTAATATTCCTCATAGTATTTTCCCTACATCTTAACGTAAGGTGTCTGTAATCTACTCCCGCAAATTAGGAAATGTTTTTTTTTTACCTAAAACAATTCTTTGAAATATCCCTACTACTCTGCCACTCACACTGCCCCTGCTCTTCAAAACCTTTCTTAAATAGGTGATTCATTCGGTTTTTTTCTGGTTTTTTGTCTCAAAACTTTGTTCATCTTAGTCCTCTTATTTCATTAGAATCTCAATCTTATTACCTGACGATTGATTTTTCTTATTGTTAATTTTCCTTTCATACTTATCACAGAGTGTCTGACACGTTTTACATAATCACTTTACGCAATTGGCTGACTGAATAGCAAACGGTTTATTATCTGCGAACCGGATTTGAAGAGTTCCTGATCTACTTTCAATCCAGCTTCCAGCTGTTCCCATTACTCTCTTACAAGTTGCAGCTCACGTTAAGTGAAATAAAAACAGATAATGAATCCGAATCTTCACTCGCTATACACACCTCTACCGTCTGTGGAATCAAAAACTCTGGATCTCGGCTATCATTTTAGCCTGCTCTATTTTCTGCAAAATATTTCTCAATTTAAACCAGTTTACTCATTCAAAAATCTTCTCTAAATTCATAAACCATATTGTTCATGCTCTATTTTTATACCTAATAATGTCATCACATTATTCCTATTAAATCACGTGTCCTTCTCCTTTCTAAAACCAAACTGAACTTCTATTTCACAAACTTCTAATATTCTAAAGTATTTATTTGCTCTCCTCTCCATTTTTTTGTAGATTATCTTAGGTATTGTCGTTTATCATCTGTGAAATAATAATTTTAATCTTATAGTACTTTTTTATGTTTTTATGGTTGATATTTTTGCTGATTTGTCTTCTGGCAACATTTCTCCTTAATATACGATGTGTACAAACGAGCAAATATAAAGTCTTTCTTCCCTATTCTCCTGGATATTCTCAGCAGGGATGTATCAATTCTCACATCATTCTTCGATTTAATTCACTCTAATGCGTATTACCCCGTAATGTTAGGTTAATTAATTTAATTACTGGTCTTACTTGTCATTATCAACATTATATTCCATTTCTACTAGTACCTCATCGTCTTTTGATATCAATCTATTACCATTTTAAAAACGGAATTTCCTTTCTGACATCCTGGCAGCTCACCTTTCTGCATATCAAGCCCATGTTACCCTGTCTTTAAACTAACCATGCCCTCCCACTGCTTTTTTCACCATTTTTCCTTTCCTCTAACAGTTATTCCAATCAATTTATTGTTTAGATCTCTGTTCTATCTTTTCCTTAGTTCTGTGATCACGATATTCCGTCTTCTTTTCTCTATCTACCTTACCAATTATTTATTCTGTAATCCATAGCTTCCTAATCGTTTTACTAATTAGTTTTCCTATTGTTTATTTCGACAATATACATGTCCATAGTTTAAGATTGTCCCATTCTTAACCTGTATATCTCTGTATTCGTCCAATTATCTTTGATTAGAATTTTATCTAATACTAGTCCTCCCTTTTCGTTCCAGTAAAATACACTAAGTTGGATTTTTTATTCTCCTTCCTATCCTCATACTCTTAAATTTAATGCTGCAGACCATTAGAACAATTTTGATCCGACTCTGCTTGAGGGATACGGTATAATCTTTCCACTCTATTTTAAAATCTAATCTTAAAACTAAAATAATCCAATTTATATCTGGGTGATGCATATGGATAAACCTATCACCGAGAATTTTCTATTTATTACCAACGATTATTGTGGTGTTTACAACAGGTTCTAGTAATAATCAAGCAATTTCTCGTCCAACTATACTATTATTCCCTCCGCGGTCATCCCTTTTTGAAACCTACTCTCCTACTTCTGTTCCTCTCATCCTTTCGCCGACCACTCGTTCCTGTCAGACCTTAAAAGCAAGCATTATCTCGCTTGTAAAATGGAAATCATTTCGAATAATTAATCATTTTCACTATCTCATCTTCATCCCAAGGAATGTTTCTAGGTATTTGACCCTGGATTCCTATTAAATGACTAAATCCACTCTTCCGCATTTCTATAAATAATAATTCCATTTTTCTGCTCCAATGACAGTCATATTTTTTCAACTTTTTCCTATTTAATACTGCTGGTCAACGTTGATTCTCCGTTCCTCCTCTATGCACTCCTCTGTGCATATCACTCCAAATATCTCCCATATCTTTCCATCTCATATAGCACAGCCCCCTATTATAAGTAAGTTGTACGTGCAATATTTTGACGTGCCACCTACTTAAATCAGCTGTTACTTACCCTATGCCATGAGACAATTGATTACTGGTTTAATTACTCTCACCGTTCACACTTACTTCAGCAAGGAAGTGTTATCCTTCGGTAGATAATTTTGTAAAAAAGATTGATGCGTTTTTATTGATTTACCCTCATAAGTATGCTTCACTATTCGCTAAGGATATTACTAAAATATTATATTTCTTTAATAAAGCGCGAGGGACGTTTTGTGTTATTATAATTTTATAATTAAATTAAATTGTTTCAGTTTATGAGCAAAAAAAGTAATGTTCATGCTTTTGGCAGCTAAAATCTAATCTTCATTAGTATATACTTATCTTAGAATCCAGCATTTAGTACATTAATCTTACCAGTAGATGGCAAAACTGGTGTTACATGCATTTTAAATAAATAAATTCGGTTATATTCATTCTAAATTCCTAAAAATATATTGGCTGGTGTTAATGTCTCGACTTTTCTCGTTTTATAAAAATTACGAATGAATATAATTTTGGCATTCATTCCCCTTAAAATGTCTTTTTATTCCAAAATATTTTGAATAGGCATTAGGAAAGATACATTTAGTTAGCATTTGTGTCATTCATTTTTATAATAATATATTTCTTGAATAAGCCTTTACTTAAGTAATACTTGCGAGCATTGCTTCAAAAGATATATGCTTATGGTGAAAGGGCATTATGCTGTCTCCTGAGTGGCCTGAACGGCTATTGCAAAAGATCGAATTGTTGCACGTTTGCGTCGTCAATTCCGAGACACGTAAAACGTATATTTGATTTGCCCCCAGAGAGTCCTAAGTCCCCGTAAATAAAATTTATTTCATTCCACCACCCTCCCGTAATCCATCAGCGTTGATGGCCTAAATGCGATCGAATTTGGGGGAGGGTTAGTGAAAAGTGCCGTGGGCACGAGCGATAACTCGCTGACGCCCAGTGTATGAATGCTTCGCACGCCCCCCATGGAACGCTATCCACCCACTCTCCTCATCAGCGTCTGGGGGTTTAGGGTTCGCGGGCACTCTCCTCTTCTCTCCAGAATCCACCCACAGCCACCTACCGGTTTATTTCGCCGTTCCTTTTTATTGCCATTTATTTTCCTTTCTCCTTTATTTCCACTCCCGTTCCCTTCATCTCTCTTTCTCTCTTCCTCTCTTACTTTCTTTCCCTCCCCCCATCTTGCCTTATCCCTCACTGCCCAGTTTGACTCAAAGTGACCTTCGCTCTTCTGTCCCCTTCCAATTATCTCTCAGCTCCACTCCGGGCCCCGCATTCCAACACCTCTCATTCCACTCATCCTTTCTCCGTCTCCCCCACATCTCCGTCCTTCCTTCCTCCTCCCCATTTTTGCCTTCCTCACGACTCCCCGACACTACTCCGTTCAGTCTCCCGGAGAGACTCAAGCCATCCTGCCGCTTCTTCTTCATTTCTCCCCGGGCTCGTTCTTTCAAATAAAAAAATAAACCGGTAGCGCTAAAGGGGCAACGTATTCTCAATCTCACGGCCGCGTCTCTTTCTTCCTCGCCGTCTTTCTTTTCCCCGCCGTCTTTCTCCTCGCCGATGCCACTGTACCCGGCTCGAGAAAGATCTCGGGAAATAAAAAGAGAATGAGTAGGGAAAAAGGATAGGGCGAAAATTTTGAGAAAGCAATTCCCTCACCTGCTCGTGATTTCGAGAATCACGTCCGACGCGTTGAGTTCAAAGTGCCACCCCCTCTACCCCCCTTCGCACTTAAAAGGGAGCGTGAGGGGGCATTAGCCGTGACCGCCGGGGGGAGGAAAGAAAGAAGTAACCTTCTCAAACCTTCTCCTCTCACCTCATCTCCTCCACCTCGCCTGCTCCGCTCGAAAACCCTTCATTCGCTCACCCCTTCCCCTACACTCCTACCTTACCCCCGACCTCCTTTCGGACGTTTTCAACCAATCCCTTTTAAGAAGTCAACTTAAGCTGTTTAAAAGTTGAACTCGGATATAAAACGCTCTTTCTTTTACCGGAAAGAGGAAGGATTTGTCGAATGAGATTGTTGATTCATCCGAGCGAAATACTATTCGCCTTCGTGCTCTGTGAAGAGAAATGATTTGTCTCTTCATAACTGTTACCTTTCTTGAAAGATGTCACTGCCAAAGTTACCATTGAAAACTTTTAATTGAATATTGTCCATTTATACGGCCGTTTATGTAATGTTTAAGCCTTAGAAACTAATGAAGAATCTGTTTGCTCCTGACATTTAGTTTCGCGATTGGTTAAATAGCAGTGTTTGTTAATAGTCTATAGTAATTATTATTTTCTCAAAACTAAGCTTACTCTTCAAAGTATTTCAAATTATAACCCTTATTTTATGCAAGAGTATCTAGAACACGTACTCGGTAGTTAAATCTGGCTAGCAATAACAGAATAATTCAATGGGATAACCGCATGGTTAACGGCAATAATCATAAAATAGCAATCCGGTAGTATTGCCGTGGCAATTGAGTTGATTTCTCCTGATGGCTGGAATTGATCGGGTATAGTGCTCTGGTCTTCCCCACCAACGACTCGGGTTCGTCTTATGGAGAAGCATTAAAGTTTTTGACTGTAATTTAATTCTCTGCTCACTGCTTGGTTTACAGTTCACTCTAGGTTACCCTCACGTTTATGGAGTGTTTCAATATCAGCAACTGTTGAATGTCAAGTACTGATGTCTAAGTTCATACCAGTATACGACCAATTTTCTTGTTAATTTTCCGAAAACCCAATTTTTAATTTTGGTAATGATGTCATCTGTAAAGATTGAAGTCATAAGTGATACTATTGTCCTATTTAATCAAAGATGATTAATGCTTATTTTGCTCATGCAAGTAACTTTATCTTTAGAAAACGTTATCATCCTAGTAGATCACAGCATCGACTCGGGCTAATAATTATTAATTGTACGAATTACGGTATATATTACGAAGTATTTTTTGGGCACATTCAAATTAAAGTAAAATGCTAATATGGTCTTATCCGGTATCTGGCAGATGTGCCTTGATAATTTTCTTCCCAAAAAGATTAAAATGAGGGAAGGAAGTAAGTTGAGTGATACTCCGCTGGATCATTTTTTCTTAGCAATGGTTTTGGAATTAATATTATATTAATTAATAATTTGAAAAATTTGATGGGACTCCTTCAGATTTCTCCAGGTGGAGACGTATTCTTGTATTGAACGTTAAAAAGGATTCCGGGGGCCCACTCAATCGTGTTAGAGAATCGACAGATATTTACTGGTATCCAGATAAAGTCTCTCGTTGCATGAGTCGGAAAGGAAGGAGGACATATCCGCGCGAACGAATTATGAGATTGCAGTGAGCTATTTCATACAAAAGTGAGTTATTTTGTATTTCATTCCCTGATAAGTTTGGAGCGGCGCGAGTAACCATCCGACACGCCCACTCTCCCTCCCACCATCACCTACTTGCCTCCCCCACACCCCCCAACATCCATCCACCACCGCCTCCCTCCCCGTCCTTTTCATTAAAGCAGCTCCGCGTTCCCTCCCGCCCTTCACCCCCTTCCACACCCGGTCCCCCACACTCCTGCTGCCCTCCGGAACGGCAAGCGAGCGAACAGCCAGAGCCCTCTCCGAGCATTTCTTCATCAAGCAGGCCGTAATTCATTCTGCGGAGCCCTCTCAAAACATTTCGCGTCCCAGGTCCCTAATACGCACCATTTATTAATCCCCTCTCAGTCGGCTGTGCTCCATTTCTTCCCCGACCCGTACCACCCCCTACCTCCCACCCGCACCTTCTTTCCTCCTCCCCCGCTAGTCCCTCCGACACCCTCCAACTCGCCCCATCCCGTCCGAGCCCCCTAACAAGATCACCGCCTCCATCTCCTGCCGTTTTCCATCCCTCTCCACCGATCCTTTCCCTCTCTCCCTCCCCATCCCAATTTGAATCGCAATATTTTACCCCTGCTCCTTCAAACAACCTTCGCACACCTCTCCCGTCCGCGTCTTTCCCTCCCTTCTCCTTCCCCCAACTCTTTGCCACTACCTCACCCATTTCTGTCCCTTATCTCTCCCTCATCCTCCTCGGTCGCAATCGGTGACCCCGTTCGTCGGCCTCCTCGCCGTGTGGCGTCTCCTTTCGTGCGTGCGTGGGGATGGTGTGCTGTTTCTCTCTCTCTCTCTCTTTGGGGCGTGAAATTAAGTGAATTGGAGTTCATTAAAAAAAATATCGTTCGCAAATACGGTGTCCCATTTGGGAAGGGTGGGAGTAGGGGACGCTTGCGATGGCAGGAATTAAGACTTTCCTCGATGTTTCCCCTTGATATACTGCGTGTTTCGGTGGATTTAAAAAGAAAGGAGTTCCACGGGGTGGCTATCTTTAATTTATGTAGTGTTTAATTTAGCTCTAGAACGATCCGGTAACTCTGAAATCTGGCGCAGAGTTGATTTTAATTTCATTAATTGGAGGAAAATTATGTTACATTACCGTTAAGTTTACCGGTGTTGGTGCATTGCATATTTTTATTGTGAGCTGTTGAATAGAATTCATTTGCCCGCCGGACATATTGATAGAAGCCACAATATATATACGGTCATCCCGAGGATGGAAATGGCGAAATTTTTTATCAATCCTAGCCTAGTTGACTTCGTGAACGAGAAGAAAAAATCGTTGATTCGATTGTAACGTATGAATGAAAATTTTGTCGCCAGCTTAACAGAATGAAAGATCAAAATACAAATTAATTTTTGCTGAAATCTTTAGAGTACGTGGTGAAATTCACATGTTGCGAGCATTGAAAAAGGAAGAAACATTCAGGTGCAGAGATTTTTAGGAAAGGTTATAATTTTCATCCTCGTAGAATACTCCTAAGACAATCCCCTTACCAGATTTTCGGCAACTTGTATTATTCTTGGAAGTATATATATATATATATATATATATATATATATATATATATATATATATATATATATATATATATATATATATATTTTTTTATATTCTCTGGTAAACATTGTGCGCTTTTCTTATGATTGCACTCTCATAGGCAATCTTGTGTGATGTAGAACTTGGAATGAGGTGAGATGTTTCACAACTCTTAACACGGCTCTCGCTTTTTTTATCTATCTGACATTTTTCTACATATCGGAGTAATACTTTTTTTACAATTCTTATTCTCGAATTTTTAATATTAGGATTCATATGATCAGAGAGAATGGTGAACACTTGGTGAATCTACTACTTCATATACCTTAAATAGTAAAATTATTAGTTAAAATATTTATTTCTTAGAATTTCATCAAAATTACCTTGAAAAATCTACCGAGATATTTGATTCAGCCATGAATCTAAAGGAAAATATGGAAATGTTTTGCTCATTTGTATAAGATTTAAATGTTCTCCTTAAACAAAAAAAGATGATATAGCGATTTTTATTAGTTAGGTAGAATTCAGTCGATTGTTCCAATTCGGTTGAGCGTAGACCTTCACTAATCAGCGACCATTTCCCACTACCCCATCGAACCGCATATATCATGTTACCCGCCAGGCAATCAGGGTTTCGCATTCATTGATATGCCTTCCATGATTACTAAATGACTTTGCTTCTCGTTTTATGTGTTTGAATCAAGGACTCAGCGGTAGGTATACCCGTAGAGTAACATAAAACTAAATCATTGATATACCTTAGTCTTTTGTTAACGTCCACAAATAAGTTTTATTGCATTATTATTATAATATCTAGAACAATACCGGAAAAATACTTTTCAAATTTTTGCCTGACAAAAACTGGATTTTATTTTCATTTTAACTCCCTTAGTGAAGGGACGAAGAATATACTATATGCAGAACTAAGAACGGCTTATTGCATCGTCGGATATCAGGTTGTGATTTGTTAGGAGAGACTCGGAAATTAAATGCATCGTTGTACCGTTATATTCCTGTACACACCCAAAATCTACCTTAACTGGTAAAATACCAATGATCAATACACTCTCTTAGGTCATTTAACACTGATTTCCCATTGTGAAATATACTTACATATTATATTATCCTCTCTCTCTCTCACTCTGAATAATTTCTTATTTCACTAATATTGGTTTTGTGTCCAAAGAATTGAAGGATAAGCCTAAACTATTGATGCAACCATTTTTAGTTATTCATTAGATAAGAAAGAGAGGAAAATTACTTACTTTTTATTTTCAACCAATATTATAGTTTTATCAGTTTTGAACAGAATATTCAAAGTTTTTGCACCCTTGTTAAACTTAAGGTCAACCTCCCAAGCAAAATCAGGCACCCTTATTATAAAAAAGTTTCCCAATAAAAATTTTCAAATTTTAAATACAGTGCAAATGTTATCTGAGAAGTTTAAGTATTAAATTCATTTTCCTAATCCTACAAACAAAATTATGCTAGAATCAAAGAGCAAGTGACTCATTTTTTGCCATTGTTGGCAGGTAATATTATTTATGAAGAAAAGACTGAATTGACACAGACTTCTAAGTTTCTGTTAGACCCTTTACATAAAAAAATATTTGTCAATATATATAAGGAAACTTAAACCAGTTAAGTCTTTTATCAGTGTACAATTAAAATAATTTCAGATAAATCATTGCCTAATAGAGATTCAGATCTGATTTTTTATGATTAGAAAGCTTATAACATTAATTGTGTCCTAATAATAAAACTTTTAATGCAATTAATTTTATAAAGGGCAAATACATAATTGAAATAATAATATGACTATTAGTATGTATTCTAGGTATAAGGACTTCATTTCAGACGCTTTTTTACGTAAGCATTTGATACGTTCATAATGTCACTTGAGCTTCCCAACAGGCCCAGCAGTATAAAATAAACACCTCACCTCGTTATGGGTAACGAGAGGGTGATTATTTAAAAAATTTCAACGATTTATAATGATTAGAGAGTAAAAAAATCAACTCAAAATATTTACAAGTGACGAAAATAAATAAAATTCATGCTGCGCCACGTTCTTGTTAGGTAATGTGTCCAGCCATACGACCTCAGATATTGTACACTCTCACTTTTTAACATCTAAAGAGTTAACCCAAATGTCTGTCATGCACGGAAAAAATAAAATATGGGTAAACGAGAAATTTTAAGCAAAGAATGTCAGCACCGCTATGAACTGCTATTTAGGGCTTATACTGGTATGTAAAAATATTCTTACTCGAGAATAAGGTTGGATATACGTGTAACAGCTCTATTTTACATATTATGACATCGATCTTTTTTGGGGGGAAAAAATAGAAAGTGCATTATATTCTCTTTTACGATATCCACTAAATGTAGCTTGAAAGTTCCATCATCATTAAGGTTAATTTATTTGTTGAGAAAAATTATTTTACGAATGATTAAATGGTTTTAGAAGACTTTATAACCAATTGTATTTCCTATAGTGCCATATATAATCATATTTATTGTCGATAGCTAGCAGTTAGCAGACTCTTTACTCCTACATTTCTTAATCTCACTTAACAAGAAGAAAGCTGACATCATATAAAAAAATAATCTCTTTTTTATTTTCGTATACATTTTATCTTCCGATATTTTGTCTAATATACCTTCGCCTCCACCACAGGCTTTCAAATTCAATTGCAAATCAAAAGGCTCTGTATCCAAATTTTCTAAATTTAGATTTCCTACAACAGAGTTCTAGCCTACTACTGCTTCCTATGGTTTCTAATGGCACCATTCTACTTCATATATATCTTTTTACACCCTTCCAATCTACGCCTATCATCTTTTATCAACGGCCATGTTTCTGCGCCGTACAAAATCACACTCCATACCAGATTTTTTAATGGTCTTCTATGAACCTTCTTTCCTAACCTCATTTGTAACGAAATTTATCTTCTCATATTGCTCCCAAGGTACGTAAACCTTCCACTAGTGTTACTACTACTATTTTGATGTTTAACTTATCTTTCTTCTTTCTCAAAAACTTCTTAACCTTTTTAATTAATAAAAATTGGCAATTTTTCACAAAATATGGGGAAATATGTTGAAAAATGTGGAAGTGTTTTGTGGAAAATTGCAAATTTTTATTAATCATGATATTCCACCATATCACGCCTGAAACGTCTCTTTTTATTCTTAATCTTTGTTTTATTCACAGCTTTATAGCACCTTAAATGGTTTATTTTTTCAATTGTATTCTAGTACCAATTTTACGATTATTATATAAATTCGTATTAAAAAAATTTTTTTGCCGCTTTTTTTCATGCAAATATATATTTTTGGCACAAATTTCAAAAGAAATCATAAAAAATAACTGTGGATAATTAATTGTTTGGAAAACGAGAAAATTAATATAATTTTAGGCGATATCATATTTAAGGTATGGTAATATATTAAGTAATATTTCAATTTAGAGTAAAAAGGTCTGAGAGAGAGTTACAAAGTGCGTAATCGATTTTTCTTAAACTAAGATCTTTCATCCCAACTTGTATCCCAAAAGTTAGTAAAATGTATGCATTGAGTTCCCTTACTACATATGTAAATTGGTGATGTAGGGAATTAATTTGCATGTCACAGTTGCACACTTTTTCTTCCTTCTTTGCTTTGGAGACTGTACCTGGCCAAATTGTTGAATAGCTTTCACGGTGACATTCATCGGTATACTCCTCTACCGAATAATAAATACTTACTTAACGGAACGATAAAGTTTTTTCTTATCCCTCGATGACATGGTAAATTCTTTTATTTCCTTTCGCTCATGCATATCTAGTTGGAACGACGATATAAAAATAGATGCATTAGACTTCAGAGTCACATTTGAAAGCTGAATAAATCACAGTGGAGTTTTATTTTCTTTCCATAGGTGTTATTATTTTACTGAGTTATGACTCCAAAAACGATACAGGCACCTTCACTCGAGGTCATAATACATTAACACAAATTTAATCCAATCATTCCCTTTGAATGATCGATTGACGGATGAGTAAATGAAATATTTGCATCTTATCATGCTTGATTGTAAAGTTTCCTCTTCAAATACTCTTTCAAATGAGTTTGAATATGATTGGTTATTTCTTTGCCATTCTTACATGTTATGTACACACCTGTACACAGTATCCTTCAATAATTATGACTACTTTATGAACGCATTTAATTATGCAATCCCTATTGTTTCCTAAACGGATTTCAAATTATTCCCATCAAAAACGATTACTTTCACTCATGACAAAATAAATGTACCCATTATTTTTATATCATAAAATTTTACTTTTGATTTCTTAACTGAAACTTAGGGTGCACTCAAAGTGAATGCACCCTAAGTTTCAGTTCACAAAAGTTAAGTGCATGTTAATACAACATGGGTGGCACTCAAGTAATTGCTAACTAGGTATTTACTACTTAGCTATTAATTACTTGAGTGCCACCCATGTTGTATTAACATGCACTTAACTTTGGGTAATTCAACTAGGGGTATCTCGAGACCAAATTCTCTTCAGAGTAACATTTTTAAAGTAATTCCGGAATTTTCTCTCATTCAAACATCGGAACTACTCGGGACCGGAAGTGCATCCCGAACCAGTAATTCTAATTTTGTTGACGTATGATGGCACCGGCAGTATATATTACCATGACCCCAGTTCGTTTATTGGGCAAAATCAAATTCAGTCCCCTTTGACTCTGATATGTTACATAGTTTGGATAAATAGATCACGACTTAACCTAATTTATGAGTTTAAACGAGAGATTCAGCAATTTTTCCTATATTCCGTGCAAAAGGTAACTCTGCATCGTATTCCATTTCATGTTAATTAAAACCGCTTCTGATAGCTGTCTATTGGTTTGCAGTGTTAAATTACTCGGCTATGTACCTATTTCTTACGAGCCATTTTTCTCCAGTGCATACGCTAGGAATACATATATTACATTTCCTGATGCGTTTTAAGCTTATATTGCCGTATGTGTATTTTTTCCAGAAGTTTATAGGTGGTATATTTAAAAGTACGTTGCTACGATTTGAAAGAATATTTCAAAAGATTTAAAAGTTTTTCTTCAATAAAGAAAATGTATATTAGTTAAGACATTTTAATTTTGAGATTTTATTGTATTTAGAATAATTATTGTAACAACAAATTGTTCAATTGATTGCTCAAAGCTGCACACTGAAATTATTTTTCAATTCAAGAGCATAGAAAAAAGCAGAAGTAGAGACTTGATTAATTCTTAACTTCATGCCTTATTTTATTTTGTAGAAGAAAGTGTTTTTTTCTATGTGAGAAAAAAGGATAATTTTTATGAAATAACTCTCTTAAATACATCATACTTACGTGTTTTTAACACCTTCAAGTTCACGTTTTGGCCATTTTCCCAATGAGATCTTGGTCCATGTATGTGAGTTTACTTGTAAAAAATCGTATGAATTTATGCACATTTCGGCGATTGAGATTCAAAGAGTGTGATAATTTAAAATTATATTGATCCTAGCAACAATACGTTTTACATCTCTATTACTTAATAAGTGTAAAATGTTGTTGTATAACTGCTCATTATTTAACCCTATGCAGACTCTAAGTGACTATTTGCTTAAAATCATGACATTTTCTATCAATTTGACACTTGAAAAGACTGCTTAAATAAAAAATATTGATTAATTGTTTATATACAGAATGTTATGACATATTTCTATTAAACCTACTCGTTTGGAAATGCTTCACTGAAGTTGAAAATTACCAAATGAGTTTTTATCAAAATATTGTGATACATATAGTTATACCGTTGTAGAAAATGAATATAAGAGTGCAAAATGATTTTGATGTAGCAAAAAAATGAATCACTTCATTATTTAACAAAGGAGGCACGAAAGATTAATAAAGTGCGTTTTCATTGGCGATATTATGTTAAACACTGTGTTAAAGAAGACAACTCTCGGCAAGGGAGGAAGTGGTTGACAAAGTATAGGCTTGTTGGATGTTGTGAAAGGACGAAAAAAGTATGGGGAATTCAAGAAAGATTTATTGTAGAATCAGGTTATGTTTTGTTAAAAGGGGTAAAGAAATATATCGTTGTATAGCCAGTGTCCATCCAAAACCTAAATTAATTATTAGAAAACCAGTAATAATAATTCTTTGTTTTTTAAAATCATATTTTTGGTTGAATAAATAATGCCAAATATATGCGTACTTTTTACTATAACTTGATTCTATTTCAACAATTACGTCTCCAATGGATTAATTCACTCTAAACTGGAAAAAAGGCATAAAAATGTTAAGGAAAGCAAAATAAGGAAATTTTACCGTTTTTTTCCTATAGTAAAAGATGCAAACAATTGTAATAGTAATTTCATTACTGAGGGTATTTTTATATTAGATCTTTTGCAATAACCAAATATTTACAAATTGTATACAAAATACCTATAGTGTGCATCTTTGCCGAATTTTTACATGCCTGTTTTAAGATAATCTTCCCTCAAGAATGGCTGACATAATACTATTTTTTTATTACTTTTTAAATCAGATATTTCTGGTTTATTTTTTCCCTCTATTTTTTATAATTCTGGTAACAGGATCCGAGAGAACCAAAATTCTATACCGGATATTGTTTTCCTGCACCCGTATGCTATTTGTCATTCTTTCTTACCATTCAATGGCAATAAACTACGTGAAACAAATAAAAGTGTATGGTGAAAGCAGTTGCTGATCACGTCAGATTTTTCTCGCTCTCGTCATAGTGAAAGTATCTTCGTATTAGATGGAAAGTTATTTGAAGATTTGGTTAAATAAAACATTCCCTACCCATAAATGTGGATTAATATTTGTATTTTAACTTTTATTAATTTATCTCCTCCTCTCAGTTATCATAACCTCCGACCGTAATTTTAACCTTCTAGTTCAATGACCCCCTACTGGAAGAAAATTTCCCATTGGAGTATAAAGTCATTATTTCAAGCTGTAGCGGATAATGGCGGTCAATGGTATCTACTCCACATCAATTAATGTAGGCACACAGCCATACTCGAGATCTCGTAAGGAATTTGTAATGATGGTCTAACCATTGAATGGCCTCTCGCACTGCGGAAATTTGCTATTCGAATAATTATTCACCCATGATAGGGTGTGCGCTAAACCTTTAATTTTCAGTTGGTAAAAGCTACCAAGGTCCTATAGATTTGTAGAACGGGTGCTCCATCACCTTTGTCCGCCTAAGTTACGATTTTCTTCATTTTTGGTCAAAATGAAGCATTTTCCATTATGTGGGCCACTAAAAAACCGTCATCATGACCCCTACAGGCATAATGTCAGCCTGACATTATGAATCGGGATGGATGGGACGGGCAGCATTACATTTCTTCTTCTTTCGGCGGGGTCGTAGAGATTTTCCGACAACGCCAATGGAGACAGGTGAGCCGGACGAGGGGAATGGTGTGCATTAAAGAATCTTAGGGAAGGTTGAAATGAGAGAGGGGTGGGAGAATGGGTTTGCTTTTTTAAGAGTTCGAAATGAGGAGTGTGAAAGGACACAAAAAAGGGGGTTCGCGGGTGAGAACAGGGTAAGGGTGTAGGCATGGGCGTGGGGAAGGGGGTTGGAGGACTCCCTTTGGGATGCAGAGGCGTGTCCCCGGAGCACGTGAGCCGTTTGTGAGATCGAAAGCTTCCCGCCGAAGGCCCACACTCTCTCCCTCCTTCGGCCCTTAACCTACCGCCTCCTAGCCCCTTCCACCCTATCCCATCACCTTTTCCTGGCATCCCTGCAAAATGGGGCGTGTTTGAAATACGTTTTAAAGCGATGAGCGGGAGTGGAAGGGGTGGAACTTTGAGGGGAAGATGGTAAAGGAGGGAGAGTGAAGGAGGAACCCTAGTATTGGTGAAGGGGATGCTCATGGGCAAGAAAGAAAAGCTTCAACCTACCTTCTTCTCCTCCCAACACTCTAGAATCATATTCCTGCGAAAAAGGGTAAGGAATAAAAAAAAAGAAAAGAAAAATTGATTGAAAAATGAAAGGCGGTGAAGAGAAAGAGAGATTCGTCGGATGAGCTCCACCCCTTATCCCTGACGGAAAGTTCAAACCCGGCGTTAGGCTATCGGGAGTGGTAGTTGACGGGCAAAGGAGGAAGGGATTAATCTCCTGTTGGTCAAAAAGGACGCAAAGCCGATAAATGGAGGTTTTAAGTTATGCGGTATGGAACGGGTGGTCTATCTTTAAGGGACCGCCTCAGAGAATTTAAAAGCGAAAGCTGTTGAGGCAGATTGATAAAAGAATTGGTGGATGAATATGGAAACTTTCCCAATCCATCTCCATGAAGAGGGGTGTATTAATAACTTCGTATTCTTGTGTAAAATCTAATGCAAATTATTCATCCAAAAGAAAATTTACAAAAATACCCTGGTCTTTTAAAAAAATGCGTTCGGTTATGAGATTAGTAGACTTCTCATGCTGTTGGCATTAGAAGTCTACTAATTTAAGACAAAATTTAATACATGTGAAATACGAAAAGGCAAAAAATGGTGAATAATATAAAAAGGAATGAGAAATATTCGGATTGTAACGAAGATCAAGTTCATCTTATATTAAATTACCATTTGCGTGTAAAATGCTTCTCACTCATTATTGGCTGAATTCTCGAATGTATCCCCTGGTATCATGACTGACCCAGCTAAATCATTTCAATTCTACACATACACCAGAATCTAACTTTGTTTACACTTCATCCTTCAAAAATTTTAATTAATCGTTTAATGGCATGGTGGTGACAGTTTGGCAGAGTTCACATTGAAACTGACCATGCGTAGCTGGCTAATGGTGTTTGTTCTTGACTACCCTTTCACGACATAAACAATGGGTTTAAGATCTGCGCGTGGATACTCAAAAGCAAAACGACATTTGGTATCATTTGTGTTGTTTATGTTACATGCTGTTTATAACATTGTAATCTATTACTTCTCAATATTCTTTTCATTGCTTCACAGTCCAATGATTTGAGATATTTTATTTCTATGTGAAACCACAATATCGAGTTTTTCTAGGGTAAAGGGTGTTGTATATAATTAATGAAATTATTAGAGATACATTTTTGTTTTTCAGTTTTTTATTTCATACGAAAGAATATCATCGAAATGTTAGATTGTATGCCTCTAGATTTAAAATAAATGACCATACATTCCCTGAATTCTCTTCAATGGTGAATTTGAAAGGGTTTTATGATTTCAAAATTCATAAAACTGCAATATAACTAAAAAAATATATCCGATGGTTGAATTAAAATTTTTACGGGGACATACGAGTATAAGCCCTCTCTATCATTCAAAACTTATTATAACCAATTTCATCAAATGATTAGAGCCACAATGCACTTTACAGGTATTTCAACTATTGTATGTAATTTGTAGTAAAGAGTATATTCACTTGTCAGTGAATAATAAGTTAAACGTTTTACATTAAATAATAAATAGCATTTTTCTTATGATACCTTTCTACCTGTGAGAACGACTTAAGTAAGCGGTTGTATGCTTCGAAATGTACGAACCATTTAATCGAGGATCGATGAAATCGATTACATCCTTCTGTTACAAATACTGTCTATTATTTACTATGCTCATTTCTTGTTGAATTAATAAATATCGTGTTTCTGAAATTTCTCTAACTCTATGTTTCGAAGTGTTCGGAAAAGAGTACGAATAAAAACTGCTTTTAAAGCAAGCTGAGAAAAAAAGTAATTCCCCACCATCCAGATATTTTAAAAATAACTAGGCAGCATTAGTTTATATGTTATATACTTTTGAAAGGCTTTTCATAATCCACTCGGCGGAATAATGAGTTTGTTTGATGTTACCGAAGGGCGTGATCGTAACTCCCCGGTAGCTATGAGATTCTCAATCCGGGGAAACATGGTTTAGTAAATGAACGCCTTCCTTTCGTTTATTGAAAATATACCTGCACTATATATACATAGTCAGTTTTAATTGCAGTTCTATTGTTACATGTTTTTGATCTACATGCTCATTTCTGTGTAGTAGTTTCCCTTTAATAATTTTAATTTGGTTGCCCATATTCATGATGAAATACTCGACCAGCGAAAATAAATACGGTGGAGGGTCGAGACAAATATTTATTTTTTGTTAAAGTTTTTCTATGAGAATAAAATTTAAGATAAACTGAAGAAGAGCAGTGAAAATTTAAAAGGTTCAATCAGGGAGCTAGAATTGGAGAGTGGAGGATATGGTAGAAATGTTAAAGTGAAAAGTAGAGATTAGAGCTTGAATGGAAATGGCTTGGAAAGTTGAGTTTTTGAAGGTATAATCAATTAAACGGTGCCCTTGTAAATTTGATTACTTCATTCGCCCTTTGTGTTGAACAATTTCTAAAAGCATTTATAATCAAAATTTTCGAGTTTTTTCATTTATGACAATTGTGAATGAAGTCAGTTTTATGAGAATTAGTACCAAGATCTCAATATTTCAAAACTTCGATTTATATATTGAGTTAATAAATCGAAGTAATCCTCGGTTAAAATGCTATTATCATTTAATCCAGCAACCACAGTATACTTTGTCGTAATAAATATTTAAAATTATCGCGTTATCTTCAATTGTCACCAAAAATATTAAATGTACAAATAGTCGCTCCAATAGTAAAATGAAAAAAATCACTGTAGGGTTACTAGGCTAAAATCCATGCTCTGTATATTACTATTATATTGACGAGAAGTTATTTTGTTTCGAATTTTGTAGGACAAATTGGAAGGAAATAGGAGAGTTTTACCTAATGCAGTTATTTTTACCAACTGCCGGTGAAACCTGTCGATTCTTTTATAGGTGGTAATGGCGATTTTGGGTCATTGAATACGTGAGATTAAGCGGAATTGTTCGTTTCCCGGATTGAATTACTTTTATTTAATTTTAACCCAGTTTTCAAATCTATTAGGGATCAGATTCATTTAATTCGGAATAAATAATGGGCGGTCGTAGCAAATACAACAATGAATTAAATAAGTCTTTTCATTTTGTTAAATATTTTATCATACCCATTTTGATTATTAACGTCTGGTTTTTCGTATTATTCGTTACATTTGCATATGAATTATATGTAGCATTTGTAATCTGTGTCAATTAGCACATATCACGTTATTTCAAAAAACAAAATTAATGAAAAATACAGTGCCTCGCCCATTTTTTTTATTTATACAGCTTACGGTATTCTGAAAAATCTTCTGATTTTTGTTTCGTCATTTAGCTACTATCTAAAATAAATTAAATATAAATAAAAAATTTTCCTTGAATATCTTCCAAGAAGTCGTATCATATTAATTCTCGCATAGTTAGAAACAGAAAATATAAATCTTCGTAAATGATTACAGTTACCTTACTGGAATAATTAACTATTAATTGTCCTTTCCAATCATTTTCATATTCTACCACTTGACTATATTTTATCTCACTTTGTCCCAAATCTTTTATTGATTGTTAAAAACTACTAAAGAACTGACGTGCACCTAGCAAGAGCACTTTATTAGTATCTAAAACTTAATGTGTTGCCATAATTTCACCTCATTTGCTTTTAGTGAGAGTAATTTGTCAAGATATGATGATCCAAATCGACATGTTTTATAGCAGAACGCAAATATTTTAAATTTTATTACCGCTAAGGTGAAAAATTATACTATTAGATCACTAATAAGCTAATATTTGCCCTTAAAATATAAGGTTTTCGAATAGTTCTGAGTCATGGGATGTGTCAAAAGTATTTATGGGTTTATTGTATTTCAAGTCGGAAAATATGTGATTTTTCCAAAATTATTTGATAAAATATTTTGTTCATAACGAATTGAAAGAAAACTAAAGATTAGATAGCATAGATTGAGTTATCAAAATAAACTCAAATTGACCACATCTACTGGAGTAAGAAAAAATGAATGAAGGAATCAAAAAATAAATGGGAAAGAATCGTATGGTTAATTCTCAGATATTTATTAATAACGTCTTCAATTACTTAGTCAAAGGTCTCTTTTCAATTTAGCCTTCTGCCTTTAAGCGGCCATAGTTGTGTAAATCGCAATGCAACAATCACAAAAAAATTTCAACCACAAATATACCTCAGGTTAACAATGATAAAACCTTTTTTGTTGTCCTTTGGTCTTCCTGAAATAATTAAATGAATTAATTAAATTTTCGAGACTGTAGACCATTCAACTTCCTTATAGAGGGCTTTAGTTGTAGCTCCAAGAAGAAACTTTACGAAATCATTTAATGAAGCGATATTTTAATATGCATATAAGTTTTTTAATATGTGTTCGTCAAGTCATTTTTGGAGAAAATTACAAGATATTTTAAGAGTTTTACTTCGGTAAAGTGTTTTCAAGCCTATTAAATAGATATTTCTTAAGAGAAAGGAGAGAATGGAATAGTAGTAGTTTTAGAGCAGGCGATCTGCAGGTAAGGTCATTTGTGCCATTAGAGATGGATGGGAAAGGGAGGTTGGAGAGAAACCTGGGCCCTCCAAGGGGTCCTCAGTTTAACGTCCCATTCGACGGACGCCGTACTCACTGAAAGTGCTCTCCAAAAAGAACCTCAAGTAGGGCTTGGGCTACTATTGAAAAAAATATCTGCCGTCTCCGGGATTCCGACCCGGGCCCTCTCGGCATGTACCTTAGCCTGCGCACCATCCCGATCTTCCCGGAGAAAATGGAATATAAAACTTTATTCCAAGCATACCTCTACATTAAAGAGTACAGGTGAAATCTATTTGGTGCCACAAACGTACTCTTTACCTAATTTCGCATAATGATATAAAATTTCATGTTAAACATTAGATGTGAATTATAAATCTTAAGATTCCCACTCCCTACTCTTTCACATTAAAAGAACACACCGTTTGAGTGTTTGCTTGCTCGATAGGAAAGATATTGTTATTTTCATGCCTTTTTTTGCAGACCCTAAATTTAATTCGATGTTTCGTGTGGCTCTTAGTACGCGATAGACTCAGTACCAGATATCGTTAAAATGATTACTCAAGTCTTTATGGCTCTGTATTTTCAATACTTGTCTGACATTTGCTTCCCTGTACCATTTGTACCATTCTCAGAATTAGCAGGACCAACCACGGGGTGCATTCAAATAGCGTTTAATCTGGGATCTCTTGGGAATATGAGAAATCGACTTATTGCACGGTCTGGAACCCATTTTGTCCGATCGCCGCGTGGATAAAACGGCCCGGCTATTACGTCGCCGCGAATTTACGATTCGATATGGACGTGTTAAATAAGCTGAACCGGTTGCTGCGACGCCAATCGACTGTTTCCGACCCCTCTACGAATTAACTGTACAAACTGTGAGCTCAACTCTCAGAAATTGCATGCACTTGAAATCATTTTCCGTGAACATGATAACCCAGCACAAGCAGAAGGGATTGCGTTTTTAATGTTTTTTCCAGATTAATGGCATTTCCAATGGTATATGCGCTATTTTCATTTAATGTGGACTATCATAAATGTCTAATGAAGATTCGCTGCTCAGTCTCCCACTGTTTTCTGCACAGGTTTCAAAATTCAAAATATGAGGTTCAATGCTAGGTCCTATGGTTTCATTTTATTTTACAGCGAGCCAATTTCTTGGCTGCTTTTGTAATAAGCCGCTTTTAAAGTTCAATTTTCAACTTAAAAGTAAACTACTATATATGCAATATTATGCACGTTAAAATGAAATATTTACCTAACTGTGGGCGTCATTAATGATCAAAAAGCCCGGTACTCCGAAATTAAAACTTTTACCATTTTAGGCCGTTATCCTCATCGAATTCTAATTGTGAAAGGTAGATAACATTTAATTTTGAACTTATTTCACCGCAGAGAATTTAAATATGCCTTTTGGTTAATGATATTTCTTTCCAAATTTTCTATTATTTATCCTGTACAAATGAAATAGACGGGTTGTCGGTTGCAACTAAATTTATCTGCACGGGGTGCCTGAAATTGTCTTGAAATATGTCCATTCCAAATATGAACAATGTTTTCTTCATTCAGCGCGAGTTAAAATATTTACTGAAAAGCTTTGTTCAGACTAAAAGGATGAAGTAAATATGATCAGTCAATGTTTAAAATAATTTTTGGTCAATGTGTCCTAATGATTGAAGAACTTATATTAATGATAAAAGTTATATATTAATATTTGAATGACCTTTAAAATCTTACCAAGTATTGAATTCTCAACCTAAGGTATTAAAGTACTCTATGCAGAGATATTAAAATTTCATTACTGAGAGCCCATTTCAGCATACCTCATACGCATAGTACCAACGTCCGGTTTATTTTTACGGCCACGACGATATTTTAGGAAACTCTTCAACAAACATTTCTGGTGGAGCTCATATTCAAGATGTCTTACGAGGATCTCAATGGAATCCTTCCGATAATAGCAAAAGCCTTGACCATTGGGATGTTATTTCCATCTCTCCGTCACCTTACTTGTTATGAGAATTCTCTGTTATATTCCCGAATACCCAGCTTTATGCCTCACAGCGTCTGGTCAGTTATCGCCCTCGCCCTAAGAGTTTCCGCTTTCAAAAGTACTCCCCTCGCCAGTTCCCCGCACTGCCGTGGAATCAGAAATCGGTGGAATACGACCCAAACTTAAAGGAGGACGAAGAGGGGCCGGGAAACGTGCGGTTTCAGGAGTTTGCGTTGGGTGAGCGGGCCACTGGGTTGAAGGTAGCGTTGACCCGAAGACTGAAGAAGAGTGAGAGAGAGAGAGGGAGAAGCGGGATGGGTCGTGTCACCCCTCGCAGGAGTGGGCAAGTTATGGTTCAATGACGGTTTTGGGGGGAGAGGATGAGAAGGGGGGTTATTGGTGAGAAATTCAATGCACCACGGTCTCGCTGGCCTTAATTGCGCTCTCAAAAGGGCGGATCTCCCTCGCCCAGGCCTTTTACGCTCCCGTCGGACAGCGATGATAAGGCCATTCACGCACACACACACCCGAGCTCACATAGAGATGGGAGGACCGACCGTACAACCCGTAGCAATTCGCTTCTCCCCGTCGAGTTGGCGTCGGGAGTGCGCGGCCATCATTTGGGAGTTTGCGATTTGCGGATTCAGTCGGTTTAGGTCACAGCGGAGCGAAGGGAAGGGGAGTCCCACGGGCCGGAATTCAATGGGGCCCGGTGGGTGAGTGGAGGTGTGGCGAAGGGATAGGGGAAAGGTTTTACGGGCTGCAAACGCGTCTTCGCCCGCAGGCACCATCTGAGAAACTCGTTTGAAACCTCCTTTTAATCTCCACGGATAGATTTCAGATTTATTCCTTAAGAGCCGTAAAAGGGTTATTTCTTCGTTAAGTCTGAGAGCGGTCCGAATGGATGATTGCTCGTAGTTTCAAGTAGTTTGAATTAATGTTTTTTGCAATATTCTGGATATGAATTAGATTCTTGGATTGAAAACGTTCGTTTTGAAAGTCGAATTGAAGTCCATTTTCATCGTTGAAGTGGGACGTAAGTGTGCCAGATTTTCAATCATTAATTCGCATTTAAATGTGAAGGATAGGTTAACTGTCCAGCCATCTACTTTCACCCTAGTCAGTGTTGATTCCCTTACATCTTTTCACTACTTCGGTGTTTAACGCAAATGCTTGTTAACAATTCAAACACTTCTTTAATCCAAATGCTTATTTCAGGTTTGTTTGGCGGGAATAAAAGTTGGGTAATAGTAATCCTTGGTTGGTAATGCCTACTCATCTTCCCCGATCTTACTAAATTCAGAATTATTACGCAACATGTAGTCTTCAGTTTTTATTTATTTTCTTCTCCTTGGCAATGCTGGTGTTGAGGACTTAAATGGCAGTAAATTCAAGACTCAGTGCACCTCACACTCTTACAGTTCTCAATTTATTCCATATCGCAAACGTTATATTTTAGCTTCCAGTTTCCAATAAATATTTCATTTAATTACACTTTAGCTTTTCTACAAAGATATATTTTAGAGAGTTTTTATATTGTTAATACTTGTTTTTAGTGCGATTTTTTTCAAGTATCTTTACTTTGTCGAGTTGATTGCTCAATATACCAGGTGTGGAAATAAAATTACCGGACTGGTGCTATACAACATTTAATAGACCATCAATTACATTTGAAAGTTTATGAACTTCAATGTAATCTCCTTACCGATCCCTACAACGCTCCATATGAATTCTCTTTTGTGCAAAACAGTGCTGAAAGTCCGCTTCTGTCGGCTTTTTGGGAACCTCCGTCGCTTTTGATTTCACTAATTTGCTTCCGCACCGTCAAATCTTGTCTCTCTAACTCCGATTTGACCACTGGAAATTAAAAAAGTCAAAAGAGATCAGCTCGGGTAAGTGCGGTGGGTCATCCAACACGGTGATTCCGTATTTGCAAAGAACTCCTTCAGAGACAACTTGAATCTGGTTGGCGTGTTGTCTTGTAGAAGCATCCAGGAATCGCTCTTCCACTAATTGGGTCTTCGTATCCTCACGCATTTACCAAGGACAGCCAGAACTTCGATTCAATAATCTAAATTGACTGTATGACCTCTGGGTATAAACTGAACGTAGACGATTCCACACTTGTCTAAAGATATTATCACAACTTTGAATTATGATTTGCTCATTTTCGTTTTATTTCACTGAATACGGTTGGGGTCTTCCAAAGAATTTATTGGCGCTTTATTTCAGGGGAAAAACCACGATTAATCATAAAAATTACACTATCTAACAATTATGGATTTTTATTAACGCTTGCATCCTCTTTCAAATACTCGTATTCATCCGTTTTGGTCTCATTAATATGATTATATTACATTTTTCTGTTTCCAAATTAGATCTAATCGGTCCTGGTACTTTTTAGCCAAAATCTAAACTAATATATGTCTTAGTTTTTTTATTGATCTCTCGTTGAAAGAGATTTTCCCTTATTTCTTGTGCTTTTTTAATACCGGGGTTTTTGAAATACATTAGTCACATATTTGAATGGATGGATTCACATTTTACATATGCTGCTTTCAAGGATAAGCATCATGATTTATAGTCTTCTATACCTGTCAGTGCTTCTATACCTGTGCTTTTTGTCTAGTCCGATCTTCATCTGCCCGATCGCTACCATTCAGTGGAACAAACAACCGCTAGTGGTTATTTATCTTGGGTGGAAAAAACCACTTTGCCGCGTCTTTTTATGGAAAAGTTAGACTTTTTAAAATTTACAGAAGTTGGACATTTTTTTATTTCCAGGACTTGAAAGATGAACCACAGCTTCGTAGCCTGAACTTCCTGATAGGTCATACTTAATAAATAGTCATCAACGTAATTTTATTTGCTCTCGATATTCATCAATTTTATCAAAACATTGTTTATTTGGGGAGCAATAATCGGCGGATTCGGTAAGTTATGATATCGGTTTGAGATAATTAATTACCCCCGGCGATATTGCTGGAACGGAACTATTATGGTACGGGTTGAACCCAAATGCACGACCATTACACTTGTAAACATCTCCTTGTGTGAATATTCTATTCCTTCATATCCTAAACATTTTTTAAATTCGATTTCAAATTGAAGTTTATTGAATTACTGCTGCATACTTTAATTGCTTAATGAAATGTATCAATTCTAAGCAATATTATTAAGAACGTAGGTTGTGTTGATACACTAAGCAATTACCAACATGTGGTACGGAATTAGTTCCATAGCCATAGACTCTGGTCATTGAATATTTAATCAACAAATTCTGAATTATATGAAATTAAGTATTGAACATAAGTTTCTTTTTGTTTCAGAAAGGATTTCAAATATATTGAAGTCATTTAATTACTGGAATAGTCATTAATAAGGAGAGAAGTGAGGCAATATATATCGTTGCCGACCGGAATAGCCTAAATCGTGCCGAGAACGTATTGGGAGAGACATCTGAAGGACTGGAAGTGTGATAGATCTTTACCTTAATAATTTGTAGTACATAGAACTTATTAATTCGTATTTTTGGGTGATAAAAGTTTTATTATAGACATTAATGAAGGCAGCGAAGGGAGTGACACCCATCACTACCTTTTTTAAGCTTATCATAAATTCAGATGGATATTTCAGCATTATAGGTAAATGATTTGAAACTAAAAGTTTTAAGATGAATTCGGGGAGTAATACATTAATATGAGAAGGCATAGATAGGAGCGGAGATGTAACCATGAAAGATTTTTGCAGTATATCAGTTTGTATTTCGACAAAAGAGAGAAAAAGCTAATTTTTTCATACCTGAATTTGCATCATGCGCATAAGCTCCAATTACTCATAAACATCACCGACGAAAATATTTTGTGTGTCCCTTAATATTTAATCCTGTGGTTTTTCCAATTAATTATAAATATTTGAAAATTCAAGGCAAATTTTCATAAATCTGCAACAGAGAATTGCTGGCACCAGGGTATTTACTTTGCCATTATGTACCATCATCCTTCTCTACTAAATCACAAATATTAATGATTGGCAGGATTATTTTTTCTGTTTTTTTTTCTCTTCGTGAGAGATTCTTTGGAAGGTAGGCTAATCATATAGATAGTTTACCAATTTATTCAAATGGTATGGTAATAATAAAACATTCGCAATATTTTTGGTAAAAAATAGCAGAAAAATTAATTTTTAAAAAGAATTTATCCATGCTTTCCCGTCACAGAACCGTGATAAATGGCATATTAACGGTTTATTTTGAAAAATAAAGGACAGAATTTCGGATTAGCTTTGGATCCCTCCCCCCAATTTGTCAGCAGTACATCGCACAAGCAGTGACAAGTAGTATTAGTGAACCCTAAAAATATTAGCAGTTTTTATTCACTTCACATAATAAGCTTCCAGGAATTCAACGCGCGGGAATTGCTGCTAATTGAGTTCCACCTCTTCCTTACCCTACGTCCTTAGGAAAGGCCGTTTTTATGTTGTATGTTATGACCCCTATGTCGTAATTTGAATTTTGGTGTAGTTATAAAGCCATCAATTCAGGATTGTATTTGGCCATCCAAACTTGCCCAGAAAATGTCTTTGTGTGTGAAAAATGGTGTATAAAACGTGGCCCGTTGATATTTTCTCGATACCAATACATTCATTACAAAAATCGCCAGCATTAAAAGTTAAATACTTCAATCATATTGTCAGCTATCAAAAGCCACACAGTGTTTTTTATCTGTTTGAATAGCTGACAAATTTCTTCAGAGAATTCCTTTATAACTTTATGAATATGCGATTTAATCCCAGGCAAAAATGAATTGTCCAAGGGTATATATCATCTCAACGAAGCTTGGGATATTCCATGAAAATTCATCTGGGCATAAATTTGTACCACATGGCACATAAACATTCATTACGAAAAGTTTTAGTACAACATACTATACTTAAGTCTCCAGTTGAGATATAACGGCATAAAATTGGATTTTCCTGTATCATCCACCTTAAATGAACCTGTGTCCATGGGCTTTACAAAGTATGCTTTTGGGAGCACCAATTGCGCTTAAAGTTAACAGTACTTTTGATCGGTTAGTACGCCTCTTTGGTGAATGCATAGAATTTTCGTACAAATGGAAGATAATTTTGGCAGCAGCCATATCCTAATGGGAGTCCAAATCTTTGCCAATAGATCAGAGCAGACTTAGGACCCAAAGGTATTACTATCGATGTGTAATACGTAATTTCAACAGAACCCTTATTCTTAGAGTAAACAAATAATCAAATACACGGAAGTTTGAAGAAGAATTCATAAATATACAGGGTTCGTCCGGAAAATAAGTGTACTGAGCTCAGGAAAAAAAATGTATTACACTTTTACATATCTTAAGCTAATATTCCTCAAAATAGGACCCTTGTGAGTCGATACGCTGGTTCCAGCGACGTTCCCATTCCTGGAACGCTCCCGCGAAGGCATCATCGGGAACCTCTCGAAGACACGTCGTCACGGCCTCTTTGACGGCCTCCAAAGTTCCGTATCACGTTCCTTTCAAACTCCTCTTTATCTTCGGGAACAGAAAGAATCCCGGTGGTGCCAAGTACGGGCTGTAGGGCGGGTGCGGCAGCGTTGCCACGCCGTGCTTGGCCAAGAAGTCCGACACGACAAGCGCGGTGTGAGACGGCGCATTGCTGTGATGCAGCCGCCAGATGTTTTTGATCGCTGGCCGGACGCGGGCGACTCGTTTCCGGACCCTGTCGAACACTTGGACGTAAAATTCAGCATTTACAGTTTGTAGTTCAGGTACAAATTCCTAGTGGACGACTCCCCTTTTGTCAAAAAAGACAATGAGCATCACCTTGATCCGAAATTTGCTCATGCGAGCTTTCTTTTGACGGGGTGATGATGGGTGTGCCACTCCGCACTTTGTCACTTCGACTCCGGGTCGTACTGCAAGACCCACGTCTCGTCACCCAAAACAACGTTCTCTAAAAATGCAGATCATTTTCGCAGTGATCCGCAAGTTGTGTCGCGATTTCCAAACGATTGACTCTTTCATCATCACTGAGCACTTTCGGCATCAACTTTGCATTAATTTTTCGCATCTGTAATTGGTCCCTAATAATCTCGTGCACTATTGTTTTTGGCACATTACACTGCTCTGCTATCATCCGAACACTAAGACGACGATCAGAGTTCAGTACATCGCCAACTTTTCGCACATTTTCGTCGGTGAGTGTCGTTGATGGGCGTCCAGGCCGTGGTTCGTCGTCGGCCTCTTTTCTGTCCTCCGCGAACATCTTGTGCCACCGAAAGATCATGTTTCTGGACATGGCTGACACCCCGTAAGCCTGGTTAATCATACCGACAGTTTCGGTAGACGATTTCCCAAGCTTTACCGCAAATTTGATGGAATAGCGCTGCTCCAAAAACTTCGGCATCGCGTTCCGTGGCGTGGGTCGAGCGTGGAGGTTCGCGTTAACAGTGCTCCTCACTACACCACAGCTCAGAGCCGACTCTTTTTTTCAGAGTCGCTTGCCAACATACCCCCCTCCAATCGCAGCTCGTCAGAGCGGTGCTGGGCGCGCCTGGAGTGGCGGGAAAAAATCAGTACACTTATATTCCGGACGAACCCTGTATATGTAAATGCACACACAAGGTCTGTCCGATAACTACGCGATGTGGTGTAATTTTAATGGCCATGACGTGGACCATAGCCCCGCCCATTAGCGGCGCTAGTTGCCTGAAACCCAATGAGCTTTCTGTGCTTGGTAGATTGTCGAGCTTTTTGTGTGGTGCCAGTTATTTTAGCTTCCATTGTCCTTGTATTTACTGTTTGTCGAGAATGGGAATTGACAACATCCCGGAGCAACGAATCAACAACAAGTCTTTGTTGAAGGGCGGTTAAACCTATCAAGAAATTACTGAAACGTAGACAGCTGTTCACGATGATTATTCTCGGAAGAAAATATCCGTTTTCAAGTGGATTAAATCAAACCAAGAAAATCCAGAAAAAATCGACCGGAAACCAAAGTCATGCTCCTGGTTTTCTTTGATATCAAAGGTGTTGTTCATCATAAATTTCTTCCAGAAGGGCAAAGAGTAAATGCTACAGTTCCTAAGTGTTCGGGAAAGTTTTTTCGCTCGTCCTACGCGACAAATTTGACTTACGGTGATGGATGGATCCTTCTCCATGACAATGCACCTGCACATTCAGCATTGATTGTTCGCCAGTCTCTGACAAAAAAAATCAATTACCACACTTGATCATCCTCCTTATTCGTCAGATATCGCCCCATGGCCATTTTCTTGGGTTTAGTAGGTTATTTATATCTGCGTGACGTATCCTAAAAATTCACTAGAGTCTCGCTACTGAAAGACAGAAAGTGTAATTTTATCGCTTGTATATGTTCATAATTCAGAAAAAAAGATCCCTGCATCCTTAGGGATACCTTGTGAATGAAATATTCCATGTTTTATAGGCAAGTTTATAGCAAAATATTTGTGAATACTTTGATACATTAAGTAGAGTTTTATGGTTCGGAAGTGCGGGCTTCTAGGAAGCAGTAGAAGTAAACAATGAGGACTTTTGAGGCAGGAATATATGCGACTGCTACGGCAGAACAAGAGAGGAATTTGTTTGAGGAAAATCACGACATTTGAAAAAGCGGATGGGGGAATATTGAAAGATAGTGAGACGTACGCTAAAGGCTGTGGTGAGAAGGAAAAATTCGAGGTAATCCTGTATGACGGATGAAACGAATTGGAATTTCGGCTTAGGCTACGTTAAATGGGTTGAAATGTATGAAGAAAATCAGAAGGTTGTAATTTGGCGGAAAGAATTTAAGAAATTTTAAGGAAGAGAATTCCACAAGTTGGTATAACATTTTCAGTGAATGTTTAAATTTTACCCAAACACGTTAGGCTAGATAATTTTTTTAATTTGTAGATATCTATTTATTTTTTACTTACTATATCTTAAAATTTAAGATCTAAAGCTTATGAATATTTAACATTTTTCTTTTTAATCTTTACTTTGTTGGGTTAAGTGGAATCCCTAAAACTTGCATCATGTGTTTCGCTGTGCTTCAGTGCTTATTGCTAATCTATAATTTCATAACTGAAGTACATTTTGGAGGCTTCAATTTGTTGAAATTTCATATTTATCATGATTTTTACCTAAGTAAATAAGGTTTAAAGAGTAATTTTTGTCTCAAGATAGCAATATATGTCCATTTTTGCTTTCTTAACTGAGTTAAAAATGAAATCTCACCCTTCTAATTATGATACATTTTTATTAAAAATTTTTATCCAAAATGTCTTGTAATTGTATTTAATTTCCGCCAAACTCCATGAAATGGTGGACTATGTGCTCACTACACCTATAGGGGTGATACAGTTGCAGTGAATTAATGAATTAATAAATTTGTCTCTCTAATTACCTATTTACTGATATTAATATTTTCAATTGCCAGTATGAATGCATTATACATAGGGGGAGAAAATTTTGTATCATCTCTTATACGGATGTCTACTTTAGTACTACTTTGTCTATCTTTGAATAATAAGAATAATATTTCGCCATTTCATTCAATTATTCCAGAGTTAAATGTGTTGAAAACTAATTTATAATGTTTAAACCATTTATAATATTAGCACCAATATTTTAACAAAGATTTTAATTAATTTAGTATATAATCTCAGTTTTTTACGTTTACAATCCATTAGTTGGTAATTCAATCTTTAACCGTGGTAAAGCACACCTGTACCTTTAGGGTATATTTTTGGATGGTATTGAAAAACCGTCCTTGTTATTATCTCATAATACGTCTCATCTCGTATATCATTGAATATTCTATTCTTTCTTTTGTAAGAGTGACATTGTATCCCCGAGAACTCATTTATATATAAATGCTTATATAAACTGAATAATCCGCAGCTATCATCCCTACGATTGATCTGAAAGATAAGGGCAGAGCCCACCTACTACTAACCACAACGTTGCGTGAAGTTCTAAGTTATTATTACGTAACGATAGCTATGTTATATTGTTAAATTTAAATAGACCTCTGTTGGGTAAGGAGAAGTAGGATAAATGGGCCATTTTCTTTCACTGTGTCGCCTATTAATTCAAAGGGAAATTCTTGAAGCCGAAAAGTCACACATCTTGGGTTGAGTTGAGGGTGCCAGAGGAGTTACCAGGAATTGAAATCATCTTTGGTCATTATCTCAGCTCTCCACCCACTGGACTACTACTCTCTTACGGCTTAATGAACTTAACTTTTTAACTAGATGTGTTCTATTTTGTGAAGAATGACCAGTTACATAGGGCGAGTGCTTTAGCCAATTACGCTGACGCTCTTACGCTCCGAAATTTTAGGGGCTTAAAAGGAACAAGTTTTTGTGACTAAATACTGTACATTTAACCTCTTAGGCGTTAGCAGTTGTGCGTGAAACACAACAGTACACGATGTTAAAGCCAACTTTAACCACAATGGTGTTTTACCTCTGACAAATTCCAAGAAAATACTGGAGGTACCGCGACGGCAACTTTTAATAAGGTCATCCGCTAAGTTTGCATTACAATGCAAAAATTCGAGAGCTTAAAAATCATTCGTCTAGACCGGGATTCAAATATGGATCGGAGCTACCGAGGTGTCATTAAAACCCTCATAATTAGTAAGTTAAGAGCTCGGTAGCTTAATTGGGTAAAGCACTCGTCCGGACATTGAGGCGCCTAGGTACGCATCCCGGTCGAGGCGAATTATTTTCACAGCCTAAAATGTTTGTTTGTAAATTTAAAATGTTTGTTTGTTTGTAAAAATAATTGTAATGCACACTCAGCAGATGATCAGTTACAAGTTATTTCCCCGGAAGCTCATGCTTTTGCGTTTCTTGGGAATGAATATGTTGTTAATTTTTTCATAAGTATATTTTATGCTGCCAATAAGTAAATATAAGTGCCTTATTATACCTTTTTTTATTTTACAGGTAAATACCATTGTAGTTGTTCGTGTAGTGATGTCTGAAGCCGCTCTGTGAGTAGAATCTAAGAATCATTCAGTTTTATTCCAGCATTAGTTTAGCTATAATTTTATGCTAATATACTCTTTTTAATATTCAAATTTACCTTAAAATTTTGAAAAATATATTTCAAAATTCTTATAAATTTTCTTTTAATCTAGCAATGAGAATGTCAGCTTATGGAATTCTGTCATACGAAACTACTATTTGCACGAATTGTTCGTTTCTACTTGCTACTAAAACCTTTGAGTTAGTCATTTTATTAAACGTAAACATATATTACTGAGGAGTTTGTTACCATTTTTCTGCTAATTCGTAAAAGGGACACAGAGAATATTTTATATACGACATATGAGCTCAGCGAGAGCCAGAACAGCGTAGAAATAATATTGAATAAGAAAACAGGAAGAAGCGTAGTTAGTATAGAACAACCAACGAATAGAATATTTCTAGTACTCTTAGATGTAAAATTAGAACTGGTGATTTTTATCATTGTTCAGGTATACCTTCCACCAGGGAATCATATGAAGGTTCAGGTATACCTGCCACTAAGCAATTATATCATAATCGCGGATGTTCCCGGAGGGAAACATGCTAAGTGATTGGGGATTGGAATGCCACGGTAGGTGAAGGAAGAGATAGGGATGAGGCGAGGGATTACGGTTTAGGTACGAACAATGGCTGAGGGGAGAAAGTAATTGAGTTCTGCAGAAAACAGAGGATTTTCTGTGTAAAAATGAGAGATAAGTTAGAAAAAATACTAGTTGAACCAGAATTGACCCAAGAGAGATAAAATGGATATTAAGGAGAACTTTATGGTAAAGAACATAGTCAGCAATGTGGAGAATATGAGTATATGCAGAAATCTTTGCTCCAGGCTTACTCAAAGGTGAAATATAAAGGATATGAAGGGAAATAAAATTAAATAAGAAAGACCTTCGAGAGAGAGAAATCTAAAAGGACAACTTTGTCAGATCAGATGAGCCCTAGCTACTGTTCTTAAAAAGGTAACGGCTGCTTCATTTGAGGATTATAAAGCAGTAAGTTTAATTTCTTCCTCAGGTAAAGTGGTTTTCAGGATCATCAACAAAAGGATCATGACCAATGTTTCCTCAGGGTATGACCAGTTTGGGTTAGAAAGGTGGATAGGCAAAATACAAATAGAGAAAATTTACTCCAAATACTTTTATCTACAAATCGATAAGTGATCATTGATGCATTTTTGGCTTTGAAATTTTCATTAGTGTACTAATTGTGTAATAAAACCTTCTAAACTATAATTAATTAAATCTTTTGTATTTTGAACTTATACATGAGATTTGATTGGTTATGGACCACTTTTTAAAAAAATTGATATATCTAATGGAAATCATTTAATCAGCGTAAATCAATTTTCTCGTCATCCAGTTGAAAAGTAGGTGCATCAAAAGAAAGTAATACCATTATGGGACTTTTGTGACATAAAATGACGGGTAGTTTCTTTTCATTGCTGTGAAATTATCTGAATGGAAAATTTCGCGTACGACCTCCCGTAGTTGGGGAATAATGCGGTCATCGTTGATGTTGATCAATATGATAACCCTTTGTTAACGAATATGGAAGACACTTTTCAGGCGAGAATTTGTTAAAGATTCATTTAAATTTGATTATTTCAGAATAAGCATGGTGGATACGCTCTGTGTTTTAAGAAATGTTGGTATTTACAAAAGTTACTTGTTTTTTAAGTAATGGATTAATAACTCGAATATTAGTTGTAAATAGCTACACTGTAAACTAGTTAAATCACTCTCTCGGCCACTTTCTCATCTCTTTCTAAAAAACAGGAGTTCTGGTCATATAATAACAAAATAAATCATGAATAATCAACTATTGGCATCTTCATAGCTCTCAGACTATATAATTTTTTTTAATTAATAATAATTAGAAATATTTATATTCTGAAAAAAGTCTGCCTTGGATACAACAGTAGAACAAAATCCCGAATGAATATTTATGGTGGAAAAGCTTCACAAATGTATTGGATACGGGTGTGTGTACACGGATGTTTTATTAAAAGAAGTATTCTTTCACTGCTTTGGTTCAGTCATCATATTGGTAATAAGATAGCTATTTTATTCAAAAAGTAGTTTGTATTCGCTTACATGAAAAATGAGCTTAATAATATATTCATTCAAGAAAATATTTTTCGTGTGAGGAAGTATCGTATATAGTCATGAATTTATGGAAAATAATAACTAATCGTAATTAGAACGTGAAACAAAATATGCGAGTGATAAATACGCCTTGCGAGTAAGAGCATTCCTGATGACCGATGAGTTTGGCTTTGGGATACACAAGAGAAAAAACGCTTTGAAGGTCTCTAGAATTCTCCTTCCAATCAATTCACTAGGCAAAGCAAGTCCCCGTTTTTGCTGAAAAGCAGCAAAAACGGAGGCATTTGTCTCTAGTGTTTGAATAAAACATTCGACCTTCCTTGATAATCTTCCTTATTGAAGACGATGATATTTTAGTGAATAATAAAGACAGTATTTCGTGCGGTTGCATAATTGCCCATTTTAAAATAGGCAGTAAATTAACGTATGAAAATATAGATTAGGACATATAGTTTAGACAAATAATATCCAGCTAATTATGAAAGAAAATTGAAAAAATGCAACAATTTTTATGATTTTATATAAAAACCTACTATATTAGTAATATCCAAATTGTTGAGCTAATTTTACCTTGATTTCTTTAAAAACCCAGTAAAGGAAAATCCGTACATAGACTAATTTAGGTCAAAGCAATAAACTTACATGCCATTATTAATTTTACGAATTTTAGTTATATATATATATATATATATATATACATACATACATACATACCTCTGGTATGACATTAGAAGGAACAATGCCACTGAGCGGCATTACTTTTTTAACGCGGAGGATCGATGGTGCCATAAGATATTTTAGCAATTTCCATTTACCAATTTGAATATTAAAATTACCAATTAGATTTGATAAAATTATGTTGAAATAATTCAAGGAAAAATGGAAGCGTGAAAAAACATTACTAATCTTTAATTCCTTTCTTAGCGCTACGTGTGAGGGTTGGCATATCTACCTATAATTACACGGTAAATATTTCGACTTAAATTAATAACGGAAATCTACGACCAAGAAAATGACAATGGTGAAGGGAAATGCTAATCTTTGCAGACGGCACTGGGTAGAAATGCACGTCCCGGGAATAACTGAGCTAAACCTTTTTAGTTCCACAATAGCCCATTTTCTATTCCATCCACGTACACATTAAGAAAGTGCTTTTTCATGAGAACAACTAAAATTCAACAGTTTAGATAAAGTTATTCCAAGAAGTAATTCATTTTATGCGTCTTTCGAATTAAAACAAGGTCTTAAAAGTAAAAATATCGAATAATAGTTGCACATTCCCGCCAAATGCTCAAAAATAAAGTCAGATATAAACGAATATTTTTGTGTATATATATATATATATATATATATATATATATATATATATATATATGCATTTTGTGAAAAAAATTCGTTTATAGGGATTGATGGCACGTTTATTTTGGAGTAAAGAGTGTTTCTTTGAAAAGCTCAAAATTAAGGTTATCAATATCCAAAAAGTTAAAACATTAGTACATTTTTTTGTTAAAATAGACGTGAGTAAAATAAGTGTATATAGTAACCAAATAATGCAGAATCATTCCAATAATTAATTTCGTTGGCAGCGTTTCAATTCTATCATCGCGAATTAAAAAGTGTATATGCATGTTCGAAGGTCAGATTATTAAATCTTAACATTAAAAATAACACTTTCCACATTGAAAAATCAATGATGAAAAAATGGTAAATACGCTAACAATACTTAAAGCTGACTTATCAATGTTTTTTATTATTTTAGTGATATTTTACTCCCTGTTCTTAATTTTTCTACTTGATGGGTAATGCTGAGGGTGAATTAAAAGTTACCAGAAATCAAACTTGGTGCCTTCATTCATTAACCCAACCACTAGAACATCAAATCCCATTTTATGATGCTGTTTGTTAGTATTTCATTCGTATGTCGATATTTTGGGTTTACCATAGACTTAGTAAATATGCCATATTCAGTATTTTATCTTTCATAATAACGATAATAAACCTCAACCACTTAAGATTTTTACGTATTTGAGAATGGCACATTTTAAAACTTATATTAGATCATTTTATCGATTCCTTTGATTAATTTCCACAAATACTTTCCCATGCACTGCAGTCATTGCTATTGGAATATTGAATTCTGACTGAGTGAAATCTACATTTGTTTACGAGGAGCCAACATGAAGTTCACCAGTGTAATCTGTTGGAACCGTTTGGTATTCACATTTGCAACATCGTTTCTCTTCTTTCTAGATTTGGAGAGTTCAAGATGCCCTCTATAACTCTATTTTTGATTAATTCAAAGCAAATGTGTTTGAATTGACAAAGAATTTAATATTATTTCCGCGTTATAGAGGGAAGTTGCATTATATCGTAAGACAGAGAGAGAGAAGAGGTTGGTATGTGTAAGGAAGGTGGTTGGGGAATTACAACAGCTCACCTGAACTACTCTTGGCTTGGATGAGAACGTAGACAATGCCACAGCCGCTTGACTGAGGATTTGTTTCCGTTCACCCGAGAGAAAGATTTATGCCTGGGCGAGTCGTCCTTAATCCCGCCTCTCCACGATTTTGCCGTTTCCTTCCCACTTTCGCTGTTTGCGTCACTGAGGGTTGGAGACCGAAGAGAACATGGTCTTCCATCAACAGCTCATTGTTTTCGCTGCGTGTTTGCAAAAGTTCTCAATTCGGGAGATATTAGGTGGAATATTTTCTTATTTCCTTGGAGCGAGCGAAAGGGCGAGTTTGGAGGAGTGAGCTGAAGATGAGAGGCTGCTAGTGGGGAGGCTCCATTTAATCTTGTGATTCCATAGGATCATGAAAAAAAAGGAGATAAAATTTTTTACATCTGTATCGCCTCTTGCACCTTGATATTCTTTCCCTTCTCACTCCGAACGGCCAGGAATATATTTGTGAGAAGACAGTTTTTCCGGGGATTGGAAGGATTAAAAAAAAGGAGCGAAGGATATCTCCCTAGTGTGGTTGATGTAATTGACCATTTATTCTAGCAAAATAAACGGATTTTCCCTCAGCGAAATCTCAATTTACTGCAAAAAGCTTGCGATCATCGTTTGGACATGTTGGCGTGTCCTGAGAATGTGTCTTGGCGGTTGCTGTTGAAGGGTAGATACGCAAAAGTTGGGGAGGTGTCGAAAGAGATACTGTTAGTGTAGCGGGGATAATGGCAATGGAAAGCTCACTCTCGTATCATAGGGCGTAAAAATCTAGTTGCCTGCCGAAATCTAAAATGAATGTATTTTCGTTCCTGCAAAAACAGACCTACTCCGTCTGTGGTTTTAAATTGATGTACGCCAGAAGCATGAAAATAAACTTAAATCGTTAAAAGCCAGGAGTTACGTTGGTGATGATATTCACTTATTTTTTCGGTCATTTAGAAAATAATTTTTCATATGATTAACAATTGACCATTAAATTCTGTACTTCTTTGCAGACTTCTATTGCTAAGGGCAATTGTCAATATTCTCTAATTATGGAAAAAATCGTTTCTTTTAAATCAATAATCGTTAATATTAAATAAATTGCATTTATAATTTCATAGAAAAGCGATTTAATAAAGAAATCAAGCATAACTTTTGACTTAGCCACATTATAATTGTTCGTAAACCAGAACATTTATTTCGTTATTGAAGGTTTGAAAATTATATCAGGAGTCTACTAGTTGGTAGTTACCCGACAGACTTTTGCAAAAGTTCATATTCTTTTTAGAATTTACGTTGAACAGTAAGGCTAAGACATGATCTATCTAGAGTCTACCTTGTTGTATTTTTGTGCGTTAAGTTTGGGTGAGTCTCTGAAATTGAATTTTTAATTTTGATTCTACAGTAGATGAGATATTTTATAGCATTTAGCCGTTGCAGAAATTTATTAAGGTTATTTTAAGAAAAAGTGTTATAATTTTATATTAATCTGTGTGATTGACGGGTGACTAACATAGGAGGGATCCTTGTAAACCCTGAGTGTGTGTGCGTGAATGTGATTCACGAGAGTGACAGTTATTTCCTAACACATCCTAGGGATCGAGTGGTTGTAAGTTTTTTTATTATGTATTATTTGGCTTTGTGTGTGTTTTTTCCCTTTTCTTTGTTATCACTTACTACCAATCAAGTTTACGGTCTCGGCATTTTTTGTTTTCAAGTATTTAGATGCATAATTGAAAAATTAAAATTATGTTTTAAAAAGGAGGAAAGAGTAATGTCATATGAAACACAAATAAAATGTGAGTTTATAACTGTTGGAAACAAATCACTTTTTAGCTAAGATTTCACAAAATAATGTCTTAGATCCTCTTTTGACCTTATCCTGATGGTCTCAGAGTTTTCCGACCTCTTTAGTAAATTTTTTCCAAATTTTACCCATATGTCTTTGTATCCCCTTTTCATATGTATGACCTTTTCATTTGTTTTCAATAATATTTTTATAATATCCAGTAAATGCCTTATTAATCAATATTTTGCCAGAAGAGTTGCCATTTGTAATTGGGAGAATAAGGAAAAGGAAGAGTGCACACGAATCCGTACTGAATACGGAAAAATACATGGTGGCTGAACAAATCATCTTACTGAAACACTAATGATACTGTAAAAAGCAAATAACCATGAATTAAAAATCTCTTTTCTTAAAGTCAACGTAGTAGATCGAACCCCGCCGGTCCATAAGTAACAACTATGGTGGCCAAGGGACCTCCTCTATTTCGATCACAATTTCATCCTCTTACCGTAAAAATCTAGTCAAACGAATAACACATCCAAACACCTTGGTGCACACAAAATCACATACACGAAGAGCACATTTTCACGTCTGGGTCACATGGTACATGCCTCGTTCTTAGCTTCGTAGCCGCCACACTCTATCACCGGAACATCCCACAATACAAAAAAGAACAGTACCTCACTCGATAATCATTTTTAAAGGGCATAGAAAAACAAGTATTACAACAGAATCTTCAAAATCGTACTATATGTAGTAAAATTCATTTTTGGTTGCGATAATTAATTGGAAAACCTGAAAAATGGCAAAATTCGTTGGTTCAGCTTTACTTTTATTAATACTATTCTGTCACACACCTCCACGCTTACTACGTCTCTTCTTACCGTTTGGTTCAATGCTATCACCACCCCTTGCAGCCTTCCCGTCCTCTTTTTATATTACTTTTTTATTATTGCTCCAAATATCCCATTGTCCTTTTATATCACCTTGCACAGCACTAAAATATCGATATTCCCTATTTACATCTCCCAAGGAATATTGTCTAGTGTCACTCTCCTCTAGGCTATGATGCGTTATAAGTTCCTAATCTAACTCGTTCAGTTCTCTTCTACGTATTCTGTTCTGCTGCTTTCGATTGTATTTACAAGAGTTTTGAAAGATATCGACGCAAAACTCTTGCCTTTTCCCTTGCCGGTCACGACACACAGTATGCCAAGTCTTGTCGCTAAGTACGCCCATCATTGATTGTAGAATAGTCAATTGAGGCAATTTTCTATTGTATATTTCAATGGTATTTTATATGATACAATCCCTCAAATGACTGCCTAATATGATCAAACACCATTTTAGTCACAAATCAGACGCTCTAGGGGTAATCACAACCATTATTGGGGCCGTTAGATCACACAAATCCTTCCAATATTTCAATGTCTTTTCAAGTTTTAGATCGCGTGGGGGTGTTATCAATTTTTTACTCTTTTTAAAATGAAACCATGGAGCCAAAATAGAGAAATATGTTTCCGTGTATCTTAAATGTACCTAATATCTATGCAAAACTGCATTCTTCATCTTGTCACTTAAAAAAGATGCATTATAAATAAATGAGTCAGCTGAGGTCGTATATTTGAAAAGAGTGTCATTAAACAATTAAGTACTTATTCATGAGTAATTTTTTAAGAGAAACAATGCAAGTATCAGTTTTTAAACGCGCATTAATTTTTTTTTAATCAGTAAAATGTGCTCTATAACGTATTTTTTACTAGTGTTACTTAGGTTACATAGGTGTCTATCAGTGAAACTATGCGAACAAAGATTCCTTTTCCCAAAATAAAGGCGCTTTGGTTATCTTCATTTTAAGGTATATAAGATTTTGCATGCGATATCTGTTTTTTGTGAGACATCTATTTATCCACTATTAATCCATTTTCTGTTCATAGTTCACTGCTGACAAATATACAATCTAGGACATTCGATTTCAACTTCTATGAAAACTAACTCGGGAGGTTCCTTTATATACTACCTTTGTAGAAGAGGAAAATTAAGACTATAAAATCAGGAAAAAACTATCTGAATGACAGTTTGACCACTAGATGTAACCTTAAAGAAAAGAATCCCCTTACCCAAAGACGGGTGCTACACTGAATATAGGCAACCACATATACTTTGTTGTATTACTATTTGCATTATATGTAGGATACTACACGGCTTTCATTCGCTACGTTTCTCGACGTGTTCGTAGGTTATCTTTCTTGATTATAAATTTACTCCTTGTATTGGAGTTATGTTTATGTTAGAGAAGAGCCAAAACAGTCCAGGATCAATCACTGTGAATACTGAAATATTGTTTCATCCGATGCAAAGTTTTGGTTTCCTAACAACAACTAAAAAAATTCCGAACTGTTTCTATTGAACATATCTTAAGTAGCATTGTTACGAATATTCCCATACGTAGGTGCCCTAGATTACAATAGCTCTAGAATTTAACTGATAGATTTGATAACGTTATATGCATGAAAGTTATCATGCTTACCTGATGTTGACCTGTATGCACTGTAACAATTGCTTCCGAAATTGACCGAATTCAGTCGTTCTGAATGAAAAGTGTTCCGCAGTTGACGCAATATTTTCATCACAACAAAAAAATATGTTATTCATACTTCAGGTTCTATTTCTCATCAAAACCTACTCTTATTGTAAAATACAGTTACTTGAAATTCATGCAGCAATCTAGAATCCATAGTTAAGCCATATACATCTCTTAGTTTTCCACTCTTCTTTCATTTTCAAAAATTTCACAAAATATTAGATCACTTCGGCAATAACACAATCCATGGAAAATTTATTATATCAAGATGAACAACTTGCATATATAGTGTGAGGGAAAACTTCCGATTTTAAAATCCAGTTCAATGTCTGCTGAGATTTGGAAAAATTAAGCCAAAAGCTATAGTGCATGGAAAACAATGTATGCTGAAGATGTGAAGCACACTTTCCTCACGGGTGATCCCAAATTCAAGTCAAGAAAATATTTTCAAAATAAGAGTAGAGGCTTTCAGAAGTAGGTGTGGAGGTGCATGAGAAAGTAAAATAGATCGAAAGAAAAACATACCAAGAGGTACTTGGCATCATAGGGCTGCATAAAGGATTTTTGGGAGTAATCGAAAGCAGACAAAAAATATGGATGAAAAACATTTGATTGATGATAGGATGATAGAGAATGGTAAAGAGAGAAAGCTGGGAAAGTGAGGAAGAGAATGTCATCGAGCGAGTTGCTGGACAACTAAAAAGAAGTTAGAGTACACGTAAAATAAATGTATAGTTTGATATAAGGGTTTTCATATTGTCTCTTGTTATTCAAAGTTTAGAAATATGTTGATATACGGTTGTCTATCCAAAATATCCCTTTTATAGTAGACTGCTATATTAAATGGAAATAAATTAATTTGCAGGAGTAAAATCAAGGAGACCTGGGGTAAAATAATAAATTCTAGCGGTAATATAATGGAAAATATTGAGGTTTACATTAAAAACACCATAGCCTGCCATTTTGATGGATATCTAACAAAATTTAGTAAATCTGTTATAGAGAGTACGTAGATTCTAAGACATATATACGAGGCGTATTCATAAAGTAAGGCCCGTTTGGTCACAGGAAAAAGTATACTAATATGAAACACATTTTATTGGGACTTTTAGTTTGCTACAAATTTACTTCACTTATCTACATAATCGCCGTTCACTTCTAAGCATTTTTCGTACCGCTGCACCATCTTCTTTAACCCTGCTGCATAGAAACTCGCCGCCTGAGGGTTGAACCAATCGACAATGCCGTTCTTGAGTTCCTCTTCGGTTTCGAAACGTTGCCCACCGAACCACTGTTTCAAGTGCAAGAAGAGGAAGTAGTCGCTGGGTGTAAGGTCAGGCGGATTTATGTACGGTGGGTGGTTTAAAGAGTTCCCAACGACCCAAAAACTCTCGTCCACTGGACATTCTTTCCTCTTTGTGGTGGTCGGTGAGCATTTTCGGTACCCACCTTGCACGCAATGTGTGGTATCCGAGGTTTTCCGTAACAATATTGTAGACAGTAGTGCGTCCAAGTTGAGAAAATTGTTCAGCTAGACCATTAATTGTCAATCGACGACCACATCGCAGTTTTTGTTCCACTTGCAAAACAATTTCATCGGTCAGAATACTGGGCCTACCACTTCGCTCTTCGTCATGGACAATTCTTCATCCATTTGTAAAATCACGGCACCATCGTCTAACCCGTCCTTCACTCATAACTGTAGGTTTATAAACTAGGCATAATTCCCGATGAATTTCAGCAGCCGACAATCCTTTTGCATACAAGAATCGTATGACAGAACGCACTTCACAGCTGGCGGGATCAACGATTGTCGCGGACATTGTTATTTTCATGCACGGACAAGCAAACGACTTCTGAAACAAAACAGATGCTGCTATAGCTTCTCAATGAATCAGTAGATGGCGATGTAGGAGCAGAACTGTGTTCTGAAGCGCCAATATTTAAATATAAGCAAACGGTACTTATTTTAAGAATACGCATCGTGTGTTTGTATATACATACCCGTATATAAAGAAAGGACACTCACATGTGTCCTTACTTTGTGTGTCGCCGAAGAGCGTTCCATTTAATATATATATATATGTATATATATATATATATATATATATATGTATATGTATATATATATATATATGTATATATATATATATATGTATGTATATATATATATATATATATACATATATTAAATTTTGAGAAAATGGATACAGCATTAGTTTTTTAGTGAATGAAAAATGAGGCAAAATGATGTTATTTGTAGCTTATTTGCATTCCGTGTAGAAGAAACGTTGAGCACCAGAGCTACCAATTAAGAAGAATAGTGGTACGAATGGTGAATTTAATCCATAATATTTATATTTACATATTGTCGATTTTTTTCATGCTTTCATTCAGTACTTTGAGGAAACAATATCCAGAAAGATTAAAAAAAGCTAAATTGGACTCATCTTTTATTTGCATTTTAAGCAAAATACTATATCTATTCACCAAGATGTTTTGAAAAAACGTTAATTTTGTTTTCTTTGATATTGTGAAACTCAAAACCTATTAAAATAATAAGAGTTGATTCAGTATCTTTTTGAATTTATTTATGCAATTATCCAAGGCAGAGGATATAATTAGTCTGATCCACCTTTTTTGGATATGTTATCATTACCACACCATTCTTGAAGCTGAGGTAAAATTTATGTTAACGCTGCCTAGGTAATTTTTTTTATTGAGTACACGCCTAAGAGCTGTAAAACTAGAATAAATAGATAAGAAAGAGTTCTATCAAGGCTTAACCTTTCTATTTCTATCGTAACCCACCTACGTATATGTGTTAATGCTTCAAAACACCAATTCTCTTAAATGCTTCAATATCGTAATATCAATATAAAAAATGTGTCTTATAAGCCGAGAGTTAATAAATGTGCGCAATTATTACAGTCATGTGAATGTAGATATATTAACTTAGGAAAACTTGACTAGAAACGAATGATTGACGTTGATGTTTAAAAATGTAATTAATGGTTAAAAATTTGATATTTAATTTAATTTATTTCAGCAGCTATCTATTTCATACTGGCCAAGTCAATTCATTAAACCTATATCGTTGGCAGAAGCCTATTTGGTAATTACAGAAGTTCTTTGTGGGCTCAAAGATTACTTGGAATTCAGAAATTGAAACTTAATTTGGAGTATCGAATTAATTTGCATATGATTTGCACGTTGATGAAATGTTCCCCAGAATTAACTGTCAGGGGGCTTCTCCGAGAGATAACGTTTCGAAGTTTTTTTGTCTTACAATTAGCTTTTCTGTGAAAAATTAAGTCAAGAAGTTGTGTGATGTTATCGTGAATGTATTATTTTATGATCTTGATCGTGACTTTTCCTGTAACTTAAGGGTATGTTATGTCAAAATCTAAGAATATTATTATTTTTCTCAAGTTATGCGATAAAACTGTAGTTATAATGCACTCATAGGTGAAATATGGTAGATTTTGTTGAGAAAATCTTTCATTTTGCAATTTAATTTTCATTCCATTATAGTTCATAAACTAGTTCCTGAGCTAACCAATTATTTAGTAGCAATGAGATAACCTTTGTGCGTATAACGGAGCACGAACTGAATGCATTCACAATGTAAAATATTATTTCCTTACTCTAGTGAGTGCTTATTTTAAAAGCATCGAAGCGACTTTTTGATCATCCAATTTACCAAACATCGGCGTGCGAGACCATTGCAAAACCTGTACCATGAAATAAGATCAAAGGAGAAAGCACAGAAAGTTGGGACTAATTGGCGTCAGAGCGGAGGCTTCACCCAACTTTATGAAGCATCGCGTTTTCAGTTCCAGCCAAAATTCCTTTTGCAAAAACCGAGACCCTGAGCCGCGTCCTCTCTCTCACCTGTTTCCTTACTCCCCCCTCTCTCCCGCTCAACTCCTGCCTCTCCTGATGGCGTCTCTCCCGTAGTCCGGAATATTTTCCAAAACTTTTATGGGGCGTCCACATACATCCGGAGCTCTCGGATTCAGTTTCAAGAATCCCAAGATTCCCGTCCGTGCATTATTATCTTATTTTCCTGTATGAAGGAATGCTCGGATTTTCTCGGAGCGGCGAGTTTGCAGTTCCGCACCGAAGTTTGAGATTGCTCTCACCCCACTCTATGCTTTCGCACTCCAACCCATCCCCACCCATCAATTAGCGACCCTCCCCTCCGCTTCCCACCACCTCCGCGTTGCCATTTTGCCCTGCTCCTTGCGTGCTCAACGACCCTTCTCCCCACCGTCCTCCTCCCCATTCTTCCCCGACCTCGTCCTAATACGTCGTCTTAACGCTCCGCGACATTCTCTTTGCGTCACAAGCGCCCTTCTCCGCCCTCTCAAAACTTGGAACCGTAGACTACAAGAGTTTTCTCACTCAGAACGCTTCAGTTGCGACAGTGAGGTTTTCTCGCCTCCCATCCTAGATTCATCCCATTTACGGCAGCTCGTATTCTTCAGATTGTTATTGAAATGGCTTGAACTCTCAGGAGTGCTTCGGGTTAGAATAAGTTCCGGGATATCCGTTTTTCACGCGAGGGCTAATGTGTCCCAACGTTTTGTCTACGTACTCATACAGAAGCTATCACGCGTCCATCGTTGTGCCTCTGTTCACTTTATTCTTATTTTCTAAGGTAATTCTCGTTAATGTTGACACATTGCAAGCAAAGACATCTGCCTTTTGAGATCTGAGGAACAATTCTTATGAGCTTTCTTGAACGCCGCTAAACTTACCGTAGCCATTGTGCAAAGGAATAAATTTACGCTACGCGATGATAGACCTTTTATTGTTACATAAAATTTCTTACAAGATTTATTAAATATGAAAGATATTAATCTAACAAACATTAAAAAATGTCTTACCAAGTTTTCCTATGTTTTAACAGTTCAAATTTATGCGTCATTAATTTAACGATGCTAGTAACTAAAGTTTGCATTGATATGAGTTCACATTTTTATTTCTATTATAAATTCACCCTTAAGTAAGATTTTTTCGTAGGATAAGATAAAAAAGCACATAAAATTATTATATATGAAGGTTCTTCCTAATAATCCAATAAATGATTTATTTTTGTTTTATAACTATTGTTGGCTCACATTGTGCTATTTACGTAACGAAAATTTCAGTTCCGAGTCTGTTATTTACGTCTTAATGTATGACTTCTCTTAAAAATTCAAAATAACATTTTCATGTGCTTGTTTAGTCACTTTTTCTCTGTTTTATCCTTAAATTCATTTTTTTTAATACAATTTTTGTCTTAAAAATTTGATGAATTGCAATTAGAATCCATTGCTGCTGAAAGGAAAATATTTTAGGTTTGCATAAATTGTCAAAGATCTGGGGAGATAACAATTAAAAACCCTTTTTATGGTTTTACAAATTTCATTGGTATTTCAAAATTGGTTTGAAAGGTTGTGCATCGTAATAAACTGTAATAATGTAAGGCGCTAGATTTTTCGAGGTTCTAAATTGGTGTGAATAACGGAACCTTTGAAGACACGTTACCGGTAAAAGACATCTGTTGTGGTAGAATTCTCGTAACGTGGTAATTTGCAGGAGGAAGAAATTATGGTTTAAAGAGATTAATGATGAATGTTAATGGACGCCATTGGAGTGGATACCTAGGAAACGCTGTCTACCGTAGAAGACTGCAGATGCTAAGTGAAATACTGTTATGGCACTCGTCACTTCAACGAGACGGTATTTGTAGATACTCTGGCGGGCAGGATGTAGTTTTTCTTCTTCTTAGTCTTGAGAGTCCTAAAAAAATAATAAGTTGTTATACAACTTTACGTAGATCAGTTATCTCAACTCTGCATTTTATTTAAATCACGATAATTTAGTGAAAAAATACATTACATCTAAGAGATATTTCAATTATAATAGCTTTCCACAATAAATTTCCAGGTAGACGCGGTATTCCAGGGGTAGACCGTTGCACTACCGATTGGTGGGACCGGGTTCAATTCCCTGGCACACCAGTCCAGTCACCCCGTGCTTCACCCGAGTTGTGTGATTTTTCGGGTACCAGAACTCTCTGTAAAACCAGCCGTTACACAATCAGCTAAAAAACCGGCACAAGGAAAGGAACTGACCCCCTACCATTATGTGCATATTTCGGAAGTCGTTGGGCTTAATAGTGGGTGATTTCTACCATAAACTACCCTACCCACCTTTGAGATGATTACCGTGTGTTAATGATTTTATTTATGGACTTCCTTTTGAGAGATTTATCTATTAACAGACTCCCATTTTGGACATAAATCAAATTAAAATTGTTTTGGGCTCTTTTAATGTTGTCAGTAAAACTTTGCAGATATTTCAAACGATATACGTATTTAAACTTAAGCAGAAAGGGAATTGTTAGAATGATGATAATATTATTGTTATTTTTTTATATTTATTTAAATCCAGTTATTAAAATTTAAAATGAACGGACGGAAATTGCCATGAAAATTTTATGAAAACCCACTGATTTAGGATTGCGTTTTTCTCATTTATTGGCTATGGCATTGCTAATAAGCGTACTCATCGGCATTTGAGAAGTTATCTGGCCAATTAGGACACTTTTTCTGCCAAAAATTAAACATGTATATTTTTATTATTATTAAAATTGTACATGTGCAAATAGACAAATGTCAGGTGGCACACAAGTCCCAAGTATTAAATAAACTTGCCTTGGAAAAATAACATGATTTCTGAAGTCCAATCAATATCACAAAATACTATATAATAAAAAAATCAGTCAGAAAAAGTACACTTTAAGGAAATTTCCAAACATCAATTTGTAACGCATAAAAAAAAGAAAATCCCCATCTCATTCGCATATGTTTCCAACCAATGTTCAATCAACAAGAAAAAAAAATAAGCTGTTACATTTAATTTTATACAGCACATCAATCAAATGATTACAGAAGTTGTTTTCTTCTTAAAAGTTTGATCTTTTCTTAAAAGTTTGAACTCTGTTAGGAAAGGGCTTAAAAATTATTGCAGGTGAGTTGTTCCAATCAACCAATGTTTTGTTTAGAAAAGAATATATTTTTATTCCTTCTTTGTGCCCGGCATTTTACCTTAAATTTGTGGTCATTTCTCCCTATAACATTCGGATTCCCCGCCTCTTTCCTTAGATCTGCCCAAGCTTTCTCCCCATTCAGAATGCGGAACATTCCACAAAGTCTGCTTACTTCCTTCTAGTATGTAAAGGTTCCCAACCCAGCGTTTTTAGCATGTCAGACACACTATCCATCCTCCTATGCTTCCCCAGTGCATATCGGGCAGCCTTTCTTTCCACCTTTTCCAGTTTTTTGATTTGTCCTTCTTCATGAGGGTCCCATACTAGAGAAGCGTACTCCAAAATTGGTCTTACCAGGGTCTGATACGCCTTCTCCTTAGTTGCTCTAACGGTCCCTTTGAGGTTTCTCATCACCCAATGAAGAGTTTTAAAACTTTCTTAAAAATGTAATCCGCATTTAACCCCCACCCTAAATCCTTGGTTAAATATACACCTAAGTATTTGTAACTATCACTTCAAGGAATGACATTTTCTGAGAATTTATATTCCCTATTGTTTCCATTTACCCTGTTACTAAAAGTGATGGATATGCATTTGCTAACATTAATATCCATCCCATTATTTGTCACCCACTCCGCCATTTTATTAGTGTCCCTTTGAAGTATGTCGCGGTCTCTGTCATTTTTGACTTAAATTTACTTTTTGCTCTGTTTTCTTTACGGGTAGACAAAGCCAAAATATCTGATTATAAGCTATTTAGGAGAACCTACTCGTTTACTCGCTTATACACTAATTTCTTCGGCATACTATCTTTTAGTTTATCAAAAAAAATACATTCAATGAAACCAACATTAACTTCAAACGAAATTCATGTGCAATAGGCATTATGTTTCAGCTTTTTAGAAGTATGCAGGTGACGTTAAAACGACAAAATATTATTTTATGTGTAATTAAGCCATTCAAAATTCTATTCATCAGTATTAATTTATTGAATAACGGCTATTGACTGTGATTCATGAGACAATGATTAGAGATCAGTCATTTACCCTAGAATCCGTCTCCTTAAGTTGAATTTCCTGTGTGTTGTTGCATTGTAACAAATCCTATCTATATTTTCAAAGACATACGAGAATCATTTGTTGTCAGCCATCTAGCACTACTTGCGATGCCTTCAGAATCTCTTCTTTCGTGTAATATACCTTTTTCTGAGCATCAGTGGTGTGCATAATGATTGCTGCTATGTGTATGTGGACCATGACGATGTTTTTATGATATATATTACTAGTAATGTTCGTTTGAATTGTTATCTTTACGTTTGGAGGACAACGTAATCTTAATCTTTTCCATGTAATCTTATTTTACTTAAAATAAGATTACAAGGAAATCTTTAATGATTTATCCGACAATGATATGCGTAATTCGTACTTATATCGAACCAGTGAAAACAAATCAAACTGCAATTTATAAAAATTTGACAATATTATTGATTTATTTGACAAGGTAAGCTTTTGTAATTCAATCCTTTAGATAATTTTATATTTAATAAAATCGAATAGATGATGGTGCATTTAATTTATATTCACTTCAGATTCTTAGTTGAATTCTTAATTAAGAAGCTCCACAACGTTTGAAGTTCACATATAGGTATTGCAGTTCTTTTTCCTGTTACGCCAATTATTTCCGGGGGATATGATACCCGAAAAATCACACAGATTGATTGAAGCGGGGGTACCCAGAATGCGTTATGCGGAATTAAACCCATCTAGTCTAGTCTAGAATACCACGTCCACCTTTTGAATAACTAACTTAAAATACATTACACTTGTAGGATGTCTTGAGAAATATTCTATTGGAATAAATAACTAGTTGTTGAAAATCTATAAAAATACAAAACAATGCAATTCTTTCTGTCGGAGTAAATAAGAAGAGTGATATAGGTAAATTTGTTGCACCATATCAAGCTGTTTTAATTTCCACACACATAAAGCGTTGATATATCTTTTGAATAGCAATTAAATTATAACATTATGTTCTGCTATATCCAATGGAATTAAAAGTTTCTTCTTGATTATCTCAAACCCCGATGGGTTTCTAAGTACCTTTCACCACTTCTATATATGAAAGAGTGCTTATCTTCTTTCACTTTCGCAAACATGGGGAAGAGGGTTCGACTATGTTGATAGTGACAAAGCGTCCGTAAGATTCCCAAGGAAAAGCGCAATACGAGGTGTGAGTAATTACGCTTCTGTCGTACGTCAAAAGTTAACAAAGGACATTTGAAGGTGCGCTGTTCGAGTATGTGATGTCTTTTTACAGAGGGGGCCGAATGGATACGGTGAATTCCGAAACAGCCAGGCATCGGTGGTTTCGGAAAAATGAAAGGGAAAAGAATGTTACTGTTCATTCCCTCCTTCTCCAAGCCCGTCTCAGACTCGACTCGCAGTCCTTAGGGAGGTTTGTGTGGGGGAAGTATTATGGGAAGGTTAACGGGTGGAGGTTAAGGGAGGAGAGAGTTTCATAGGAAGAAGACTCGTAAGGTATGGGGGCACAGTGCTGGGGGAGGAGAACTCGGTCCCTTCCACCCGAGCAAACCAGGGTAGGGGAGGTAGGCAAAGGAAGGCTTCGCTGTTGCCTCCTCTGTTGCTGATAACAATCGCTTTTCTGGAATAAAGGATCCCACAACGTCATTAGACTTTCATACAGCTTTTACATCGGAATTGAAGAATTCTGAATTTTCAGCCCCCTTCATACGCTGTGAATAGAATTTTTAATGGTCAACCCAGTCGTATCCATCGAGTTTATAGATAAGGTTTAAAAAAAAAGAGTAAATCAAAGCGGATGTATAGTTATTCATTATTTCTAAGTCTAGATCGTTCAGTCATAATTATCACTCTAATGTAATATTATTTTAAAGGACGATTGTTAATTGTATCAACAATTTTTTTGCCTATATTCTGAATTCCATGTCTTTTGCGTTGGTCATCATGAGTTGGAATTAATTATTTTTTGTAAGTAAAAACATTCGTATTGCCTTTTAAATTTAATCTTGGGTATTATTTCTTTTTGTTTGTATCAACTAGAGCGTAAAGTAGCTTTTAGAATTACACAAAATTTCAATACTTCTCCAAACATAACACAATCCAATATTCTTAATGACATTAAAATTCTCTTCAATGAACTCATTCCTTTAATCTTCCGTATAGCTAGCCCGATCTATATTTTCCTTCTTTCCTTACTTAATATTTTCCACTATATTACAGCCATTAACACTTAAAATCCATTAAAATATTGTACATCATCTTTTTCTCCCTCATTTGGTCTTCGACCGGCATATGATCACCGCTCCATCATTCCTAGCACTTCTTGTTTTTTTTTCTTTTCAATCCATTATATTTTGTACATCTTTCCCCACTTTTACATCTCAAAAACCTCCAATTCAAACTCACCATCTTGTTTTAATGACCACGTTTCTTCAAAAAACCACGCTTCACGTCATATTTTTTACGTCTACCTTTTTACTCCTCTTAATTCGGTTAACCCTTCTTTTTCTAGCAAACCTCATGACATAATTTTGTTTACATTGAAGGCTACTCGTACCTATATTACTAATTTAATAATTCAAGATACATATGCAGATTGCGTGTTCGTCACAAATCACTTCAAGCAACTCCTATTTTCTTTAATATATACCTTGTTTCTAATCAATTTCCTATACCAAAGGCCTTTTCCAAATCTTCGAAACAAACAAATACATGCTAATTGTATTCCTCTATATCAGTGACATCAATACTGCTACGGCATCATGTGTTCTTCTTTCCTTTCTGAGTCTAACTGAAACTGATCCTCCTTTTGGCATTTTTTTGCTCTTTTCTCTATTCCCTCATTGATGATCCGATGTGCCACCTTAGCTGTGTGCGAAATAAAACATATTGTCTTATAATCCTCACACATGCATGTATTTTCCTTTTTGGAATGGAAACCAAGATTAATCACACAACCTCTTCCGGCCAGATTCCCTAATCATATTTTTTGATACCTCGATTCTCAACATCTCGTATAGGTACTTCATAAAGGACACGTTAGGACACGTTAGGACACGTTTAGCCTTATACGTATTCCACGATTCACCATTACCACAATTTCTTTAATGTTTTCTAAAATGCACACCTTTTTCTCCATTATAAATTGTGGAATATTTTCCCCCAATACAATTAATTAGTATCACGGTAATTATATGTCGTGGTAATGCAGGGGTAGAGTGTTGGGCTACTGGCCGTATGACCCGGGGTCAATGCCCACTTGGGAAATCCTCAAATACAACTGTGTTTTTTCGGGTATCATATCTTCCTGAGAATCCATAGCCGTCTTTATGTGTGAATATCATATGACTTATAGGGCTTAGTACTGAGTGAACTCTAAAAGTTCTACCAAACCGACATTCGGGTTTATGTTGACGTTTTTATGGTTTTTATCCCAGTAATTAACTATTTTTCGAAATTTTGAGAAGTTCATTAGAATTTCAATTATTTTCAGTTACTCTTCTAAAGCTATCTTCCATGAATTCAACTCATTTATAACTTTTTATTACAGGTTCTTTGCTGCACAAGCTTTTTTTCGGCGTTTAATATATTATTATTTCTGAAGATGTTTATTTACCTCATTATTCATGAAGGCTGTTGATTAAATATGGTTCACAATGCACGGAAATCATTTGGTAATGGTTCGCGTCCACCGTACAATCACTTTTTTACGATTACTACACGTCTTTTTGTTTAATTATGGTTCGAAATTTATTTTAATATGGTTTATTTAATCAAAAAATGAATATAAAAACTTTTATCTTTGTTTCCTTAACATACACGCTACATGTATTGCTAGAGATTTGCAAAGTTATTTCAATATCCACTTATACTATCGTTAAAAGAGTGTTTTAATGCATCGAATGATTTTTACACTTTGAAATTGTTGTATTACAATACATATTAGCTCATGACTTTGTTAAAGGTCCTGTCACGGCATCTCTATAATTTCTTTGAAGATGTATAGAGATCGATTTTAGAATAATTAAATACGTTATTATTCTCATCCAATTCAATCTAATCAATCGGATCAATTCAATTAAATATTTTTGATGAATCTGGCGAGAATAGAAGCATCCAGGGCTGATTTTAGCGTACTAAGTATTGGTAAATATTTACAGCTCATTTCACTGTATTCATAGTTACCCGAAGAGAACTATTTTTTAATGTTTTTGCACAAAGATTTTATAAATATCCTTAAGTTCAAATAACTTACGTAATTCATTATACACATTTTAAATTTTGTTTAGGGGATTCGAATTGTATGATTAATATCATTTCTAGCTTCATATTCTGACATGCTATTTGATGATAAAATGTTTTGTTGGCATTGAATACCACACTTATTTTATTAAGAAGCGGAGATGAAACATAAGGTGTACAAGGGTTTATGTCTTTTAAATTCTCAATTGGGTTTATGTCTTTTAAATTCTCAATTTTAACCCTCTTATTATGTACCAACGTTGCGACTATCAGAGAGGGCGTTCTGATCTACCAACCTACCCTCATTTGCATTTCACCAGGGTACCCACGTATAATGTGATTGGCAAGCTACCTAAACACCAGCTTTGGCTAAGACCACTATTGTGATATTGGGATGAATTGCCTAGGGAAACGACCTCATGCTAAACCCACATGCGGTAAGCTAATTTTTTTTGGAGTTCATTCATAATAAATTCATGACATTAATAAGGTATTCACTCGGTGAACTTCACTTCAGTTAATGTGATTAAAATTAAATCGAGCCCCATTTATTAAGCTTCACTGAACAATTGCTTAATTTTATCTCTTAGTTTACTTCAATATCAATCAAATTTAGAAATTTCATGAAAATAATTTGAATCCAACGTAGGTAATATTGTCTGAACAAGTAAGGCTAAAATTCAATGTTTTTGCTCACTTTTATTCTGTTATAGGTCATTAATGGTTTGGTGGGATATATTTACTACCCTATGTTGAATCATTGCTATTTACACGATGGGAAACTCATTCATTTGGAAAATAATTGATCTTAAAGAATTAAAATAAGAGTTTATTCTCTTCCTAGGATAGAAAATAGTTCTCAAAATTCACTTCAACTCCATGTAAGAAAGGATTAAGGATTTTTATAATTTTTTCAACATTCCTCAAGAGTATAATCCATTTTTCGTCATCTCCGATCTCGAAATGACCCATTATATAGCGTTACCATTGCGTAAGAGCACAATAGGTGTTTACGTCATCACCGTACTTGCCTCTGATGCCAACATGTCTCCCGTTCCAACCTTGCTTTTAGAGGGATTTGAAAAGCTTTTCATCGCCGAGACAAGAGAGTGGACGGGCTTTAGTCAGGGTTGCCACTCACCGGCTTTAACGGAGACATCAACGACAATGGCGTGATTATTGAGGGAATGAAGGGTGGCGTAGAGGGGAGGCGAGAGGAGATAGAGGGAGATGGCGGCGCATCATTGTTAGCATAAGGGACGTTATTTGGCCCATTGTAAGAAAAGACAAGCATCTCAAGAGATCACATCTCGGAAGGTATTTTGGTAACGGAAGGGAATTTGAAGGCAAAAGTGAGGAAGGGGCTGCTGTAAGGAGGTTTGAGGGTGGAAGGAGGTGGGATGGGATTCAAGATTTGGGTCGGGGGATGAGGGAAGGAAGTGAGTGGAAATGCCGTGGAGGGAAGGAGGAACTGGTAGTCTGTGTAATTGAGCTGCTGATATATGTATTCCCTCAGCCTCCTCCATCCATGTCGGTCCCCCAACTCACCCTGGCTCACCCTCTTGAACCTCAGTCTCACCCTTGCATCACCCTCGACGAGCCTCTGTCGCCCATCTCCTCCATCCGTGTGCGCCCTTATTTTGCATTCAGCGGAAATAATTAGTATTAGAGATTGAATTGCTTAAAGGGAGAGGACGAAATATTTTAATGGCCGACGCGAGATGGAGACGTGGGAAATGATTGCACAATTGGCACTTCCTTGGGACGGATATGTATAGTTAAATTCATGAGCCGCTTGTTTCGGCAGAGGGTTGTCAAATTGACTTTCTGAGAGCTTTATTTAGATTCCTTGGGCTAAGTTATGATTCCCAATATCTATTGAAAATTGGAAATAATTGCTAGAGTTTCAAGTACAATTATAGTTGACACAATAAAGTTCTAAGAGCCTTGTCTGGATAATAAATTCAAAATTGAAATTCATTGGTATTTGGGGACGATTTCAGGAGCGATGGAATGCACAAAGTTTTGAAATTTGAAAGCCTTTTGAAAGACTTAATTCATATATTGTTCACTTTAAGTTTTTCAGCGATGTTTAAACATTTCAATTGGAATGGATTCTTCGGGAGGCCAGAAGTTCTAAAATTCATTCTTCAAAACAAATACCTCCTTGGTAATATGTATAATAATTTAGCCATTTGTCTTTTCCTTTATTTAACTTATTTTTGTATTATTTTCCAAACTAATGTCCAAAAGAGTTTCTTAATCTTTAATCTTAATTCTTAATCTTAATAATTAAAAAATTATTAATCTTAACATTACATATTTACCAAGTGTATGTGTCAATGCTCCCTGTGTTTAACAAATTTTCACTTTTCACAATGATTAGTATATTCCAATTACTTGTTTAAAAAATTTAATCTTTCTAACTAAAATCAATATTTTGGATAATTCCCTAAAATCCATTTAAATTTATAAGTCACTGTCTTGGGCGTCACTTTGTGGCAGTCTTATTACTAGGCGCAATAGAAGAAAGAATTTGGCAGATTTCAATAGAATTAATAAATACCTTAAGTTGTTAAGAGCAGGGCAAATTGAAGATGCGTGGTTCAAGTCCCGGTCAAGTAAACCTTTTTTTCCTCTTTTCATCTATTTGATTCCACCTTCCCCACCATTCCTGTATTTGTTTTTTTATGTGTTTATATCCTTTTTCTTATATCTATATAGTATATATATAATATATATAATATAATATATATAATATAATATATATAATATAATATATAATACATATAATATAATATATAATACATATAATATAATATATAATATATATAATATAATATATAATATATATAATATAATAAAAATATAATATATTTATTGATAATAATCTACAATGTGAGTGGTCTTTTACGTGTTATCTATTTTATTCTGTGTTCTATTGTGCCGTACAAAAGTTATATTGCTCTCGTGTGTGCTTCCGCATCATCGAGATATATATTATTATTATTAGGTAATCTTCCGTTTAAGGTAGGTTTTTGGATGGACACAACTATCAAATAAACATTTTGTGACTCCCTACCTAGCAAACTAATCTATATCAGGTCCCTCTTCATCTGTGTGTACTTCTTTCCTCCCGTCATCCCGTCCAACATCCCTATCCTGTTCCTACCCTTAACTCGCTTGCCCAACATTCACCCCTCTATTACCCTCTTCAACATTCCACTACCGCTCAATACGTCTTTCATCCATTTTTCCCGCCTCCATAGGATTTCTCTCAACAAACCCCTCTCCTCACCCACCATCTCTAGTACTTCCTCATTTGTTTTCCTTTTGGTCCATTTCACCTTTAGCATTCTTCTCCACACCCACGTTTCAAAAGCCTCCAATCTACGTCTGTCGTCCTGCTTCAGCGACCACGTTTCCGCGCCGTACATAGCTACGCTCCATATCAGAGTTTTTACGAGTCTTGTCTTAACATCCCTACCCAACGTCCCCGTCATCAACTCCCTCCTCCTTGATAAAGCCTCCTTGCCTAGCGCAATTCTTCTCCTTACGTCCCTACCACTTTGACCGTATTGGCCCAAAACACTTCCGAGATATGTAAACTGCTCTACCGGCTCTATTTTTTAGGAAAGGGGATAGGAAAACACATAAAAGACCAACACAGGAAAGGTGGGAAGGTAAGGAATAATATTGGGGAGGTATTTTTACATTTGTGATCTGCTCAAAACCGCCTTCCCCACCTTTCCTGTGTTGGTCTTTTATGTGTTTTCCTATCCCCTTTCCTTATATGTCTACTTCTATGTGCGAAAATAATATTTGTTCGCCGTATGGCGGGATTTTCAAGTTTGAATAAGTGTTTGGCCAATGTCGCTCGTCACTTCTGGTGGCTATGCGTGCCATGAAACTCACCGTTCCTATCCTTTATAATATCGTATGAATGCTTTTCTACTATCCATTCCCCTTCTTGTGTGCCGTCTATTTCTCCTATGGTGGGTGAATCAGCTCCATGACGCCATCTCTCGGGCAACATCTATCTTAGCACATTGGCGCTTTATAAGATCGCAGATCTCAATGTTAATCAGGTTTCCTTATTAGCTCTACTGGTAGAGCATCCGCTCGGAAAGTGGAAGGTCTGAGGTTCAAATCCCGGAGAAGGAAATATTTTTACAATTGTGATCTGCTCAAAACCGCCTTCCCCACCTTTCCTGTGTTGGTCTTTTATGTGTTTTCCTTTCCCCTTTCCTTTAATGTCTACTTCTATGTGCGAAAATAATATTTGTTCGCCGTATGGCGGGATTTTCAAGTTTGAATATATATATATTCAAACTGATTATATATATATATATATATATATATATATATATATATATATATATATATATATATATATATATATATATATATATATATATCATACATACATATATATATATATTATATATACCATTTATATATATATATATTCAAATATATATATATATATATATATATATATATATATAAATGGTGTAGAAACACTCGAGAGGGCAAGCACTTTCAGTCTGTCCTGAAGAAGGTCTCAGAGAAGGACGAATGCACAAACGTTCTGAAATGTGAGTGTCCTTTTACGTGTTTTGTGTTTTTATTTATATATTATTTTTATATTATATAGTTGTGTTCTATTGTGTCACTTTCCGTTTAAATTATTATTTCCATCCATGAGGTTTCCATTTAATTCTATGATATATATATATATATATATATATATATATATATATATATATATATATATATATATATATATATATAGCATTTGATTATAATATAATGGTGCAAGTGTATTAGTTCATATAATTTTAATAACAAATATTATATTTTATATTTATAAAGTATAGTGGAATCTGCCAAATTATTATACCTTCATTTATGTTTTTCCAATTTCCCCATCCAGGACGTTCTCACCAGTAATTTAAGCCTATCATCGAAAAATACGCGCTTTGAATTATATTCACGTATTTCATCACAGCTAAGACATTTAATCATCTAATATAACTAAGACATTTTTAGAGCTGTTTTTAAGAAGTTTTTAAGTATTTGGGCACAAATCAACTGGATTGAATTTTTTTAACTTATCTTAACTTTTATCAATTTATTATTATCCATAAGGCTGTACGCGAAATTTGTAAAAATTCCCTGTGGACCTTCCACAGTTATTTTTAGTAATGCCTTTGAATTGTGATGGTTTAACTAATGAAGCATGTTCTAAAAGAGTTCCAATTTTTCGGAAGTATAGGGAGCAGAATACGTATCCGGTATCTTCATGAATATATCTTCATCTGTTGAGGAAATCCGAATTTTTTTTCCGTTTCGTTTCCGTATTCATTTAAATGGGACTAATGTACCTTACTCAGCACGATGGGGTGATGGAAAATAGTGAGTCCTTGTAAATGTCAGTTGTCAATCTTTGAGAATATCTTATCTTGAGTAAGAAGGAGGGTTCGTTGAATTATTAATGTTCTTTGAAATTCTTTCCACACGGTCGTACACGGGAGTGGAGAGAGGAAAGGCTTTCCTGCGGCAGGAGCTGTTTTCTCAGACACCGCATCGTGGACTTGTTCTCCTTATTCCCTCGACTGGAGGAACAAAGAAGTGCGAAGAGAGCACACTCGCCCGTAGGTCGTGGAGAATTGGTTGGAGTCGTAACCAACGGGGATGGGAGAGTTTAGATCTTTCCACGGTGACTTTTTAAGCCCTTAAAATGCGTCGCGGCAATCCATGTTCTCTCTCTCGTGAGTTACGTCTGCCGCACGTGATCCCGAGGAGTGGAAGCTTAGATCAATGAATTATTTACAGTGTAAAAGGTAGCATATAATGTATTCCTGTTTAAAGTACTTTCTTTATTACCAAGCCAACTCACTTTTGGATGGAAGATCGTTGTGACTGCTTTCATTCTCAGCGTTTATCTATTTGAAATTGTGAGATATATAATTAACATTTAGTATTAAATATTTAGTTACACATGTTCTTTTACTGAAAGTTATTCTCCTGATATTATTCAAAGTTAGATGATGAAATAGATTTTTTAGAAGGACAATAGATTTATAAAATGAAAAACTGTCACTCGTAGGTATTTTTACTTTATATCTTACTCCATTCATTAAAGTAAGAAACACTTATTTTTTTAATCATTCGAATACATAGTGGCACATATAAAAAAGGTGACTTTTCATGCTGTGCATACATAATATCTGATAAAAACACTTTAAGAGCAGGAGTCACAAAACACTTCTCTGAATATTTATCCGTTATGCATATTAATATCTTAATAACCGAGCCTTATATATTTGAAAGTAAATAGAAATATGGTCCCATATAATCTATATTTGGATTTTTTCGTTGATCTCTAAGTCCATATTCTTAGGTTATTTTCAAGTATCGTTTTCTGGATCTTATTTAATATCATTTCATAAATATAATATTGCCACATTTTCAACATACCTCATGTCCCTTAGGGTCACAGGAACACAAAAATCCCCCCACCGAGGTAAGATGGTACCCCCTAGAGGAGGGCTGAGTTGGCTTAAAGAGAAATATGTGGGCACGAAGAGGTTTTCCTGCAGAGAGAGAACAAGGGAAGTGCTGTGTCAAACCTATTTTCGGATCAATTACCTGTGAAAATGGAGATAACGCTAAAATCGAAAAATAATTATATCAGTGTATGACTTTTCCAATTAAGACAAATGCATACGTTTATCAAGGCTTTAGGGTAGGACATTGACCAATTATTACAAAAAATATACATAATCGTAATGATGACTCCATTCGCTTAACATAGAACCGTTCCTTATATAAATTATATAACTTTCCTTCATATAACTTTGTGCAAAGTGACCAATTTGCGTCATACTTCTGGTTATACATTGTAACAAAAGAAAATTAAATTGAATGAATACTAAATCTCTACTGAAATAGAGTGATTTAATCCACTTATTGAATAAGGGTAATTGGTGTGCTTATCGTAACATCTATTACAAAAGCTGGTATAAATTAAAAAACAATGCATTTGTCTGTATGAACAATTTATATTTAAGTGTTTGTAAGAAAAAAAGTCTGTAATTATTGACACAGACATGTTAGTAATGCAATTGCAGTTAAAAAAAAAGAAACCCATCAATGAATTTACATTTTAAATATGAAAATTTCCAATAGATACACAATGTTATATTTATTTTTGTTTCTTCTGATAAGGAATTTCAATTTTTCGAGAAGAATCCTAAATGATTTTTTAAAGGACAATTTCTAATAGATGGGCCGCTATACCTAATCAGAGATGTAAAATGATAGTCATACATGGATCACGTTTGGAATGAGGTTTGGTCAGGAGTCATTCACGATCTACGATGATTGATAAGAAAGGCGTATCTGGAGAAATGTTTAATGAATCAGACAAACTTTCGTATTTAGAGGGTTATTATTTACATTGAGATCGATTTCATTACAAATATAATTTTTCGTCTTAGAAACTCTGTGCAAACTTAGCGAAAGCCAATAAGGTAACTCTCATTTTGAGACTGTTTGGTGCATGGTATTAAAACGAGATGTATCTTTTTAGTTTTAAGCCAGTTAAAGGATTTCGTATTAATGGTACTTCTAATATTGTTGCAGCGAGTAAGGTTTTTTACTATTTTGTAGACGTCAATTAAGTTTCTTACGAGTAATTCGATTATAGAATCGCTCATTAAGCTGTTGCGATTGGTTGAGTTTGTGGCTTTTCAGTTTTTTTTAAATATAATTATTTCACTGTTGAAACTAAGAAATTTTGAAATAGGCAGAGAAAGTAGTGGATCAAGAAAACCTTTAAGGGGAACAATTTTCAAATATGCCTTAATATTATTTAATGACCTTTGACTTAGAAAGAAAGTTAAACATCATACCAACTTTATAATTACATTAATCTAGATACTTAAACGCATTCCGCAGTAGAAACGCGAATAATAGGCTCAAAATAATCAAAACCTATATTATATACATGAGTTATATTTATTTTAAATTTTATGAGGTTCAAAATATTCCAAAACTAAATTCCCTTCGTATCCATCCAATGGTTCATATTTCGCTGAGTCTCTTGGTTTTGGAGGTGCTTCACAGATGTATTAAAGTACCGTCTTAGTCATGAATTTAAACTTTTTATGCAATTTGAATTGTAGAGGATTTATGTGATAATTCCAGGTTGATTAGTTTAATGACTTTCACGAAAGGGCACATTTGTCATTGCTAGTCATATTTATTAACACGAACGTAACTTTAAATGTCCATCGGCCACCCCATGTGAATCCCCTGGATGTGAGTGCTTCCAAAGAAAAGCGTCGTGGCTCCAAATTGCAGCCAGGGAGTTTCCCTGAAGATCCTTCTCACTTCGGACCTTCAAGTATCGATCTTGGTCCCTTCCGCTTGCAATTCTAACGGCCCAAGGGAAACCGCAAGGCCGTTGTTAATGCATATTGGATAATAATTCCTCCGGGAAGAGCCACCCAAATTCGGAAACCCAAAACTCATCCCCTCACTCCCTGTCTACCCAACCATATCCCCTCGACACAAAACCTCTACCCGGCCCCACCTCCTTTGGCCTACAAACTCACCACACAAATAAAGTTCACCCTCCTTTCCCTTTCCATTTCGCATCGCTTCTCATTTCACCCATTAGACCTGCCGGCTAGCTAAAAACAGACAGCTGGATGGCTGCCGTGATGTATTATTCACACGCGCAACGCAGAAACCAACAAGGGGTTACATTTTTATCTCCTTCGAGGGTATGCAAAGTTATTTTATCAGACGTTCCGTTAAAAATAAACAGGCTTGTGCAACTGAATATTTTACTGTTAACGGCATATATTTATGTACTGAGGATACCCCCATTTACGATTACCATTCCTCTACCTCTGGAAGCAGTCGCTGGCAAGCCAAAGGTGTTAAAAAATATTTAACTTCGAGAAAAAAAAGGGGTAAACCTAAAGGACAGGTTAAGGTTATTATTGAATGTAACTCTTCAAAATTGATACAACTACTTTTTGTAAATTTGACATTTTAAAAATGGATTAAATATTACTAAACCTCGCATTCAGAGAATTTAATTCATTACCCTGCATTTCTTCAGATTTATCTAAACACGTAACCCATGCCACCGAACAGGAACATTATTTAATTCACCTGTAAAGGTTTATAGCCCCGTAAAAATCGTCTGACTCGAGTGATAGTCTGTTTTAAGAGAACAGTTATAAATATCTTAATTTAGAATACGAATTCGGATCACACTCTCTTGGAATATGTCGAAATCGAAACCAGTTGCATTCATTAGCGTGTCAGTTTACTTAATTTCATTTGGAAAATGGCCAACACATACTTTTCGTCTATTGAATCCTAGCAATGAGTTTATGTAGTTGCTTTTTATATTCTACACTAATATTTTTTTTAATAAAGATAGAATAAATACACCAAATTTTTTTTAACGGATCTCTTTGTAATGAATTTTCGGTGGTCTATAAAACTTATTGAACTATCCATGAAGCAGAATATTTTACTCATTTTCCCGCTAAATCATTTGCTGCTGCCATAATACTTATGGCATAAATCTAAAAATTTCAGTTGACAGATTATATCTGATTTGCATCTCTTAATCAATGCGAGATATTTCCATTTGGTGAATACCTGACTAAGGATCTGTGAGGATCTTTTGAATACAGTATGCTTCCTATGAAGAGTGAGATTATTGGAAAAATCCCTTTCAATTTTCCAGCCTCTCTTTTCCAATGTCTCTTACTATCTCGAATACGTGCTTTTACTCATTGTAGTGGGAAATTAGATTAATGAGCAAAATTAGAGCAAACATTCATCCATCACTTCGTTTATGGTAGCCACGGATATCAAATGGTTTTCTGTCGTCAATAGAGTAAATGATCCAGCGTAATGGTTCAATATATTAACCTGGCTTAATTATTTTAAAGTACTTCAAAATCTTTTTGTAATCGTTAATGACTACTGGTTAAATTTTTATCCAAATAACTCTAGTTATCAAACCTTAGAAGTCCAATATAATTGAAGACTCACTTCGTAAATATTTTATCTTATCTTACCATTTAAATTATTAACTCGTTTAAGTTTCGTTATTTTTCATTCCATGAAAGTTTTAGCCCCTGGATGAACCGAAAAAATGACCGAGGTATGCATTTCTTAGTATGGGAAATCAAACCTTTGTAATCTTTTCATTACGCGTATTCTAATGCCAAATATTTCTTGCAATGCTTATGAAATTTCTAGACCGAATTTCTGCAGGTGTAAAAATTCGGTCTAGAAAATTTCCTATTGCGTGTTTTATAAGATTTTTAATTGGACTTTAGGCTTTCAGAAAGAGGCTTTGCGAGAGTAGGAAGTGATTGAAATTTTGCTCTCATTTAATTACTTACTTTCACTTTTACTTTCTCCTCGGTCCTGCGCTTGCACACACCCTTCACTCAAAACACTCCCACCCCGTCTTTTCCATCTCTCTCTCCATTTCACCCTAACCGTGACCCTCCCTTCGTGCGCCAACTCTCCTCCCCCTCTACCATCCAATACCATCACGGCCGCCTACTCCTCACCCCACTAAATCACATCTATTCCCGGTGTTGTGGCGTCAAATCGCCCATTCGACGGACCTCTTAGGCGAAGAATAATTCATCATAAACCCTCTGTCTTCACCCAAGTGCGGTGGTCTCTCACTGCCAGTCGGTTTGAAAGTGAATGAATTTCTCGTCTATGCAGCGATATTGTTCACGCGGCAGGAATCGTGCAAGCATTTGTTGCCACATCAACCACCGAGCTGTCGGTTCCCTGTCATTTATGCCTGGTCTCCGCTACGATTTAATGGCATAGCAACGCTACTCGCATTCACAGATTTCGCAATGGGTAAGCATATTCTGTCGCCTGTAGTGCTAGTTTTGCCAACAAAAACCAACCGAGGGAATATATCCCAATTTACCTCCAAGGGTTTGCTCGCTTCCTCCTTTCTCCCCCATCCTGGCCGTTAATTTGAGGTTTCATTGAATTTCAATTAAACCACCTCGGACTAATCGATATGCAGACGCACCTCTTCAAATAGCCTTTCCACTCTCGCGCTCGAATTTCTCAGTAAATGCGCCTCGTATTTCTGGCCACGTCATATTCACCATTTTTGAAGGGATTCACCGATTTAAGCAGCCAATGCCTACGAATTATTAAACCGTACTATCAAACTGGTTGTTTTTGAACAAACAAACCCGGGTAAAATTGAAAAGAAGGAAAATATTGCCGTTTTCGGCGAGCTTTTTTCTTTTAAGAGTAAGCAACAAGCCAGGGAAATAACTGACAGATGAAAAATGCAACAATGAAACATAGAGGATGGATATGAGGTATGGCGGGGCTTAATTACTGTCAGGAAGGTAGAGAGATGCGATTAGTTGAAAAGAAGATATGAAGCATTGCTCTAGAGAAAGAGTCGCATATATATAAATCATTGAATTCCATTATTAGTTAAGAACAATGGCTTTTGTCTTTCTCTCCCTTAGTTTCCTCCAACATTAACCCTCAGAAGAAATTCACCCATGAATGTCTCCATGTTACGTGGCATCTGCTAAGGACATGGTTATCTTCGATTGTTTTCCCTCCCTCTGATGTAATTGTTTCCTTCAAAGGTTCATTCCCTCACCTTCATAATCTGGAAAAGTCATCCTTCCGCGTACTCGGTTTTCTAACACGTTCATGAAATAAGGAACGCAATTTAATTGCCCACAGCATTTTATTACGGTTCTAATTAATGAAGAATTAATTAATCCGCGTACATTATCTTACAAGATGCGTTTTCCGCAAAGTCTGATCCACAGATTTACTTGTGGTGCCTTAAGCAGTCGGTATGAATTCTGCAAATATTTATACATTTACGTATTATAAATGACATTTCACATCTCTGTGCTGTTTTCAAAGAGTTCTGGAAGAATTCAGATGAAACTGAAACTTCTATCGAAGGAAAAGGACGGAAACAGTAAGGATTATTTAGATCTCTTTCAATACCGTACAATACTGGGCGAGTGTATCTTCATCTAAGTTCATGAATGGGCACGGTAGGAGATCAAATTCCTTTGATGTCCTGCGGATGACTGGAGGGGTAATTGAAGTGGAGATTAATACAGAGAAGAAAGAGAGGTGTATAAGAAAAAAGGGTGGCAAAAGAAGGAAGGTATATTAAAAAGAGAGATAAAGGTTCTTACAAGTCTGAAGATAATTGCGTTCTAAGTAGAGAAGCTCTAAAGATCGTACTGACAATTAAATATCATTATTAAACATACTTTTGACATAATATTGGATATTTTCAATATGTTACTCTCTTCTCTCTAATAGAGGTACACAAAAAATCAAGTTAATATAATATTACCCACCAAATACCATTTGGGATCAGTCGTATCGCTGATACAGGATGAGAAACTTCCTTCTCTGTTATGAATCAGATTTTTGATAAGTTTCTTGAGATTATGTTCTCTTTTACTATTGAAAAAAAATATGCTTCCAAATGAACATATGACTGAATAAATTATAATTAAAGCAAGTGGATTCAATTGACGTGTAGTTAGATTGATTAGCGAGTCTATTGTGTAATGCAATAGGCTCGCGTATCGCCACAAGCCTAATTGCAATACGGAGCGTTCCGACAATAATGACTATAAACATTATTAAGAACAACTATGACTTAAAATAAATCATTAAAGCCTAGTCTTTTCTAATATACTTTTGCTCTAATAAACAGTATATTTTGACGTTAGGAAGGCATCTTTAGATACTTCCTATGCACTAGAAGATGTTGAAATAATTTTGAAAAATAATATGCAATGTAATTAGAGTATAGTGGATTTAAAATAAATTTCTCGAAATTATTATCCACTATAACTTAAAATGTTATGCTTATACATTCTTTCTGATTAGATTTAAGAACAAATAAATGCAAACGTGATGTAGTTTAGGTTGCTGGATTGGGTTTTGTTTGGAGTTACAAAATATGTATTTGATAGTCGTGTCCATCCAAAAGCCTACCTTAACCGGTAGATTACCTAATAATAAATGCAAACCTGACTGTCTCTTTAAAAAAACTTAAAGCGTAAAAGGAGAGTTTTCAAAAATTGAAAAGTTCTTCATTGGGAAGGTTTTAGAATGATAACATATGAAAGGAAACGGTACATTTCTCTATTCCGCACATGAAGGGGGAGCAGGATATATTCTAGATTTCATTTTCCTCGATCACGTCCGCTTCTCTCTTTCTTTGCTCACTTTCCCTTCCATGTCAATTAATTCTGTTCTGCCTCGGAGTCTTCCTTGGCCCCAGAGGTTCCCTTTTCTGCCCTCAGAATTCTGCGTGTAGTCCTCATCTCTCCCCTGCTCCTATGTACGTCGCCATCTGATATTAATTCGGGGAACAGATTGTTGTCCCCAGGAAAGTGATCTCAAATCCCTTAAGCGCGTGTTTTATTTTAATCCGATTAGATTCTCAAGACTAGCATTGTCAAGCTGCACAGAATGGGAATATTCAGTTATAATGGGGGCCATTCCTTCAACGTTGGGAAATGAGTTTTCTTTTCCACAGAGGCAAATATAAATTCTCATCTACGCCTTAACCGAAAATTCTCCTCGAAGGCGTGTGGCAGGAGACTTTATACCACCGACCGTTGGCATGATTGGTGGTTATAATTTTTGTTTCCGCATGTTTTGAATTTCCATACATGATTCCTCCTTCCTTTCTGGTCACAAATTATGTGAGGGAAATATGATTGCATTTATCGATTCACTCGACAGTCATAGTCCGTTTACGTCCTCTAGTACTCCATCTTTTATTCATGTTCAATATCATATCCTTCTCTTATAAGAATTAAATTCACACGAACTACTAATTGTGAAACCAGCATAATTTATTTTCTATGATTTTATTTACGTCGTAAATTGCATAATATGTTACGGCAGAATGTCAATATTCTGAAAGATAATACCTCGACCAGTAAAGGAAACTTAAAAACCAGAAAAATAGGATTCATAGAGCATAATTTAAATGCAACACTTTAGAAACCGCTACTATAGAAGGTTAAATATGTAATCTGAAAGTTTAGAAAGAATGGTAATTGTCATTTTGTCTTCCGAAACCATTGGCAGTCACATAGAATTTGAACGTTCTATTCCAAAATAACAAATCTATATCTTTCCATTGGGTGAACAAAATCATTGACTTATCTATCTGGTTTTTTGTGTGTTTATTATTTTTGCTTGTATAGATATAAAAAATTATTATGTATACATTTATGTCAAATACAAATACATTATTGGTATTTTTTATATATGTTAATGATAGTTCAATGCAATGATAATTTTTCGTTTAAAATGGACGTTTCATACGAGTTATGGCATTTTTTCCCTTCCTTTCCTCTCCAATACGATCAGTGAAAAATCAATTCATCCATTTTCTCTTAGAGTATACTTAAATAATCAATTTCATGAGAGGTGGAATCATAGTTAACTACAAATCCTTGATCTCAAAATATATTTTTAAGGTATTTAACGCAACATCTTTACCATATCATCATATAGTAATTTTTTTCTAAAATAATAGTCCATAAGACAGTAAATTCTAAGTGTTTATAGTTTTTGTTACTACTTTAAATAATTTTTCCATAAAATTAAATCGTTACTCAAAACATGAAATTCTATTCTAAGCGATATAAAATATTTCTGGGCATTAGAAACCTTGCTGAGGAAACAGCGAGGAATTAAGATTCGTATTTTTGAGAAACTCGTCCCTGATGTCATGGGAATAACATCTGGGTTTACTAGTTTTGATAACTCCATGTGATGATTTTATAACTTAATGATTGGATTACTGTATTCTCCCCGCATATTGTTTCGAATGATTTACCAATTTATGCGCCCTGTCAGGACAATTATTGTATTGGTCTTGGCGCCTCCATGGGGTACGCTTCATCGGCAAGAAATCTGAGATCTCTGGTGGAAGATTTCAAGGGTGACGATGGATTTCCCGGAACTGTTGTCTGGCGATTTTTCCGAATATCATCGCGTATTAAGCTCCATTCATTAATGCATGTAACTATTCAGTGTTGTTTGCACGCGAGATCTAATTAAGCATAATCTATTTATTTCTTTTCTCAAATTTCAATTTTCATGAATGCGCGAATCACAAAATCTGCATTGATGTCAATGGAGGAGTATAATTAACAGTTTCTTAGAGTAATGTTTATAGTTTGTGGTCCGTAATTTGCCTTAATCCAGTTTCTCTATTCACCTAATAGCTATATACCTAAAACACATTATTACATATTGAATGAATGGCATTTAAAATAAGGAAAAGACCTTCAAAATCACTAAAATTCGTATTACTGCCAAACTATGTTCGTCATATCTCTCTAAATATTAAAAAGTTTATTTCAGTATACGTACTGTACTGAACGTATAGTTTGCAATAAACAGTTTCTTTCTAGCATGAGTTTTTATATCGTATAAACCTCTAAACTCACTTCAAAATGATACCCATTTCTCTAATGGATATAAAAATGTTTCCTGAAATAGCAAAATGGCCAAACTGCTTTTTATCTTCTTGTCATAATGTAGATTGGCTTATGGAGTCCCGTTAGTATTAAAATTATACCATACACGTAGTGTTTCATCTTATCCTGTTCATGATTTGTTCAATTACTTCGAAAGAAAAGATTATTTTTGGGGTGACAAATTTGTGGTTTTTTATTTTATCATTTGAACGATATTTTCATGTAAATATTAATATTCACAGGTACTTACAGTAAATATCTTGCAGAAAACCGATAAAAACCGACTTACTAATTTAACAATGATTGTTTTACGAGGAAAATATCAAAAAACTTGTAACTTACTTGCATTGATACAACACTACACAGACACAACGATTACTTTCTTTTCGACAGATATAAAAACAGACTTGTAAATCTACCTAATATAGTTTCAGATACTCCATATGTATGAAATGAAAAATATGTTACCTTTCTAAAAACGTATTTCTTTTCATTTCTGAAAAAGGAAAAAAGCTCTTCAAAATTGTTTCAGCATATGCGAGTTTGTACAGTTTGTGTTTGTACGGCTAGCTATGAGCTACTCCATAGAGTCCTTCCTTTCATTAAATCCTTAATATCTTGCCCTGCCGCTGAATTACATTATTGAAGGACAACTGGTCAAGCAATACTCTCATAAGATATTGTTCCCCCATGGATGTTAAAGCGCATAGATAGTTGCATAGTCATCGAGTAGGATCTGAAGAAGTAGGACATTCAAAGCATGCAAAAATACGACGGTTTCAACGTCGACTTTGCAGTATGGTGATATCCGTTTTGAGGATGACACTACGGGAAGTACCTGCACCATAGTAGCACGCATGGCCGGAAATCTGCGAGGAATTGTACCTCATATATTACGGACTCCCGCGATAAAAAAATTCCGCTCTCCCGCAGTTTTTCCAAAATCCAGGAATTTTCCAGATTCTATGTTGCAGTTGTGGAGCAGGGCAGATAGCAGTCGCATGTGATTCTGTGACAAAGAGGAGTGTCTCTCTCGCCAGACTTCAAAATGAAGTTTTTTTTTCTGGGAAGCACACTATTTAAATGTAAATAATAAACTTTAATCAATCTTCCGTTTTTTACATTGAAGAACCTTATTCTAGACGCTTTTCAAAATGAACGTGTTTATTCTTTTAAATTTCCTTCCTCGAAGTTTTGCCTTCAATAATTTAAAACGTCCAATGCTCCACTATTTAAAATAATATTGTATGAATTTTACATGTCAGGAAGCAGAACTTCAAAATCGAGTTCCGTTCAAAATTTCACATGTCGGGAGTGTATTTGTTTATTGACTCAACTAATGAGTGATTCCTGTAAAAATGATAAATAAAAATAAAGGCTTAATAGAATGCTGAAATAGCTTTAGGTTTCTTTTGTCTGCGTAGCATCTTTCTTCTCACCTCTGCAGCCGTTTACATGTAAATGTTATATTCTTTTGCAGGTAATATTTCCCGTAAATCTTTAGCGTCCTGCGGCCGTAGCTACAACTCTCTTCTTGGTACGCCTCCAAACTTAACTTACTTACCTAACTTAACTTACGCTCGGATGGCACTATTATCGGACGGACTGATTAATCGAACACCGACAAACCAATGAATCTACCGTAATCTTCATAAAAACATAATTCTCGGGCTTTACTTGGTGGAATTCCTTCATGATGAGGGTAGAGAGAAAAAACTTTGCTATTCCCAATAAAATATTTCACTATGCCGTGGTTCCGACGCTGTGATGCTGTCACTTGATGATGATGCACAGCGTCTAAACTATGGTCATTTGTAATAAATATTTGATGTGGAATGATAAAGTGTTTTCTCTCTAGCATCATCGTAATCTTCACGGTGAAGATAATGGTAGAGGCAACTTTTGAAACAGTGGTCGACTTATCATCTCAGTGGGAGACCCGAGAACCACTTACCCAAGTAATGCTTCATACGATCCCGGCAAAGTTAAGTTCATGTTTCACTTTTGACGGAATTGATCAAATTTCATCAAGGATAATCAAAATTTTAATATTTCAAAATTTACCACATACACTAAGTTGAAACAATAACATGTACCGTGTGATAATAACTCATTACGCGAAACGCTTGCCTATGCTCCAAACGACTACCAGTTAAAAGGAAGTGGAAATGTGTTATGAAACTTGTTAAATGCCTGTTCGTATCCTCTCAATTGCTGATTGTCAAATTGTATTACATTTCTGATACTTAATATGCAGCCTAAATGTTTTATATCGGACCTCCCATGATCATTTAGACTTGTTTTTCCCATTACATTTTTTGACGGTAATCACGGAAAATTAACATGGAACTATACAATTTTAAAAACCTACAATATTTTTTCGTTTTTACTGCATTTTATCGATTTTTTTAATCATTGCAATATATTCAGCAAATTAGATACTCTTGAGACAAAATATTTTTTCTGAAAACTTAAGATTTTGAATTTAGCATGTAATTCGTTGCACGAAAAGAGGGATATCAGTTGCTGAATTAGTTAAGTATCCCTATGCTAGAACACGAATGAATAAATTTTTTTGAAAAAGCATTCCTGCTTGACATAAATAGATAAGGGTTACATTGGCATGCTCGCAGTTCAAAAAAAATTTGAAACTATGAATGCTTTGCTTTTAATTTGGTAACTTAATATTTCTAGGAAAACAAAAACCTAACTCCACCAAAATCTAGGAAATAGATAATTTCCTTCGTATGAAATATCTCGAATTGGACGTTTCTTCTGACCTTCAAATAATGAAATTAAATATTCTGTTCCTATATTTCGGAAATCAGTAAATACGTGCATTTAATGCATCAAATTGACAATGAAAATAAATTCAAGCAATAAAATTATAATAAGGAATTGAAGTTCACAGCCTGAAATGAAATACTTCTTTACGTATCTATTGTACTGTTGAACACCGTTACGGCTCCTGAGATACGAAGAATTATTTGATGTTCTGGGAAAATACGAGTTTAAGCTCCAGTTTATTTCATTTTATGAATGCAATTATATTTACTCGTGATTTCTTATTACGATCATAAAAACTATTTTACAGTGGCACGAAATATAGACAGATCCTCAATGCTTTAGGTAAACCAGAGGGCCCGGGGTTGATTCCGGGAGACTCTGCAGTGCACCGTTCAGCATCATTCATAGTCTGCGATTTTTCGATTACCAGACATTCTTGAAAGATGTACGTACCCCTGCCATGATGTGTCAATGACACAGGCCATTGAGCTTATTACTAGTTGTTCTCTCTGCTATCACTTTTCAGACCGTTTTGTGGTTAATTACTGAGGTTGTGAACTTCACTCTTTTTATGTAGCTATTTAGCATTTGAGTGTTACCTCGTTGAATTGACTGGAGTAGCTTAAGTTCAGCTATTCCAAAACTTACAGAAAAAAATTAACAAGAAAACTAAGAAAGACATTTTTTAACTTTGATTGTAAATGTTTGGACCTACGCAGCAATAGTTTTCTGCTAGTATAATTTCACTAAAAGGGAAAATTTTAATTCAAGCAATGAGTAGAAAATTTCTGAGATGATAATTCTCTGTTTCTTTATTCATTGTACGCTTCTTAAAATGCAAGTTGGGTTAATGGCATGGCGGAACGGTCCCCTAAGGTCCTTTCTTTCCTCCAATTGCCCTCCTCCTTTGCCCTCACATCCCCAGAAACTTACAAGCTCTTCAGGGAGGCACTAAAAGTTTTCTCGTTGGCTATAAATCATTTTCTTCCTCCTTTGGGTCTAGACTGCTTTCAGCCGACGAACGAGGGGAAACAATTCATGCACTCGAATGAGGCGGCGATTGCTGCATTGGGCTCACTCTCCTCTTTTCTTTCATCCGTTTCCCGTGAGCCGACTGAGAAAAATTTTATGTGACAGGCTCTGTCTTTTCGCGGGAAGGAGTGGTAAAAAATTCGAATTATACCCCTTAAAAATTAACGAGCGATTACAGTCACGTGCGCTTGAGGTTTCTCGGTCAAACTCTTGAGGCTTGTGAAATCTTCCAGGATTTTAGGGAGCAAACTCTTCCAATTATTTTCCTCGTCCTTCATGAGATGAAATTTGAAATATTAAATTTATCATTAGGTTGGAATGTTAAAATGCCACTTGTGTACGCATAGACTTAAATTAAGCCATTATACATTTCAATTTGAAAAAAAATAGTTGACTAAGAATAAGGTCTTTCATAATCTGTCCCCTAAGGTATAATTTATATATATATATAATGTAAAAAATAAAATGTATTATAAGAATGTATATATTTTTTATATAATAATGTATATATATATATATATATATATATTCGAAAAATTCGAAATAAATTATAATTATATATCTTTATAGAAAATGGTATCTCACTTCTTATAACTTAACAAATTATGTATTGATAATGATAAACTACCCTGAATCCTAAAAACAACTATGCTATAAAAATAGTTATAGATAGACTGTCGATTGAATCGTACGTGTACACATTGAAATGAAAATATTGAATTTTTGATTCCACACACTTTATTTAATAAACACCATCTAGGTTTCGACAATGAACGTCATCATCAGGTCGTGGGCTATTGTTTAAAACCTGGGTCGTGTTTTTTAAATAAAGTATGTGGAATTACAAAGTCAACAATTTAAGTTCAATATGTTATGGAAATTCCATAAAGTTACGCCGGAGACAATAAAATCAACCTGTACACATATGCAACAATCAGTGAATTTCAATTATTTGAACAAAAGTATTTTATTGCAAATTCTGTAACTTCATTGTAAACGCTATTCAGTTTGGTGAAAGTTGGACGATTAAAAAGAGCCCTGGTCAAATGGCTGGAAATCCCGGGCTCGACTCCGGTTGACGGCTGTAGGTTCCCTCAGCTTCACCAAACTTTTGCGATGTATCAGGCTCCGCCAAAAGAAAGAAATTAAACTCTACCCTAATAGGTGAAATACATACGTAGACCGTGGATAGAATGGAGCTTAATTTGTGTGGCAGGGAGGTTCTCGTCACCAACCATTACTCTAACTGATAGCCAATGTCTTCTACTGCAAAACAAATCAATACTATTGCTACGTACTATTTTCGGATTATATTGGAAAATACTGGAACAGGAAACTATGTACGACAATCAAGATTTAAATCTAAAACATAAAAGCAATATGAAAAATGTGGTGTAAATAAAGAAATAACGGATGAACTTGACAATGAAAAATATGCCATAAGGAAATTGCCATCCATTTTGTAGCATATTTTTCGCGTTAGCGTATCCAAATGAGTAAACGCATTAAGTTTTCGACCGAATAATATGATTTATCATGCGTTTAAAACTCAATGCTTGTATTAGGAAAGGAAAATAATATCGCTTGTTTGAAAATTAAATAACTACAATAAAGTTCTTGGTTTTTCAAGTATAAAGTGAACGATTGAGAACAATTTGCGAACTTTATTCCATTATTGTTTGATACACTCTGATATTGAGTCAATACTATGACGAGAAATATTTACCCAAAATATTTTGTGATCTTATTGATGTCATAATACAGAGCACTGTTATAACCACATTTGTTGGAATATCGGTCAAGAAGGCAGTCAATATGCATTACATCTTCTAGGCCAAATTTATGAAGGCATCGAAATGGAAACAAAGTTATGGCTCGAATTTTGCTACGAATTACCGACCCAACAATGAAACGTAATAGCATCAGAAGATAACTTAGACCGTCAGGACATAAGTATCTCTGTTGGTAATTATGCCTCGGTCGTGCGCACATAGATAATAGGAATGTGCAATGAATTATTCGTGAGGTCATAACTAACGTGTGACATAATAGCCTTACACACCATAATAGAACAAATTAACTGTTCATTTAAGATAGCTATTTTCGAGGGTGTTACTATGTACGAGAATAAACTCCCACACCAGTGATTTGTCTTTAAATAGTTCCAAAGGTAATGTCGTAGTAAAATATTATGGAAGCAAATATGTAACATACAATACATACATATCTAATACACCAGCATAAAAATCTTGATTTGAAACTTGAACCTTAAATCTTAGCAATAATCATATATCTTATGAGGATAATATGAATCTTATTAAAAAATTCAAAATAAATACTTTCCGTATGCATTATTCCTGATCTTTTAGCCTTCCATTCTGGTTTGTTTTAATTGTGGAATAGTGTCCAGATAACCCTTTTCATTATGTAGATTTAGTATGTATTCAACTTAATATAGTATGTGATGGCTTCCCGCAATTTCAAAATATACCGTTCATGTCAACACTGTTAATATAGCTCTCTTCAACTTTTACCTTCCAACATCCATTCAAAAATTTTGTTGTAAGTATCAATATTATTATGGGTTTCTAGTTGTTTTAAAATTTAGGTATAAATTGGAAAAACAGAAACTTCCTCCAAAAACTTTCTAAAGAAAACAAAAGTGCTCGACGAATAATCTGTAATTGCAGGTGTGGTGGTAGTGGGGTGTTGGGGCGAGTGGGTAAAAGTGTTGGGCCAAATACCAAAAATATTAGACAGGTTTAAATCTGGTTGATGCCGAAGACACGTCCATGAAAACTAAATATTAGTGGTTTTGTAAGTGTGCCTAAGAACTTTCCGAGATACCGTACGCAGAAAGGAACTGAGCCAACTCAAAGTGAATACATTTCACAAACATTATGGCTTCGATTTCGACAAAGTGAGCCCTGTTACCATCTAACTAGTCAGCATTCTTGGGTTTTGTTTTGGTTCATAGTAGTATATAATTACAGAGGGAGTGGAGAGGTGTCACATGGTTTTAAAAAATGCATGTCCCACGGATAAAGCATAGCAAGCATATCAATAATTAAGTTTACGATTGAGGACCTTGAAATGGAAAAGATTTGTTACTTGGGAAGCAGAATCAACAATAAATAATTTATGGAATAGCTCTGCCAAAGGGAGTCTTTGTGTCAGAAAAAGTTTGAATAGCAGTCGGGAACAAAGCTCTAGATACAGAGGATCTATCTATTCAAACGTCTATCGCTTCTATCGTATTGAGGCATGAACAATGGCGAAAGAGGGAAAGAGACAATTTTAAAATTGGATGCTACGGTGGAATGATGAATATCAAATGACGGTCTGAATAATTAATGATCGGGTTTCTGGAAAGGTAAGAAAAGATATAAACTAACTGGGGGAATTCTGATAAATTCTGGCTCGTTTCAACTACCGTTGAAGGAAAATTTTGACGGGAAAAACTACAGAAGAGACTCCGGATGAGATACTTGAAAACCATCAGAGAAGTTGAAGAAACAAATTATATAGGCACGAAGATGTTTGTCAATAGAATAATTAAGTTGAAACTGCGTTAAAACTATCTTTCTACTGATTACGAGTGACGATAATAGTTGCAAAAATCAAACCCGCAAATGTGGTCGCATTTTCTTAAGGATTTTGAAATCGAGTTCTCAAGGTTATGCTCATGTATTGATGTTTAATACATGTGGCGAAAGAAAAATAAATCTCTGGTCTAATGGTTTAACCTACCATTACCACGTAAGTAATTGACGTCTTCTCTGTTATCATCCGTATTCTAAGCTAATGGGTTAAGGAGAGTTTACTATTACATTACAGATCAAATTAGTAGTGGTTAATCAATTTAGTCATTCAACAATGAGTATCAGTTCCACAACTCCTTTTTTCTTTCCCGTGGGTTAATATCGATTAAATCACGATGCGTATTGTTAAGTTCTCAAAGTGATATTTATTTTTGAATTTTGAATGTTTATCGGATTCTCACCACGTTTGTTAAATTGGACTAAGGACACTTTCGCCAGCATTCCATTTGGTGTCCTCAGGTCGAAGATAAATTGCTGAAATTTTCACCTCTTTTATATAGACCATCTCGTGTCATTGCTACCCTAATCCGCGTATAAAAGTGGCGGAAACTGCGGCAATCCACCTTCGACCTGAGGACGCCATTTGGAATCCCGGCAAAACTGTTTTCATTCCAAGTCAACAGATGCGTTGCTATGAGTTTATGTAATCTGCACGGCGGAAACTTCCGAACAAAAATCAATTGTTTTTTGACAAAAGATGTTGTTTTGATGAAAGATGAATAATAATAACTTTGTAAGCTAATATTATTCACTTTGAAAATGGTCACATTCGTCTCAAAAGTCAGGTGACGCTATTTTTATGCAGAGTAATAGAGGCAAGAGTATCACTATCGATAAGTATGATGATTTTTACAAGAGATCTCCAAGTTGCATCCGCTGTCACTCGTCAGATTTCCAGACAGCGGGGGACAGCCCGGGGAAGGGTACGCGCATCGCCTTCTTCCGAATTGACATTTTCATTTCCGCCGTGGCAGTGACGCGACACCCGTCTCCTGACGCGCCAGCCGTCGTATGCTCATTTTTTGAATTGCAAAAAAGGTTTTGAGGCCTGATGTATAAAAAAAACCCATTAGATAAAATAATTTCCTATGGTGATTTGTTTTTAAAATGAATTTAATTTCATCATGAACTTCACTGATGGCAAAATTTTGAAGGCCAACAATTTTACGGGTTAAACAGACAGTTCTGTCGTAGGGTAGGGGAGTAATTGGTCTCATTTGTCGCCATATTTGCGGTATCATTTTATTCTAATTTAAGGCTAGATTAAAACATGGACTGAACTTGAATGAACGAATGTGAGTTCAGTTATATATTTTTTATTCAAATTTAAGATCAACATGACTATATCAAAAACTACAATGACAAAATTTAATCCGTAAGGCAGCTGGATAAAACCTTCGCGAAAAATAATTTATTTCAGTAGCTCCGAATATCAAATGCATGTAAATAAACCAAACGATATTTGGGTGAAATGGCCAAGAAGCAGAAATATGGTTCATGATTACCTTACACTACATATCAAGGCTTTCACAAGGAGGAGAGAGTGGAAAAGGATGTGGAGACAGGAAAAATGGATTAAGGACGTATTGAGCGGTAGTGGGATGTTAAAAACTGTAATAGAGGGGGAATGTTAGGCAGACGAGGGAAGGCCAGGGACAGGATAGGGATGTAGGACGTTTTGAAGGGAAGAAGGAAGTACACAGAGATGAAGAGGGACCTGAGGTAGAGTAGGTTGCCGGATTGTTTTTTGTTAGGAGTCACAAAATATTTATTTGGTAGTTTTGTCCATCTAAAACCTACCTTAACTGGTAGATTACCTAGTAGTAAATAATAGATACATATAGTTTAATATGGATAATACATAATGCGTTAAAAACTTTATATTCTTATATATATATATATATATATATATATATCGGTACAATCCTAAAAATTGTTATTTATTTAGTCATGTAAATCTGATGTGGATATATTAAAATTCGGTGAATGCTTTGAAAGGAGAAGATCATTCCGGTTGAGAGCGAAGCGTGCGAATAGTTTGTGTGTGTATGGAAGGAACACAGCTAAATTTAGAGGCAGATCCATGAAAATTGGATGAACAGGGTTTCTATTGTGAGGTTTAGCCCGAGAGATACTGCGGGTCTTAGAGACGTGAGTGGGGGAGTAATAGCCGTTTCCCTTAATTTCTTCGTAAGAGGTATCTCCAATCGTTCCACGTCCTTCATCTCCAGTGTACCCTGACGCTTTGTATGGCAAAGGGATGACCTCCATCTGAGAGGTAAACAGCGAAGTTAGAATTGACAATCTTATTGGTGAGGTCTCGTTGTGGCTCACCTACCAGGCTCGAAGGCTTCTCCTTATCTGTACTGCGTATTGGTCGCTCAGTGGGAAAATTGCCCTTGGCGTAAACGCATATTGTTTAAAACAATTATTGGATGTAGTATGCATTGACAGTTATTTTGTCGATGGTTAATACTTTGCTCTAAATGAAAGATATGCCAAATATATATTGAAGTAAACTGAAAAAATACCGGATTCTCCATGGTATCGGATAATTTAGATGAGTAGTGAAATATGGTTTACTGGGAATAGTTGATTATTTGCCCGTTTACAGAAAAAATATTCAATTCAATGAAATATCATTTTTTATTGTTCTGAATTTTTACCGCGTAATACCGGTAACATAGTTTTTGACCATTTGGAAGGGTTTAAATTGCTTTTTGTTTTACCGTAACAATCATGGTGTGCAAAAAACGCTTTGGAATAGAAACTTACTTCTATCACGAAGGCCTATTTTCAATGGAATAATCCAAATGGCATTATACTACTTTATATGCAATTGAGTTACTCAAGTTGTTGACAGATACTGCGACAGAACTTCGTGTGTAATGAGGCCTCTGAATTTATATGGAAGAAACTGTAGAACTTCATTAAACAGAAAAAGTGCAGAACACCAGTGCTTTATGAGATTTTTATTGGAGCAATAATTTTGAAAAGGTGTGATATACTGGTACTCCGTAATATGCTCGTACTCTCTGTGAGACCTAACTGGACAAGGAAGAACGATTAAGAGACACTCGATATTTACAGATGATATTAGCATAGATTTCTCAGGCAATGGACATTTTATGATGGCACTGCGTAGCTTTTTCGTGTCAAAAGCGGTCTCAAAGTTTGAATATGCCATGATTCTACTACAAACCCCTCTATGATATGCGACGCCATGTTAGAAACTTGGAGCAAAGGTATGCATCTCCTAATCTCAACGTTTCCGCGGACGTTAAAACGAATTAGTATTGGATAATTATATTTCAGGTACTTGATAATGTTTAACTTCACAATGGGTCTTCAGATAAAGGTTCCCTGCACTTTTCTTAATTAATTCGGGCAAATTATCATTGTCATCGGTTGAATAATAGGTTATCTTATGTGAATATAAGCGGAGTGAAAGATTACTAATTATTTGGAAACTTTTAAAAATACTTTAATGGTTGATTTTATTAAAGGTTTGCAAAAGACGTTTTTATATATCTCAGTATTTTGGAATTTTTCGAAAAAAAATGAAAATATAGAAGATATAGAAGCAACCTGAGAAGGAAAGATATGGCAAAAAATAAGTGAACATCAGAATTTTCATGGTGGCAAGTAATTCGCATGCCTAGTTAAGAATACTCAGCAGAATAAGTCCCCAGAAATATCATCACAGTCACTAAACTACGCTATTATGAAATTCCTGAGTAGAATATTCTTCTCCTGTCTTCTTGTTTTATGAAGAAACGCACAAATTTCAACAAATAGACAGTTCTAAGAAAACTCCAATAAAGTGTGTGCCGTAAATTTCTTGGAAATTCTTTAAGCACGTGAAGCAAATTTTGAAAGAAAAAAAACTCAGAAAGAGAAAAACAATTTAGTGGAATTCTTACAAGTAGATTATTTCGTCTTTATGAGAAAGAACTTAAAAGAGGAAAGATATTTGTGTCAAATTACGTCGAACATGAAAAACCAACCCCAATGCCCATAAATTTCGATGTCATTATGGCTATACTGATTAAAGAAGACCGTTGAATTAGTCATTTCAAGGAATAAGGAATGACACTGAAGACCCATCCTATTGACATGTGGTTCGGACGTTGATATCAAACAACTGAATGCTGAATAATTGAATTGTGATGCAGATTAAATAGACGCGTCGATTTACCGATGCACCATTTCCATTAAAATGGCTGGCAAAAAAACGTTAAAGATCCAAAAAATTTAGAATAGACCAACTTTTTGGTATGATTCATAGAAAAATAGTCTCCTGAATATTATAGAAAAATTAAGGAATGGAAACAAATAAAACATAAAAGGTGTAGAAAAGTAATAGTACAACCAGAATATATAAGATGGGTATACCAGAAGTTCTAAAAATTTGAGAGGACGGAGAGGAGACATATGTAAATCAAATTTTTCTTCTGAATGATAACTTTTGATTATGATTGATTTAGAAAGAAATAGTCTTTTGTGTCAAGTAATGTTTTGTCCACCAATAGATTTTTATTTTACTTTATTAGAAAGTAAACACACACAATTTGCTAACGTACGTGGTTTTATTTTTGTATTACAAGGAAAGATTTTTTACCTGAAGATTCCAAAATGTTTTTCATAATGCATTATGTATTTTATATAAAACTATTATTTTAGCAGACAGCAACAAATTTCATATCTCAAGATCATTGGAATATGAGAATAGAGAAGTGATTGGACGAGACCCTTCTATCGTACTCGTACGAGAGCACACGTCCATCCTTGGCCCATCAATCAATCCTGCGCTGTCGATCTTTGGGTTCTTAAATTTTCAGAATCCCTTCAGATACACATTGCAAATGTCTCATTCAAGGGAAGAGCACATCCTTCACCTCATCTAATGACGTAATTATATATACTCTTATCCGACTGACTGACTGATGCTTAAGCACTGCGCCGTTTGGCGCATTTTACACCGATACCCAGCTATGCTGATAAACGGTTGTGTGATATAAGTGGCTTAAGGGCGAAATTAAGCTAACGAGTACACTATTTGGTGATTATTAGGATTCATTTAGACTTGTTTTTGCCCGTTTGTATTTAAAATGGGGATTATCAGAATAGTCCCATAAAGGTTCGATGAGAGGGTTACCAGTATTTCCTATTGCTTGCTGAAATGACAGGGCTATGTCTCTTTAGGTTGGTAGGTTTGGTATTTTGAGGTCCTTGAGTATGTCTAAGTTTCGGACGAACCAAGGGGCGTTAGTAAGAGTTCCCAAGATTTTATTTTGAAAGCGTGTCAGTTTGTTCAGGTTTTTTGCAGCTACTGATCCCCAGGCTGGATAACCATAGGTTAAGATAGGTCGTATCATGGATTTGAACAGAAGTACCTTAGTAAGAAGACGGAGGGGACTCGTGCGCTTTATGAGGGGATAGATGGAGAAAAAGGCCGCGTTGGCCTTGTTAAGTGCATATTGGGTGTGTGCTTGCCAAGTGAGTTTCTGGTCCAGTTGTACACCAAGAAATTTGGCAGATGATGCCTGGGGGATCTTTTCCTTGCCGTAGTAAATGGGGGTGTTGTTAGGTTTCTTCCATTTTCTGGCGTAATTAAGCAGTAGCAACCGTCGCATTATGATCATTTTACAAATTTTTATATAGATCTAAAGTGCGACAATTTCCATATGTCCTTAAAATATTTGTGCCTTCAGTATATATCTAAAGACTTAATTAGTTACAGACATTTAGTGAGAGTAAATCTTCGAAATGCCCAGAGAGTAATTTGAATAATGCAAATATGACGTGATGTTCTTCGTAAAGTTCATGATTGGAGTCCTACTTGTTTACAAATGCAATTACTATCGTTGCAAGTAGAAACACCATTTTTTGTTTTTTACCGGGAAAACTACACCATAACGTTAAAAGGATAATCTACAAGTACACCGTAAATTGATTTCATAAACGCACTAAAATTAGTGTGCATCTACAACTATAGTATTCCTACACAAAAAAGTTGAAAAGTATAATACATTTTATCAAATTTTTTTAAATTTGTAATACTTCACTGAATTTTAATAGGCAAATACAGGTAGGCATCCGAAATTTCGCAGTAAAAAATAATTTATTTGAAAAGAAAAGCAATATGTCGACTATAAACTCAATCTCTTTTCTTAATCATCCAATTATTAGCTCAGGACTGCGAGATCAAATGATATCCAAACATAAGAAGAGGGAGGGAGAAGAGGCTTCAAATATATTTTTGGATTCACCGGAATATGGGCTTCTTGAGGAAAGGAGTGGCAGTCTTTCATGTTTTCTTTCTTCCGAAGATTTTTGAGGTTCTTTTGAACCTTTTCTCCACAAATATAACTAAAGAAATTTTTTTCATGCATTGAATATTGTTATATGTTATATTATCGAATGCAGTATAGGGGAAGAGTTCTGATATGAAATGTTAATGAACCAAAACTTAAAGAAATGCTAAAGTTGTATATTCAAGATACGAGTCAAACAACCACATACACTGTTGCAGTGCGTTTAACATTATTTGATGCAGATTTCTAAGGTTCCAATTTTTTAATCGTTCAATACCCAACGTTCTCAATTGTATTTTTTTCTTAGTGAAAAAGATATTCATACCCTTTATTCTTTCATACTTTAGTATTTCGTAATCATCAATAAGCAAACTATGTGGTTATACATATAAATCTGTCATCACATGCAACAAAAATATTGATTTCTTTTAATTTCAAGCAGCGGGAATCTATGATAATGATGTCCCACCAGTCTTAGATTACCATGCAAGTAACTCTATTGAATACAGATAATTGGTAAATGTATATTTCCTTTGAGTCGTATTTGTTCTGGTCGTGTAAAACATGTTTATCTCACTTTTATCTTCATTAGAATAATATAATTTATTACGTGATTAAAATTATTTTAAGATTAACATAAACCATCACTTTGGTGATTATTTAGTAATTATTTTCTCGGACGTCTTTCATACGCGCACAGTCTTCGGATATTCCTTCATGGTATCCTGGAGCCAAGAGTTTCATGAAAATGAGATTACTATGACGGTATATACGCATCGCTAAATGGATCAGCACAGCGTTTCCTCTTTCTCTCTCCTCTCCACTAGGGGTCAGCACGAAGTGCAAATATTTTCCGTCTGTCCTCCCTCGTGCTCTTCTCTCACGAGACTTTGGCGTTGATGGGGTGCAAGAACTCCTTCGTCCACTTGGTTTCTCACCCAACAAGCGCTCTTTTCTCGCACGATTCCCTGCTACACCTCAACCCCCGGGTTATCTTTTCCTTCCTTTTCCCATCGGTCCTTCGATCTTTTACCAAATCCTTCTTCGTACAATGTTATCTTCCGTCGAGCCCGCCCTCCCCGTTCTTCTCAGCAACAAACACTCCCGCCGTACATTCCACCAACCACAAAAATAATTTTGTTTCCCGAGTGAAATAGAATGCAACCCAGTAGCTTTGATCACTACGTGAATCAATCTCATCAAACAATCAATTTACAGTTTCCATCAGTTGCTTAGGGATAAATCTACATTTATCTCAGAACACATATAATATTGTATAATAACTCGTAGAAAGCCACAAGGGCGTGGCGGGAGTATTTGCGCACCAACCATACATGAAGAAATATTAGTTTCTGCTTTCACTTGAATATACCATATGTTAGCTCGTATAGTATTATATGTCGTCTGAGCAGCTAGATAGGACTAACAGTAATTAGAAGGAAATTAATGAATATATGAACCGAAAAATGTAATGAAGAGGTCAAAACAACATGCTAGAAGTGACTTTTAATAACTTTGCCAATTTTTGGTGGTCATTAAAATATATGATGATCAGTTTTAAAGAGGCAAAACAGATTAAAGCATTATATGTCTCTTAAAAATTTAACGCAGCGAACGTTCGTCACCTGTGATAATGTTGTGCTGGCATTATGGGATCCATTATACTTTTAATTCTCAACATGGGGCATAATTGTACAGAATTTATTTTGGCATTTATTAGTTAAAAAATGTAAAGGATAATTTCTAACGCGTGCATTGCTTCATTTTATTGGCAAGAGCTTGACTCCTGGTAAGACTAGGTACGCTATCGCACGGTTAACACTTTTCTCGTAATTAATATGGCCATTCAGATTTGCGTGAGCTTCCGCTTTCCCGTGGTGAGGATAAACCTTGTAGTGGCACACCACACATTAAGGGTTGACTTCCTCAGAGACCCGCATCCAAAATTTTAACTCGAAAAGTTGTTACGAGATGAAAGTGACGCTGACAGAGACCAATGGTAAAACTAGAATGTGGGAACGCTTTCAGTTGTTGTGAAAAGAGGCCAGATCAAGGCATTTCCAGGAACGCAGAGCACTCGAGCTTAGCTTCTGACACCTAGGAAATAAATAAAGAACCAATGCCAGAATAAAATGCTTATTTACTCTGGTTTTAAAATATTTTATTTGCTTTTTCTTGCATTAAAAAGTCATTTCTTTTTACCAAACCTCACTGTTACGTTAATAAAATTACTGCTGTATACTTCAGAAATGTATTTAAAGAGATTTTTTGCACTTGTCTATCGTACTTGTATTAATAGCAATCTAATATCACAACTGTATTCCAAAAACATAAAATTTTACGTATTTTTAATCACAATTGGATTTTGTGCAGTAAAAAAATGGTGTCTCATAACCACCATAAACTTCCATGATACGGCCCTTAACACGAGAGGGCTTACAATTGAATTGTTTCTTATCGTCAAGATACGTGGATCTTCCTCAAAATCGAAGTACTTAGTGATGACATGCATGTGTTAAATGTTAATTACTATATTTTTGGTAAACGTAACTAACTAAGTAATTTTTAAAGCCGCTATTTTTTATGCTTTTCGAATTTTCTGAAAAATTTCTTTGCCGAAATACTTCATTTAGGCGGCCATCCAACTCTCCGTGGATTCTTGACCTGGGAAATTTAATTAATTGTCTTCAGTTTCACTCCGAAGTCGATTCTTAGAAAACTTCAGGAGTTGAGTCTCCGATGTCTGTTTTTTTATCTATATTTTACCCTGAGTTGCGAATTTTGAGAGAAGGTTGGCAGCTCCGGTCCCCAGGCAATAGCCACCCCTCCTTTCTCCCCGTCATCTCATACCGCTTCCATCTCGACGTTCTCCCTTTCTCCAAACCACCCGTCACTCCGCTCCCGCCCACCCCATTCGCCGCCTGCCCATGTTGTTCCCAGCACGACCCGATCATAAACAAGAGTACCGCACGTTGTCATCTGGGAGAGCGAAACTTTCTCTCGCCCTCCCCCAGTTCAACCCTCTCTCCTCCAGCTCCAGGAGAACAAACCCCTACCATCCCCCATTCCCTCAACCCTGCCACCCGTTTTCACACACGTCCAGACCTCTCCTACCCTCTTTCATCCTCCCCCGTCCACACGGGAGGATTTTCCAGCACTCTCGAGCCCACCTTTTGTTTCCCGGAGCGAACGTCACTGTGCTGTGGGTCTTCGTCTTTGCGGAGGTTTGCGCTGGACGGATCGTCGTTACGTGTGCGGGGGAGACCGAATTTCCGCTCGCGAGGGTGGCGCGTGAGGGCGATGAGTGGTGCGAAAGGGTAGGTCTACCAAGTTTCGCGTTTGTAGGGAAGGGATCTCGGCAATCAAAAATAAATCGCTCCCCGATGCAAAGGCATCGATGCGTTGTAAGTAGACGATATTTCGCGCTTTCTCCGCGACGCCGAGCGTTGAACCTAAATAAGACACGCTGGGGATACGTACGACCCTAAGTCCCGAAGTCTATTCCTTCCGCGACTCCATGTAAATTATAACTTACTACGCAAATAAGGATGCCATCCATAGTTATCTGTACACGGGCCTTATTTCTTGATCCTCATTCCATCGAACTTCTCACCGAAGATTTTCGGATTTAGGTGATTCTGAGCTGTATCAGCATAACTCAATCTGCTTTATGTTTTCAGGATCTTTCTTAGAAACCGCTGACAGCAGAGGGAAAATAATTGGTCAGCTTTACCAGATTGTGCAAATTTCGCTCCCTCTAGGTCTTAGTTATGATTGAACTCTATCTTCACCCATCATCACATCATTCAATACACTATGGTTTTCTGTCAAGTTCTTAGAATTTATGCCATTAATAGTACTGTAAACCTTTCATTTCCATCGAGTTAAACAAAGGCCATTTATTTCAATGTTAAATCAATGAGAGAAGTTTATCGTGAACATTTCCCATTTAAAATAATCAAAGGCCTTTCCCGGGAATATAACCAACGACTCTATTCCACACAAATATTTTGCAGTTCTTGAACCAAGTCCTGTATTTGCTGTTGTGATACTTGTATTTCAGTATTTCTTTGAATAGCAACTGCCCTCGAGAGAGAGTTCGATACAATGTTCGAGTAACCAGACAATACTTACAAATCCTAGGTGCCAACCCTGCCACCTTAATTGAACGGCTCTCGCCACTTGAACCAAAATTTTAGACATAAAGGTGGTTGTCAAAAGTTTTCATCGTGAGATCGCAATGAGGCCGCTTAGTAATGCATCGCATTTCGTGAATAGTGGGTAAAAAAAAACAATGTTAACTAAATACGTGGCATTACTGATCGTGAAAAGAGGCTCAGGTATGGGGAAAATGGTTTTTCTTTTCCCTTTCCCTTTCGTGGAGGGAAAGGAAGAAGAGATAAATAGACATGGGGCACAGGAAAGAGTGATTTGAGAGATCGAGAGAATTCTACGCTCTATGAAAACAGATTTACAAATTATTTTTCGTATTTAAATAGTGGTCATGCGTACGTGCGTTTTTTAAATGAGAACCAATGTACATTTGAATTTGATCACATACTTTTGCATAAATGGCTCGAAGTGTGGTCGTTGTCAGTAGGTTTGGTGATGGATGGTGAGCGTGTGTATGACCACTGATGCATGTTCGTTGCGACGTCGCCGTCCGGAGATTACGAGCAGATGGTAGGGTGGTTTTTGAAGCTAAACTTTCTCACCACCGACATTTATCGCCCACCTTTCTCTGACTTAGGAGTGAAACGCTAAAGCGAATTCGAACAGCGAACAGGCTATAAATTTACTATTCCCACCTGCGATGTGGGGGGGAGAGAGAATGAGATCAGCTGATGAGTTTAGCGGCGCGCGCAGGACTTCACATCAATGACTACGGCATGTATTTCCCATGGTGTTAGTACTTTATTCATATAATACTATGATCAAATCAACAATACTGTTGTGCATTACTAATGAACGAGTATTTCATCCATACCCCATGATGATTACATTTACGAGTAAAGTACTCGTATTTTATTTGTTATAGTGGTGTAATATTATTAATTGTTCTATGCATTACTGTTAATGTTTTGTTAATTCCAAATTGCTAATTATTGACCAAATTTATTCTATTGTGGATTATATAAATACACAGGGAACTCTCCGTAATGTTCAATGGATAATCACATGCTCATCCAACTAAAAAGGTGAAGGAGATTTATTTCTGTCGTGCGTCACTGCGGCAGACGATTTTTTTCTCCATAGAGCGAGTACGTTGCCGGACGGTTTAGGAGGGGTGTGGACGCGCGAGAGACGCTCGCGGTGACTCTGGCGTCCGGGAAGGTAGACTGTTGAGTCCTCGGGTACGAGGGGGGCGACGTGTTCTCGGGTTCCCGCGGCCAGGGGAAAGGAAAACTTTCGGGGTGAATTTCGGGTGGGAGGATGGTTGATGAGGAAACTTTTCCTCTGAAAGTTTTTCCTGCGCCGAAGGAAAAATTAGCAGATGCCTTATTTGACTCTTCCTTCGGGAACGAGATTGGCTGCATCGACGAAATTTCGAGTTGTTTTTTTTCTCTCGTGTTTGCTTTAGGTTGCGCCACTTTTGTTTGGCCTAAAATTAAAAAAATTAGTTAGGGTATCTTATAATGGGAAACCTGAGGGGCTATAAGGAGAACCCGAACGAATCATGTTTAAAAAAAACCGAGTTTCATAAAAATTTATTCCGAAAAATGACATTTACAAAGAACATTATATGTATATGTATTTTTTTATATATGTATATGTATATATGTGTATGTTATATGTATTTATTATACACTAAAACTTTTGGAATATCATGTTCTCCAAATTATTTCACTCCTGGGAAAGTCAGAATTAATGTCTATTGATGAATAGGTGCGTCAAATTTTTTTTTAATTTCTACACTTCATGAATATTGGTTTTGATGAAAATTGTTTAGATTTACATGAAAGCAAAGGAGATGCATTGAAAATATCATGTCTAATTTTTATTCTTAAGCATTGATTTTCATACCTTTAGGCTTTAAAGCTCTGAAATGTAATGGAAAAATAAATTATATGTATGCGTAATTGTAATACAGTATAGTACATTAAACGTGATAGATGTATAAATAAATATAATTATTAATAGATAACGGTCGAAGCAATGGTGAAGCATGAAATATATAACGCTAATTATACCTCTCGGAATTATTATGAGGCTTGCCGATAGCTATATCATTTGGTTTTGTTTTGTATGATAAATGCTAGATTGCCAATTTTTCAAGATTTATTTTAAAATATTGCTGACAAAAAGATCTTTTTGAGAAAAAGATAATTCTCTTTGATAAATGTGAGAATTTATAAAGAATTACAATTAGCAGCGACTTTTTAAGTCATGAAACTATAGTAATATGGTTTCATACTGGTATTGGTTTTTTATGGGTTTGAAATCGGCCATAAACAGAATCCATTGGCTTCGGAGTATGTTTACAAATGGAAGTGGATGTTGGCTCTTTGCCATATGTCATCCAAAACCACAAATGTGTTGGTATTCTACAGCATTAACAACAAAAAATAAATTTAGTAGCGTATCTGAACACGATCAATGTGTTCAACGATAGCAGTCAAGTTAAAGGTGTTTTAGAATCAAGGATAGGGGGATAAGGGTGTATATAATTTTTCCTAATTAAAAGTAAATTTGTTGAGACGTCCTCAGTGTACACCAACAAAACTCAAATATTTGACAAGACAGTGGATGACGTTTTCAATCCAAAGGCATAATAATGAGGTCTCCTCAAAACTCGAGGAAAGAAAAAAATTCCCAAGGGCAGAGAATACTCACCGAGAAATGCGAAACCAACTTTACGGAGGTAAAATAAGATACGGAGTGGGATAAAAAGAGGAAAACCTTAGCACCCTTAACATAAATTGTATTTAAACCAATGATCCAGGAAGAACTCGGACCAAAAATTTCAATTCAGTAATTTAAGTAATTTTCAAAGTCAATACCCATCAAAATAAGCTTACGTCAATCTCACTGGTATCGGCGATAACGGCTTCACATTTACTTAAATGGATAATCATATCGAATTTCCATCATTTATCGTCAGAGTAGTGTTGTGAAACTCAAAAAATCACAAGAATCAAAATATATTTTATGAAGTAAAATCCAATTGATTTCATAACATTTAGTTCAACTAACGAAATAGATGAATTGATTTAGCGGGAAACTTACTTCCTTAAATAAGAACGTACATTCTGGGAATTGATATTCTAGCAGTTAAGATAAGTTATGAGTGGACATATAGTAGCCTATACATTGATGCTATTACTTGCCTCTCGTAATATAGTACAACCTCACATCCTATCTAACTGTAAATCCCCTTAAAATTCCGTGGATTTCCTTCCATCCTTCATTCCGTCAAACTGGCCTATCTTATTCTCACTCCTCCCTTGTGTGCCTAACAACCTTTCCTCTATCCCAGTCTTTAATATCCCATTATCAAACAGAATGCTCTGTATCTTTCCTGCCTCATTTTGAATTCACCCAAAAATCCTCTCTCCTCCCCACCATACCTATTTTTTCCTCCTCTGTTTTTCTTTCTGTTCACTTCATCTTTTCCATCGTTGTCCACACCCATATTATAAAAGCCTTCAAGCCATGCCTAACATCTTACTTCAATAATAATAATTTTGCACTCTACAATACATCGCTCCATTTCAAAATTGCATATCATGACTCCATATTATACTCTAGGAATGCAACACAAAACATCAATGCCGAGGTTGGCCCACATAAACCTGGTTATAAGATAATTAATTAGCACAGGACTGGCACACTAATGATACTAAGAATCTTTCAAGCGGCTGAAATAAAACCATCAAGTCATAAAAAGTTGAACTTAGCAAGCTTTAAGCCAAACTCTCAAGAAGAACGGTCCGGGGAATGTCATTATCCGTGAATCAATAAATGAACGTGGGTTACGCGTATTTAAGTGTATCTAATTAGCTACAAGACTATGACGTGGTTGAGTTGCTCTTGTCTCGATTAATGGTTTTTGTATTACTAGGTGCGTCGTGGGTTCACATACGACAAACATGGGATACCTCTGTGTTTGAATATTCTAATGTTTAGAGCTTCAGATGAGCGGTCGACTTTAATGTGGATCATGTTGCTTTTATGACTAGTCACCTTGGTGTTGTAACTCCTGATCCCAATAATATTTGGCTTGATGTATCTCCGTCGCTAAAAAACCGTGACAGACATCGGTCTATTACTTTGACAAATTGGGAGTTTATTTTTTCTAAAAAGATAGGGAAAACAATTTTATCCTTCTATCAGAAATATTTTGGGTTAAAATATTTAATATTTATTATTCCATCATGAGACTGGATTACGCTAAATTTATTTATTTCTTCAGTACAAATATATATGTCACTTTAACTTACTCAACTACACATCATATTCATTCATTTCAGGCAATTTAAGCTTACTGATCATATTTCAAGCATTTTATGGGATTCGCTCCTTTCATTTAAAGCACTAAACGGTAATAAGCAGTAAAGAAAAAGCTTAAGAAGCGCAAAAAAATTCTAGATCAAGTCATAAGAGTCATTAGAGAATACATATTTTTGTGAAAAATGTTTATCTTTCTTAAATTTCGATTCTCTTTTTCTCTGTGGAAAATTTTCATCATTTTCAAACAATTATACTTCTCAATCTAAAATCTTTCGCCAAGTTTTAAAAGTCTGCTGGACTCCTAATGATTCCCTGTCTTGAGAATTTTTTCATAGTCAGCGTGGCATATGATCTTGGCCATATGCCACTGTGACTTTGGCGATTCGGCAACCAGGCGACGTTACCTATCAAGGGCAGCAAAATTCTTTAACATTTATTTGTGAAAGGCGCATCCAATACATTCTCTTGTAACAAACTGGTTACTCCTCGCGCCTCTCATATTTCCTCAATAATCACCTTTAATGTTACCCTATTTATTTGGAATGATACATTTATTCTGGTATTCCTATATTATCTTTCGCACAATATTTCGCACAGTATTGCTATGCACTGCAATAATTTCTGCCTTAAAAAACAATTTTTATTAAGTTCCAAGTGCTACTAGCGACACAGTAATGTATGTTAAAATATCGTTCTGCTGTCTGCGGTCTTCCGTTCATACCCGATCCAATCACATATATTAATTTTTATGATGAAAATGCTCTAAATCGCAGGAAAATCTCCTTTCAATTATGTTATAGAGTCGATGGATCTTCGTGTGCGCGGCGATGGATATTTATTTCGGGTTTCTCTAGTATTTTCATTTATTTTTATTTCTTGAATAATCCCATTGATACCGGATATTGATAAATTTAATACTTTGGAACGTTTGATTTTTCTATATTTAATGTGGAAAATTAACCCATAGAAAATTTAATTATAGACGAAAAATCTGATTCCGGATGTCTCCATTTGATGCTATGGAAAATATTGAACAAAAGATGAGTTAGCCTCAGCACTGGCATATGCCAGCTGATTTTGCCATTAAATTTCAATGTTAGATAACAATTATTCTAAATGTTACATAACAATAAATACTTAAATGCTCTCACAGTAAATGGTTGAATAAAAAACTGAGGTTCTAGGTGGGCTTTATCAAATAATTACTCATCTCTCATATATTTGAAAGAAATATTAAATTTTATTTTTTACTTAATTTTTATCATTTTCGAGTTACCGTGAGCAAATTATTACATTAAAATATTTCTTTGCACTCGAACAATCCACGGATAGCTACCATTAGAATATCAGAATAATGACAAAAACGTGTTTTGCCAGCATCAGTGCGTAATATCGTTGAATAGTGAAGGTATTCACTAGTGAAATACGTCTCTCTATGCCTTCTGTACAGCAGGTTATATATATATTTTCAAGTAATGGAAATGTAAAGCTACAGAAGAATATTGAATATCAAATGAGCTCAGAGAGAGTGAACATTGACATTTTTTACTCCTTGTTTTGTTCATGAAATAAATATCGGCTTTGGTTTTTTTTCAATCCAAGCACACGTTTTGTGGTCTCCTGAACACGTTTTGACCATTTTCCGATGAGGACGGTCCGTGACACACACTGACATCATATGTGTGGTTATATAAATGCTCGACCGCGTATGTGATTTGGGTTTTGTGGATGAATTAATTAAAAAAATATATGAACAACAAGAAATTGATACTCTGAATATTAAAAAAAAGATGGAACGTGCCGCCATTCGGTTGTCAATATGATAGTTTGATTACCAAGTTAAGTAAAACCATATTTATTAATTTCAAATGAATATTCAGCCATTTAGCGCTTAATGTCTGTAAGATCCGAAATTGATGTTCAAAATTTAAAAAGGGGGAACGTACCGCCATTCGTTTGTCAATATGATAATTTAATTGCTTAAGTAAAACTATATTTATGAATTTCCAATACATTTGGCCCAATGTGTCTGCAAACTCCGAAATCCACCACCAGTTTGACTAATTTATCCGGATTTCAATATGTGATGATGTATCGGAACGTAATGTATGCAACACATTCTGCATAACATCGTCAACATTTTATGCATGATAACTTCATTTTGTTCTGAACTGAGGAATTTAGAATTTCCCTGCACTGTTAAATGAATCCTCTCGGGTTCTCTCGATTTTGTACCCAGATTTTCATTGAATGCTTTTCTTTTCCAGCTGCATTCCATTACCTACTTGAACGACAGAGTAATTTAGTCTTATGAAAAATTCGAAGAAAATTACGTGGTCATTGCGTATGTATGGTTGATTACCGATACCCCTTGATGCCTCGATGATTACCGATACGCCTTGAGTCAATTAACGTCAGAAGTGAAAGATATAACCAGATTGAGAATACAAGAGACCTTCACTTATGTTGTGAAATTAAGCTTTATTCAATCACTTAATGACTTTTTTCTTTTAGGACCACCATGCTCAGAGTTTACACCAAGATAACTTGGAGGAGTTAGAAATATAGTAAAGTCATATATAGCTTCATTCTTATAATTTACCGGTCGATCGTAACGAATAATATTGGCTAAGCAGTAAAAATATGTGCTTCGGCCACTCACTATTTACAGGGCAAGATTGAAAAGTTAATCAATAAATTATGCATATGTATATCCATTTTAAATATTATACAGCAGTGGGCTGAGGTGTCGTATTCGGATCCAAAACTACATACGGCTAATTGGAATTGTTATAGCATTGAAGTTAATACCTTTAATCAACTTCTGATTGAATGAGATCGACTATCTAATGTTTCCATCCTAGAATAAGATGGATGAATGCTTCTTCGTAGAGCCAGAAACGGTCGTCCTCTGTGCCCACTTTATAACTGCTAAATATTTGAGGGGAAGGGTAGAAATTTCTGATACAAAAAATTAGACAAAAATTATAATTTGAGGAATGTGAATCGATTGTCCGAAAGGGATAATCTACGATATCAACTAAATTGATGACAGGAAATAAAAGTTTTGAATAATGAAAATAAAAGCTGTATAAAGCATATTACAAGAAAATTGCAGGATTCCTTGAGGTTACACCAGGCTTACCTGGAATTCAAGAAACTAAAGAATATACTGTCTCGGCTTAAGTTACAATGAAATCTCTTATTAGCATACTCGTGCGATTGATAGAAGTCGCTTCTTAGAAAAAATCAAAGGTATATGAATTTATGTTAGGGGTCAAATATTTCTTTTTGGCTTTGAAGGAGAGGGTTCAGAGTACTGTGACATATATTCGAAATTAATTTTATTTATTCTAATATCTGTAACCATTGCCATGTATTTTCAAAGTAACGATGAAATAAAACAAGGACTTTGATTAATTAAATTCGTGTTGAATTAAATAAGTTTGGAATAGAGTTGGTGCATAAATATTAAAATTAACTGATCTTTACGTGTAGTGAATATAATCAGATCATGATAACTGAGCTACTTTTTATTTTACCGATGAACTAAAATATTAAACCAATATCAAATGGTCCATCCTTTAACCAGAAGGCATATAGTATATAAAATTTACAATTCAGTCTTTTTGCTCTCCCTACATAAACAGGGAATCTTAATAAAAAAATTAGCATAATGAAACAAATGGTAGTCCAAAATCAGAAAAAAGACAATAGTTATAAATGTGCGTTAGAAAATGGTGCAAGAAAGAACCTTCGTAGGCATCTTTCCCATTTTACGAATGTCGTGTTAGCATTTCTGTGTTAGTAGCTGTTCTCCAAAATTCTCGTATTTCAAAAAGTAGCCGATTTTGCTCTTATGTACTCTTTTACGAGTACTTCGTAATAATGTTCCTCAGTACTACATTTGCAGCATATGCGTATGAACTATTCCCCTTTAGACCCAGGATTACTCTTTTTCGACACCAGGATAAAAATTAGCTATTAACATTTTCTGGCTAGGTTTCCGCCACTTAAATTCTACGAATAATCTCGAAAAATCTCTCCTCATTTTTCCCTAACAGTTTAGAGATATTTCCGCCATTCAGACATCTTTCTCATTTGCCTGCATTTCTCTTCACGATTTTTTAAAATTCAGCAATCTGGTCTTTCGGAACCAAAATTCTCCTTATCCACCTTGAATTTCCCATCTATTTATTAGATGGCTTAATCTCTTCTCCATTTACTTTTACGTATCCTATCCACCTTCCTTGAATCTCTTTCAGGTCCGTTGATAAGCTTTCACCCTTATCTCCTTTTTCATTAGTCCAAAAGGATGACTCCGTGCACTTCTTTTGTTGAATATTCAACTTTCACCATTTCCTAAATATCTCCATATCCTCGCATTGCTTTCTGCACGTTTTCTTAGCTTTAAATGAAGTTTGGCCTTTGTATTCCTGCAAATTCTTCTTTCCAACTCCGGGTTAACGTTCTTCAATGTCCTTTTCTCTCCTGTTTATTAGTGTTTGTGGCTGTATTGTTATTTAGCGATTGTTATTCCTACAGTTTTCCTTGCGGAGCATGATATCATGTTTCTAAGAATTAATCACTTTTCTCCAAAATTTTCATCCTATTATTTTCAATCTGACGTTCATTAAATGGTTATTGGCCTTCCTTGTTTTTAATCCCGTTAAAGTTTCAAATTCAGTCTCTATCCAACTGCATAAAATACATTTTGTATGCAGTTTATTTTCATTCTCTCAAATTGTAATTAGAATTCATGGGGACTTAATTATTGTACGAACATGCATCAACCAGAAATTTCTATGAATTGATGCTTCTCTGATAATCTTAGTGGTACATTCCTATACAGAACCTTATTTTTCATGTGCTTTTACACCTGTGCTTGTGTTTCAACGTAGCGATAGTTATTTTCCTGCAGAATTTGTTTTTTTTGTCGTATTGGGATTCAAATGAGTTTTTCACAATATTTCGAGAATTTGCAGATTCTTACCAATGCGCGTCGAGGTTTATGTTAACCTTAATACATATCCTTTATTTTTATTTAAAATTTCATTAGGATATAAAGTCTCCAGAAACTTAGCTATACATATGTATTGGTCTCTTTCTTCCTGAAGAGAGAATGATTAAACCCTGTCCACAAAAAAATCCTCTGGCTCAAAAGTCCCAAAATGAGCCTTTTCTTGGAGAAGATGGAACTGGAGGAAAATACGTTAAGCCATTCGAACGATTTTCGAGTCGTCAGACATAATTTATACGCCAAAAACCCTGACACATAGTTTTATTGCAGTAATAAATGTATATTACCAATAAAATTTAATGCCAGATTAACAGCAAGTAAATACGTCCATATCAATATAGAATTATTGGCTCTGCTATCATTCACATGAAAAATAGTATTCGCAGAATTTATCTGACTCTCTTTCCTCGTTGTTACTTTACACATTTTTGTCTTTAGGTTCCTTGTCACCGTATCTGTTGCTGTCTGTTAGATGAAATACTATAAATTATTGTACTACCCTTCTATCCTGTCTGATAAAACATTTACCTCAAGTGCAATTTTTAACAAATAATTTTGAAATCAATTGTCAATAATGGATTTGATATTTCAAAATTTCATGCGAGAATAAATTAATACCTGTTAATACTCTCAAGGTTCATTTGCATTTGAATCCTCTCCTTATATCGAAATATTTGCATAATTCACTCTGACTCTGGAAGATTTCGAGCTTAATGGGATTGCTTTTCGCAAGGTTAGTGAGCAACAATAACTGATACGAATAAAAGTGTATGATGAATTGTTCGTCGTTGGTAACAAATGATAAGACGAGCGTCGCGATGGGGTAAACATTTTTCACCCGAGAGCTTCATCGCTGGAGAGAGCAGATGGAAGGTGGCAGGTGAACCTGGAGTGAGCGATAAAGTACACGATTAAGCAGTCGGTCGAATGTGCTGGTGCGAAAGGATCTGATTAGACGTAAGACGGCGAATGCCCAGTGGAATTGGGGGTGCAGTAACAAATCCAGTTAGGAGATCTCCACCGTTTAATCATCGGCATCGTACGTGCATATATATTCATTCACATGGAGGCAGACATAAGGAAAAAAAGAATAGGAAAACATAAACGATGAAAAGAGGAAATGTGGGGAAGGCGGAATCGTGCAGATCACAAGCGCAAAAATATTTCCTTGGCCGGGACTTGAACATTGGATCAATATATATGCGCTTGTAATCTGCTCGATTCCGCCTTCCCCACCTCTTCTGTGTTCGTCCTTTTGTGTTCCTATCCATTTGTATGTGAATGAATATTTGTTCGTAATATGGGATTTCGTGTTTGAATGTGTTTGTGTATGTGTGTATATATATATATATATATATATATACAATATAAATATATGTATATATATATATATATATATATATATATATAATGGTGTGGATAAATCCAATAAGTGAATTATCTCTGATATTTATTTATTTATTTAACAAAGCAGCCAAAAACGGCACAAAAGCTTTTACATTGCCTGAAATATAAAATACACTATGAAAAAGAACGAGTAAAAGCAATAAACATTAAATGTAGTGGGAAGTCGATGGAATAGGGAACGTTGAGAGAGGCGGGAATTTGGAATCTGCAACAGTCTCAAGTTACGTGTTGGCCGAGGGGGAACACGAATTGAGAATAGAGGAAGAAGGTCATATATGATCGATGAAAACAACTTAATAAATACCTAACGTATTTTAAGGAACAAAAATATTTAAACGGGAGGAACCTAAATTTTAATTAATGAACTAATTTTCATGGGAACATTGAAACTCTTCAATTTAGAAATTCATGTTTGTCAGCTAATTTCGACCTAGCTGTTGTCCCCGCCAAATGGGTATATTAGAGAGGTGGATCGAATGACGATCAGTATATGCGTGGTATTCTTATAATTTTTAATCAATTAAATAAAGCTACCCATCTTATAACTTAACACTTATTATCCTTACCTTTATCTCTTCAGTAGGAATAGGTATAAATATATTCATATGGGTTTAAAAATGCCATGTAAATTATTCAAATACTCGTCATATTTAGCCCTGTAAGGCGTCTGATGTTTGAAATTGTTGTAAGAAGCGGCCAATTCATTCCCTCGTGGCGCTTTTTGCCTCTCAATTAGACCTGGCACCCAACAAATCACACATCTGGGTTTAAGCTAAGTAAGGAAATTTCTAGTTCTCCGATTATTTAGGTTTTGTTTTAAGTGAATATGAGCGTTTTCATTGAAACTGAGACTCTGCGGCCGCTAGCCAAACATTCTAAAGATTGACCGTCTCTTGTGACACATTGTTCCCATATTATTTTTAATACACGTGTTAAATTTTCCTTACTGTATTTTCCATTCAAGAGTTATCATTTTTCTTCAGAATTTTGTCCAAAAATCACTCGATATACAATGAAACATAAGAATGTATGAATGTGTGCGTATAACCAGCAATATTGTGGAAATACATACTGGATGAATACATAATGCTCTTATGGTTGGCTGATGAGACCACATTTTTTCCATTAAAAAAGTTGACTCCAGAATCTAAATTAAATTTTAGTGTTTTAATCGTGTGCCATAAAAATAAATTTCCTCTCGGCAACACCAGAGAACACTTTGACCTACAATACTAAAAGTTAAAATGTTAATAAATGGAAATATATGCTTATATTTGGTATAAGCTTTGATTATTTGTGTAATGTTACCAAAACAAAAGGACTCTGATCCACTCCGTTAAACTGTGTCTGTTTTTAACAAGTATAAATTCAAATAAATTGTAATTAGTTGTATCCGGAAGGCATCTAAATTGATTCTGAGTCAGTTATTGTATTCAAACGTAATTAGCGCAGAAAATTAATACCTTCCAATTTTCGTTGCTGTAAATTGTTTGCATTATTTTGAAAAAATATAATTATCATGCATCAAAAAATGTTACTCAACTCTCATATTTTCATTCATCGATAGTTGCTTGCCATGTAAATTTCCATCGCATGTGTATCTGCCATAAATAGAGAAAATTTTGCCGTTGAGCATAACTAATATTTGTATTTATGTAAATTATTACTTGTGATTCATCTAGCGTAGATTAGGGTTTTCAAAGCATTAAAAAATGTGCCTTTTAAAGTTGATAGGCTTGTATGTATTTAACCTGGGGTTTTGTGGGTGCGCGATAGTAAATGTGAGTAAAATGTTAAAGAAATAACTTCTTAGGCAAAGAAATCGTAAAAACCGTGGCATGCAAGGGAACCATCTAATCATAATCACCTTGTTGCTCAGCTTTTGTCTTTTTGAGGCCTAGATACATATGTATGTACGTATATGAAGGCATTGGCCATAGTTTGCTAATTCTCGAGGCATAAAATATTCTATAAATCAAATTCAAAGACGTTTTCTAACAGAATGAAACCCCGTTGTTTTTATAATTAACCTTACAACCATTCACATTATGGGTCGCTACAACTCCACCGTAGCTTCTTCACAGAACAATCGTAAGGAGCGAAATACAGTTTCCAACTACCAGATTCCTCATCAAATGATACAGAAAAATTTCAAATTCTATATTGCGTTTCTTTAATAATATATTTAATGAATAATTCCGCTTTACTTTGTCCATGGATGTATGAAATTCGTTAATAAGTTACCAAAACTTAATACTATTCAAAACAGGTATTTTTTTAGAAGCGGATGTTAAATCATTGCCACTAGATTTATTCCATAAGTTTAGTTTCATCTTTTAGTGATTTTTATGACTGCGAAATTTTGACCGCCGCAGGATATTTACATTATGCTTCTTTGAGACGGCAGTTTTAATGAATTTTGAGATATCACTCTCAGCTATGGAATATTTCATCCGGGAATGAAAGATAAAATAAGTAGTAGGGACGGTCAAAAAAGGAAAAGAATTGTTGAGAGAAATCCAAAGTCAGAGGGTTTTGATTGAGCCATGAACTCTTGAAGACTGATAAATTGGTGAGCGTTAGGTAAGCAAAGTCGGAGGAGCAAAAGGATAGGCACATTGGATGGAATATACGGAGGTAGAATGTGCCCGGAATTGGATGCTTTCTTTCTGTAATGGACTGTCACATTGTGACTTGTTAGGGGAGGATAAGAAATATAGCGGTTTTTGACCTGCGTCTGTCCAATATCTACTTTGAACGGTAGGCTAACATATACTACAATACTACCATAGGAAAGCTTTTTTCATCTATCTTTGAGGAAACTGGGTCAAACAGCAATAGCGTTCAACACCCCCTTTCCAAGTTACCGACGTGTTGATATTGACCCTGTTATCGCCATTACTTGATCAATTCAAAAAGTGAAATTTCCCAGAATGAGACGTATGAATACCGTGAGTCGGCAGTGGAAATTTAAGCATTTTTCAAGCTTAAGTAAAACTATTAACTACCTATCATTTTTACTAATTATCTTATCATTTTAACTATGTATGATTTCACCATCAGCCATGCTCGCATGCATGCACGCTATTTCTTCACTTGAACCGAGTGACCGAGGGTCGAAACGCGGGAATGTCCAACATTTTCTTCGTTTCGTGACGTAAAAGAATGATACCCCTTGCCGTAAACTATATTCCCCACAAAATAATGGGCGAGTCCCGATATCAATAAAGATAATTGAGCAATTTGAAAAAGGTGCTTTCCTGAGCGAGGGAACCGGCAAGAAATCGAGACGTGGACGGGTGTTGCTGGAGTGGAGGTTCGAGATGCCTGCAGTGGAAGGAGAGGGGTGAGGGAAATGCTGGGTGAGAGGAATTTGGCGCAGGAATCGGTAGGTAGGAGAGGAAGGGTGGGGTGGGGATGGAGGGATGCAGGGGAGCTGGGAAAAGCCAGAGGGTGAAGGGCGTAGCAAGGGAGTGTGGCAAGAGGAATCTCGGTAATAGCCGGTCCTCCGTCGGAAATAGTTTCCTCCAAGGTAGAAAATTCCCGCGGAGAATTGGGGTTAAAAGAAAAAGCGAAGGAGAAGAAACGGTGAGGAGTGTGTGTAAGAGTAGGAGGAAACGAAGGAAGGGAATGTTTGTTTCTTTTCACTCATAAGGCGAACTGAAAGGCTTTGCGACCTATTTCCCCTCCAACCTCCTCTCTCCCTCATTCTCTCCGACTAACCAATTCTTACGAGTACCTTCCTCCAGTGCCTTCTTCCCTGACCTCCCTGTTAACTCAAATTTCACAAGGACCGAGCAACTGACTGATTGTTCAGGGGAAACGTTGGTGATGGTTTTTAATTCGTATGGCACAAATGATACAAGTAATTTCTGGAGGACTATTTAACCAAGAATTATTCCGTGTTTTTACGAAAGTATGACAAGAAAACTATCAAATTTAGAAATTAAAAATAAGGATATACCATCGCCACATACAGTACCACACATCGCCACATAAGTGTTTATTAATGTCATTATTAAATAGTCCTTAATTTCAACCCTGCCAGTAAAAGTTGGAAGATATTATGAATTGCTCATATGTTTACAGCGGATATATTTTGCTATTATATTCACTGGTAACTATATGCTGATGCAAAGAGTGGCTGAATTATTCAGTATGTTGCCATTAGTACTTGAACTATTTGTATGCATAGGTCGATAACATATTTGTTCATTAATTTAGATTATGTTTCTTTGGATGGGAGTATGAGTGGATCAAAGAATGACGGTGGGAAAAGGATTAAAAATTACGTAATCCTGGTTTAAAAATCTGTTAAGGTAAAAGGTAAGACTTTGGCAAAAGCTTGGTAAGGTATAGGCTCGTGGGAAAAGTATAATAATTAATACTATAGAATATTCAGGGTAGTAATGAATGAGAATGAGTTATATTTACATGCAAATTATCATCCTCATTTTGCAGTTTCCTTCGAGCGGATAAAGATTCTAATCATAGTACTCACTCATAAAATATAGTGTGTAATAAGAGAGGTTGAAAGGAGATGGAAGTTAGGAAAGGAGATTGTGGAAGCGTAAAATAGATTATAGGAAGTTTTACCAACCACGTATCGGTCGATGAAATCCCATATGCCCTAAAATGAGTAAAGGGGAGTATAGGAAGGGTATCTTTCAAGTTAAAAAGAAAGTCGCACAGGAGAATATCGGATCGGTTACCATGAGGAAATTAGAAAGCCATGGATGCGCAAATAGAAACGTAGATGAGATAGGAAAACGGAAGAATAGAAAAGGTGATAAGGAAACAAAACAGCCATGAGTAAAATAAAAATCTTGAGTTGATAATCTGAAGAAACCTAGGAAATGGTGAAGAAATAATTTTTTTAATTCCTATCGAGATATTAAAGGGACAGGAAGGAAAGTTTTGTTATAAAGAAAAATAATTTGTTTATGAGAAAAGAAAAATGTATTCATTCTATTATAAAAACTATTTCATGTTAAATGATTATGTTAAGTATTAATGTAGTTAAAAAGTAATATGATGTTATGTTAAGTATTAATGAAAAAATAATATTAACTCAAAGTGGAGGTAAAAAATAAAATAACGAATGGTAGAGATTGAGCAGATATTTTACCAGAAATGGAATAAAAAGTCAACAAGCAGTGGACTTCAATTCAACCATGCTAGGTCACATAGTGAGATAAGAAAACACTGGAGGAAATGAAGATCGAGTATATGTATAACATACTAAAAATATTTCTCCAAGGTACAGAAAACATTGGAACCAATAATATACAGTTTACCTTTATACAGCTTCATTCATAGAATTTACGAGTAATGACTTTAACCTGAAGACCTTTATGGTTCATTAACAGTTCCATGCCAAAATGGGGAAATGTAGCAGCAGGTCAAGATAATAAGTTTGATTTCATACATAGTAAATATAATGTTAAGAATTGTCAGCAAAAGTATTTAAAAGTGGCCAAATTACCGCCGAGGAGAAGATTAATTTTGGTGTAGCTGGAAGAGAGAGACTCGTGATCCCATTCCGGCTATGACACCATCAATAAAAAATAATGCAGAAAATATTTTTTTCGTAGTTCATTCTTGTTACCCTTTTTTTACAAAAAATACGTTTGACAGAGTACCATGATCCAAATAAATAAATGAATTTCAGAAAACTCGAGAAATAGTTTATTCGACGCATTATAAACGTATTATATACGATACTGGATGGAGTATGAGGGTGAGCGGCGACAGCCAAGAGAATAAGTTATTTTTACTTTGTGACTCGTGTCTTTGACACAACGCGAAAAAATGGTAACAGATGCATGGGAATGATTATTGTTAGCTATTCGATGAAGAGGGAGTTGAATGCAAATAGGTCAACGAAAGCGAATGTGGAAACGGCATGAATGGTAATGGAAGAGAAAAGATTTTCTGGTGGTATCCGGAACAGAAATGTTAGAAATACGGTGGCTGAATGAAGGCAGAGTATGTAGATGTAGATCTGATGGATGAGGAAGTACGTATAGTATGAATAGTTATTATGTTGAAGAGTATTTTGAAGGGCTAGGTTTTCAAGAATGCCTCGCACTTGTGTAATAGCATACAGTCCACCTCCAACCCAACCTTGATTTTCAGGCTATCACTGCAAATAAATTTTTGTGCCAATTACTTTTAGATAACTGTATTGAAAAATGGCTTTCCCTCATCATTTCTCAGCACATTAATAATTTTCTAAGTGTGTATTTTTCTGTCCATATATCTATACTTTTCGTCCAAGGTTTCCATTTTTTATTTGTTAAAAACAGTTTTAAATTACTCTTTCGCGCGCTTTAAGAGCTCATAATTCTAGTTTGTCCCTATGTAAGCTGCAAGTGTTCATAATTTCACCAGAGCGTTGAAGCCTTGCCATTTTCTCTTTTGAGGTTCATCCCCTTACAGTCTTCTACCTGACCTTTTCTCCCCAATCAACTTTCCTTAACCTACCCTTTCTTTTTGCCTTAGCTGCTTCTCACTGCCCCTTCCACAATCCATATCTTCCTTTTATGTATACCTTTTATATTTCTTGTTCTTGATTCTTCTCGTAGCTCCTAACCTTTGGCTCTAGAACCACTACTTCTAATATTTTTATTTTATTTCATGCTCCTTGGTAGCCTTGAGCGCATTGGTTTCCTCTTTTCAACGGATGCTTTTGCAATTTCCGCCCGTAGACGTTTTCTCAGGCAAGTGAGGAAAATATTTTAAGATACTTTTTTGTCGTTAATAATAAATGTGTGAGGTACAGTTAACGAGATAATCAAGGTGAGGTGTGGGGGCTAAAATGAGATTGAAGTAGCTGCTATGGCTTTGTTTTCCCATTGATGACTTATGAGGTATAAATCAATTATTGCCACCTTTAAGAATGTGGTTTGTAATGTTTTTTTTTAGGTAATCTACCGGTTAAGGTAGGTTTTTGGATGGACCCAACTATCAAACAAACATTTTGTGACTCCCCACCTAGCAAACTAATCTATATCAGGTCCCTCTTCATCTCGGTGTACTTCTTTCCTCCCTTCATCCCGTCCAACATCCCTATCCTGTTCCTACCCTTACCTCGCTTGCCCAACATTCTTCCCTCTATTACCCTCTTCAACATTCCACTACCGCTCAATACGCCCTTCATCCATTTTTCCTGCCTCCATAGGATTTCTCTCAACAAACCCCTCTCCTCCCCCACCATTTCTAGTACTTCCTCATTTGTTTTCCTTTCGGTCCATTTCACCTTTTCCATTCTTCTCCACACCCACATTTCAAAAGCCTCCAATCTACGTCTATCCTCCTGCTTCAGCGACCACGTTTCCGCGCCGTACATAGCTACGCTCCATATCAGAGTTTTTACGAGTCTTGTCTTAACATCCCTACTCAACGTCCCCGTCATCAACTCCCTCCTCCTTGAGAAAGCCTCCTTGCCTAGCGCAATTCTTCTCCTTACGTCCCTACCACTTTGACCGTGTTGGTCCAAAACACTTCCGAGATATGTAAACTGTTCTACCTGCTCTATTTTTTCCCCGCCTATTTTAATATTTAGCTTAGCCTTTTTCTTTCTGGAAAATCGCATAACTTTTGTTTTATTAATATTAATTCTCATCCCATATTTATCGCACTGAACCTCCAATTCACTCAACAATGCTTGCAACCCCTTGGCTGACTGAGCAACTAATGCTTGGTCATCAGCAAACCTAACCGATTTTACGAATTCCCCTCCGACTTTCATTCCTACCTCCAGTTCTTCCCATGCCTCTTTAATCATTTCCTCTACATATACGTTGAACAGTACCGGTGACAATGGGCAACCCTGCCTTACACCTCTTCCTAACACTGCCCATCCGGACTCTCCGTTCCCCACTCGCACCTGAGCAGTCTGAGACATGTACAGGTTGCGGATCAGTCTCCTGTCCCTCCAATCCATTCCTATTTTCTGCAATACACGCATTAATTTTTCCCAATTCACTCTATCAAACGCTTTTTCGAAATCTACAAAACAGGCAAAAACGTCCTGATTGTATTCTATATTCCTCTCGACTAGTGATCTCATTACTGCAATGGCATCACGCGTACCTCTTCCTTTCCTGAACCCAAACTGATCATCCCCTAAGTAACCATTTGCCTTACTCTCTATCCTTTTGTTGATGATCCTGAGAATAACTTTAGCTGCGTGGGATATCAAACTTATTGTTCTGTAATCCTCACATGACGAAGCCTTTGCCTTTTTTGGAATAGGAACTAACATGATCTCACAAAATCTTCCGGCCAGATTCCTTCCTCATAGATACTACGAATCAGTCCATATATGGCCTTTTTCCCACCTTTCCCTAACCATTTCAACATTTCTACAGGAATATTGTCCACCCCCATAGCCTTATTTGCTTTCATCTCCTTTAATGCCCTTTCTATTTCATCGTCGAGTATGCCTGGACCTAAGATATCTTCTTCTACGTCATGATCCTTTTCTATGTCTAACCTTGTCGGCCTAAGTTCTTTACCATACAGTGTTTCTATATATTCCTTCCATCTCTCTTGGATTTTTCCTGGTTCAACTATTATCTTACCCCATTTATCTTTAACTGTTAGCACAGATCTTGCCTTCTTACTTCCCGATAATAACTTAACCTTGCTGTATAGAGCACCAATTTCACCCTTCTTCTGTAAACTTTCTATATCCTCGCATTGCGTTTTCCACCATTCTTCTTTTGCTTTATTTGTGGCCCTTCTCAGTTTATTGTTTAACTCTTTGTACTTCATTTTGCCTAACTCTGTGTTTACATTTTTCCATCTTCTTCTCTCATCCATCTTTGCAATCATCTCATCCGTTACCCATGGTTTCCTTATCCTTTTCCCGTTAACGGTTCCTATAGTGTCTTTAGCGGCTTCCAATATCCCTTTCTTGATACATTCCCATTTTTCTTCGATAGTACTCAGTTCTTTACCGTCATCCATCATTTTCTCTACAGCCTCCTGATACTCCTTCCTCGTTAATTCATTTACTGCTTCTAAATTCCATTTTTTAGCCCGCCGCCCTTGCCTTATCTTCTTGAAACGAACATTACATTTCATAACAACTAAATTGTGGTCAGAGTCCGCATCCGCTCCTGGGAAACTGTGCGAATTTATCACACTGTTCCTAAACCTGTGCATAACCATAATATAATCTAACTGATACCTTTCTGAGTCACCTGGCATTTTCCATGTATACCTACGCCTTTTGTGGTGTCTAAACCATGTGTTAGTGATGACTAACCCCTGTCTCCTGCAGAATTCAATTGCTTTCTCCCCGCGTTCATTCCTCGTGCCTAACCCATAGTCCCCCACCTCACCACCATCTCTTCCTTCGCCTACCGTCGCATTCCAATCCCCCATCACTATCAAATGTTTCCCTGCAGGAACACTCGCGATGATATCCTCTAACTCATCATACATCCTATCGACTTCTTCCTCCTTGTGGTTGCTCGGTGGCATGTATACTTGAACAATGACCAAGTTCGTCGGCTCTGCTTTAATCTCTACGAGTAAAATTCTATCTGTCGCTTGCTCTATGTTGACTACGCTTCTTCCTACCCCTTTATTTAAAATTACGGCAACCCCTCGTTGGCTCTCGTCCCCGCCGCTGTATATTACTCTATAATTGTCACTCCAGTAATCCCCGCTATCCTTCCATCTCACCTCGCAGAGGCCTAAAACATCTATGTTACCTCTTTCCATCTCTCGCTTAATATTTTCTAATTTGCCTCTCCTCAACATTGTCCTGACGTTCCAGGTTCCTATTCTAACTACTTTCGTCTTCTTCTGCATCTTCTGTCCTGCTGCTGTTATTTCTCCCCCGCAAGGATTTCGTGGGATGACGACCGCGGAAGCCTTGCCTCCCCCGCTGCCGGGCACGACACACGGCCCCTTGGGCCGAGTCCCGCAGTTGCCAGGACTCAATTTCTGTTTTGCGTCCATCATATTTTCTTGGGAATGATAATTGAGGTGGTTTCCCGTTGCCTTCCTCAATAGTGTTTTTAACGTGACACCATCACTTAATGGCCGCCCCACTGGGGTCAGACGCCATTGCAGCCGCCTCACTGAGGAACAGACGCTGCGTGGACTACCTTTCGTCTGGCTCCTAACCTTCGACCTATCTGGCATGGGTGACCCTTCCAGGAGTAATTATTATTACTCCCGCCAGCACAGCTCTAGGGGTCATCGGAACACACAAGCCCTTCCACCACGACAAGGTTGTAGTCCATGGGAGGGGGTTTGTAATGTATGTTCACATAATTATTAGATATTCATTATTGTCTAAAGCCTTACGAATTAAGAATATAAAATAATCTGGATTGCTTTTACATGATTTATTAGAAAGGATCATTCTGCGTCAATATCTATAAATGCGATTGATAAACCGTGGAAATCTGGAAAAGTATACCCGCAAATATTCAGTTCGATTCCAAATTTTAGACGAATGTTTAAGGTCATAAGACAGGCATTTTTGCAATTCATAACTCTATTATGATACCAATACGATACTCGTATATGCGAAAATATGGTTATAAAGACTTTGATATAGGGTTTTAATTTGAAACAATACCGTTGAATTGCACATGTTATAAAATTTGTTTATGGAATGTATGCCAGCGGAGGTTACATTTGTTGAATATGAATGTTAAATGTATTAATTTATAACATGCATTGTTGCACGGGAATGAATTTAAAGTGAGCATATGTAATTCGATGAAGGTTATTTTATTAAGTTGTACGTTTCCTTTTATTCTCATTCCAGTCATTCGGCATGGCTATTCCTTAATTTTGATGATTTGATTATTACTTATTCGGAAAAATTATTCCAAGCTTTTGGTTTACCTCGCTCACATAACGCTTTCTCTCTCTCTCTCTGGGCCAAGCAATCGGAGCACCTGGGCGCTTTAAAACATCGCAGATCTCAATGTAAATTAGTTTTCTTAATAGCTTTACTGGTAGAGCATCCGCCCTGCAAGGTCCGGTGTTCAAATCCCGGATAAGGAAATATTTTTACGTTTGTGATCTGCTCAAATCCGCCTTCCCCACCTTTTCTGTGTTCGTCTTTTGTGTTTTCTTATCCCCTTTCCTTATATCTATTTCTATGTGTGAAATAATATTTGTTCGCCGAATGGCGGGATTTCGGCATATATATATATATATATATATATATATATATATATATATATATATATATATATATATATATATATATATATATATATCCCTTAAGTAATAAAACTGGTCACGGACTTAATGGTTCTTTACAAGTTGTGCTTGACAAGAGTTAACTTTTATGTACTGATTGTGTTTCTGAAATGCATAAATATTAAAGATAATTAATGTAACAAAATGATATTTTAGATTTTTAGGTGTCTTCACATAATAACATGCCGATTCATGTTCCTTAGCTCTATATCCGTCGCTGCTCATATTCACCCTTTATGTACTTGAAGTAGGACTGAGTTAAGCTTACGAGGATATCACCCTTGACAAGAATACATCGAGAGCATATGGGGATATTCTTCAACCTTCGTAGTGTTTGGTAGTAAATAATTGATGTGGTAGGTGTAGTTGATGAAGTAAAATATAATTTTGGCGCGCAAGGCTATTTGGATGAAGCTATAATCTTTTGAGAGGCCCGATATTTCAGCGGAAAATTGCCATCTGGCGCACCAAATAACGCCAGGTGTGTCTGTCCGAAAATTCACCAAAGCAGTTTGTACAAGTCTAACAAAATTTAATGATCATGGAAGTTTTCCGGGATTTATATGCTATAAAACTTTGATTAACAATCATTTAACTTGCAGTTCATGAAACAAACAGTTGGAACGCAATGACGATGAGCTTCCATCGAAAAGAGATACAAAGCGGTCTTTCAACATTTGAATATTTGACGAAATTTCAACGCTTTTTATTTTCTACCTCGAGTTAAAGCATAGTAATAAAATACTCAGATATTACGAAATATAGGATACTTTGTATCGCGTTAAATATTTTCTATATAGCCTGTTATTTACATGAAGCAGTCGTGAACAACCCTGTACTAACTTGAATGATGGTTTGTAAGCCTGGAGCGCTTAGGTGGACTCTGTTTAGTGTTAAAAATATTTGAAAATGCCACGGTAAAATTTCTCTTTTTCATTTTTATAATAAAAACCCAATTTTATTCAAAAGTCATTTGCATTTCATTCATTTACTTTTTTTACATGAAATTCATCTTTTTACTACTTGTTAAATACTTTTGATATAAAATAGTTAACATGTGCGAATTAATGTAATACTGTTAATTTTTCCTACAAGAATGGAAAGGTTTTTCTGACCAATTGGAGGACTAGGATGGTGCCTCACCGTTTCAGATGTTTGCTCAAATAGCTTTAGCTAGGGAAGGTTATTTCGGTAATTTATTGGTCTTGACAGAGGTGAATGTTACTATAGAAATATGAATAAAGCATTTCATTTTCTTTCTGTGAGAAAAGTATCGGATAACAACCAGTTCATACAGTTAACGACGGAAGCTCAAACTGAGAGCCTACGCTTTGGTTACCCATTAGAATCACGTATAATAATAGATGTAACATGTGGTGCTCGCGGTCCGGCTATCTTATCATTACGTGGCAGCAGTCGCTTTGTGTCCTCCAGCTATGCTGCGAGAGAGCCAACTTTGTGCAGTTGGGCTGGTCGGTTCACCGAGATGCATAAACCGATGGTTGAAAAATGAGAGAAGAGAGCGCAAGAGAGAGGCTGAATGGAATTCGCTGGGTGCGGAAGGGTGCAGCGAATGGGGTAGCCTGGACAGGGGCTAGGCTTCCGCAATGCTCTCCCCGCCCACTCCCCAGTACGCAAGGATTTTCCATAAGAGGAGAGGTACCCGGTGGTTTTGAGACGGATGAAAACGGAGGAGAGAACCGGAGTTTCAGGGGTGCCACGGGAGACGTAAGGGCTTTCGAGGAAGGAAGGTTTCCGAGAGGGAAGGGGAAAGAATGAGGAGGGTTTTCCTCGGGTCAAGGAAGGATCACCACGGAGGCATGAAGAGAGACGCGGGGAGAGTCGGCGGGGGGTGTCGTAAAAAGTCTCCCGCATCGCGGGGAGCCGGTGGTTGGGGAAGCGGAGCCAAATAGATCCGGGTTGAATGTGTCGAGGGAAGGAACGGAGCCGGAAGTGATGATGAGAAGGAAGCAGACGATTACCAAGGCGTCTTGTGTGAACCTGTTTGTGGACGAATCGAGATGTTGAAGTGACTGGGCGACAATTTAAAATCAGGGCCCTGGGAGTTATATAATACCGCCTTTATTATGATTGTGTTTTACTGTCCTTGACAGTAATAAACTTTTTAAGTTACTCTAAATGATAAAAATCGTATTCTACGGATTACGGCGATACCACATCAGTAGAAAATTTACATGCATGTCTTTACGTTTACTAAAAGACATACCATTTATTCAAATATGGATGTTTGCAGAAAGTCATGTAGTGAACACTCCTTTATCTGATAACAGAAAATTAAATAAAATGAATTGTATACGATTTCTCCTAATAATTCATTCATATCCAATTAAATAGTGCCAGAACAATACAAATTGTTCCTTTTTCAATAAAAGATCCATGTTGTCGTGTGGCAGTGAAAGGGTATCCATAGCAGCTGATTACATAGACCCAAGATCCCATTAAGTATTTTTCCAGCGAATTTTTTTATAAAGACACTAAGATAATGAGACTCGGCTCCCCTTTGATCGTTAACTCACGTATAGAAATTGCCCAGAGGCTTTGAAAAGCTGGAAGTCATTTTCCGCATGGTTGCATGGAATATATCACAAAATTTTTACCGAGGTCAAAAAGTTTTCGCGAAAAAACTGTCATTTCGGCTCTTCCCGCTACCCTAACTAATTGGCTTCCATAAAATGAGTGTGAAAAAAAAGGAGTACATTGCGACTGAGAAAAAGTTTTCACTCGCTCAGTGAATTAAATTGGAGAGCAGAATAAAAAGGTACTCTAATGAGAGGAGCATTGCATTGCGAAGAAATGGATACTTAAGTAAGATTAAGAAACTTTGGGCCGAGACAAGGATAAATGGAGATGGAAGAAATGGGCAAGATCAAAAATGACCTAAGGAATGAGTTGTAAAGGAAGGGGAATCGTGGAAGATTAAATAATAAGGAAAAATAAACGAGAAATATCTGGGAACTATAAAGTATGAAGAGCATAAAAAACTTCCTCGTGAAAGAGTGTGTCCACGCAAACACAAAAATATCAGGCGTAAAGGGGAAGTCTGGTTCGGAAGAGGCTGTAAAAAGTTTCATCAAGGGGTGATGAGAGCTGGTGCTGGGGACGGCGCAATGATACGTATAAATGCCATTTTTCCGAGAATCAAGTATGGGTCATATATTAAAAGCAGGATTACTTATTGCCATTTGTTTCATAACTTTGAATGCTAAAAAAAAATGCCGTAAACCTTGTTAGAAAAAGCTTAAATGTTGAAATACAACGGGCATTTCATTCAAAACTAAATATATTCATATTACCATGCTACAGAAACGTTTGCTTTGATATCATGATCGAGAAACCCGTTTATTTTTTTTATGTAGCTGTAAAAATAAATATATATATCATTAAAATTTAAATTCAAATTCCAACAACGTGATAATATGAATCATTGAAAATAATTTCATGAAACTGAATGCGTTTGGAAATGTTAGGAAATATCTGAAGGAGACCCTCCTGTGAGTTTTGTTGAAGTTGATGAATACAGTCGTGCTTGCTTTTTTATTCGTAAGTCATGTACTAAAAAGGGAAAAAATAGGTGTTAACGATAAAAATATGTCCTTATATATATCAATAATTCCACTTTAATCACTTTCGACCGTTTGCTTCTCTACGTCAAATAGAGCGATGGCTTAATTTGCGCTTTTTTACAATTTCAAATCGTTTATCTTCATTACGTTTATTAGAAAAGACAATTGTATTTTTAGGCTTTAATTTTTTAATGTTATTGCTAAAATATATATATGTATATCAAAACTTGATGTCGCTGCATTAACTAGAAATTGAGTATTATTGTTTTCTTATAAAATGTATAACGGGGAGTCAAAAATGTAAATAAAAAGGAGGTACCATGTTATAAAATGTACGTATTTGTAAGGGAAAAGGGAGTACTTGTTAATTATGTTTCAATGCAATAACATTTACCAGGTGGAATAATATGGTAATATATTTTTCAGGTAATTATCAAAAGTTATCACCAGAGTTAACAAGCATATCCATCAGCTTAATGATGGTTAGTTCTTTGGACGCAGCTTACGTAACTAACTATAATACCTATACGACGAGTGAAATTCACATATCAGAGATATAAGGGGGGTGCAGTTCATTTTTCTGGTGCTACCTGTTGTTTTACAATAAGAGCAGGTACTCGAATACCACATAGCTTGGGTAAAGCAAGTGACCAGAGGCTGAGTCGAACTCAGCCTTCTGGCAAAAAAAGCTAACCGCTGAACTACCACGCTCTTAATGAATACATGAGGTTTAATTAAGAATTATTATGTTTAAAAACTTATGGCTTGAAATGTGTTTAACTAGATTTAAATATACACTGAATTATTGAAACTATACCGCAGATGTGGAATATAAAAAAAAATATTTGAGAATAAACTCCTTATCCAGAACCAAGCTGCAAGATACGTGTAACATCTATTAATAATTGAAATCATTTTAATTGTTTTAGAAAATATAAGGGATTTAAGGATACAAAAATATGATATGAAACCAAATTAATAAAATGGTCATATTTTACTCGTTTTTAATTTTTTAGGAGTTAACATGGTACATTCGCTTTGATTAAAATACTTCCCTCAAATCTCAAACGACACTATGTTATTCCTGCAGGCAAAAGCGATTATTTTAAATGAAAGGAAAAATGAACCTTAGGATTGATACGTGGGCATAAGAAAACTCTCGAGCACACACGATTTCCTCAAATATTATATTTACCGTTTCTTGTGCCTTCCTCCTGAGTTTTCTTTCTTTTAAAGGTCTCCTCAGCCAATTCAAGCGTGGCAACATATTCCTATTTACTTTCAATTTCCTCCCATTACGCCCAACCACAGTACTACTCCTCCATCCACCTGGCCTCCCTGAGACATCAATCTTTTCTACTGTTTTGCATTACGCATGGTGCTTCTCAAAAGGGAGAGTGTTTCCTGAAAGTGAGCAGCGCAAATAGCACGAAAAGTATTTATTGTCAAAAGAAAAATAAAAACTCTAAAGGAAATCTTTTCGGAAAATTAGCATATAGGTTACATCGCGGGATAATAAATGTGTAGGATAAAGTTAGGCTACATTGAACTTTCCGACTTTGCGTTAATATGCCAATTTATCATTCCTGTCCTGCTGTCGGTAACTAAGAAGCATCTATATTAAAAAAAGACCGATTGACAGGCTATTATATTTCGCATAGTGCTGTGGGAGAAAATTGTTGTGGTAGGAAGAAAAATTGCGATAGCGAAAGAAATATTCAAGAAGAAGGAAATTGATGATAAGTACAATAACTGAAGAAGTTAAGTAAAAAATGTTAAAGGTATTAATATGTGGTAATATCCTTAGAAATGGAATCCATAACCTTAGCCTTGGGAGAAATGGATGAGAGTTCTTGGAAGTTTGCAATGTGAAGATGGAGCTTTTAAAGACGCATAGAAGGATGAGTTCCATATGTCATTTTTCGTGTTGCCTTTAACGTGATTTAATTCTCTATGACAGTTTCATTTTGAGTTAAAGGAGAATGTCTAACACCTGTCAATAGTTTTGAATGTTTTACGATAGATGAAAGTCATATTTTAGTCGTAAACTTCAAATGGCATGTAAATCCAGAGGTGGTCGGAAGTTTGTTAATTTTAGGTCAGGGTAATGGTCACCACGCCCTGGTCGGGCCAGGTAGCGGTTCGTTTCTTTTGTCTGTGAATCAGTGGTTTAAAGAAAGTACAAGGGAAGTGGAAAGTGTCCGACCTAACAAAGATACAAGATACTTTTTCTGAAATTTTCTGTTATTTTCTGAGTCGGAAACTTTTCAGACCACCTAAGTAACTAGTACCCCAACAGTTAAACATTTTGGGGAATTTCGGAAACGTCGTCCTGATTTGAACCTTGACCCATTGGTCCAGGCTTGGAGGCTATCACGCAGAATTACAAAGTTATTAATATTATTAGTAGTCTATCGGTTAGAGAATGATTTTGATTAATTCAAGATTAATTACTCCAGCATTTCTAAGTTTTAATTACGCGAAACTAAATATGTTCAAACCGCATGTTATAATAATTACTTTGTTTTGGTAGAACCAGTCCAGTGTCTTGTATTAAAAATCAATATGCGACACTACTGATTTCCAAAATATTACTATTAATTAGTAACAATTGACCACATTTCGTACTAAGCTTTACGTTGTGTGCTGAACGCATATTCCAGGTTATGGAGCTAGTTTCTATTCCTGTTCCATGGGAGGTTATCTGTGTCTTAGTGTCAGAAAAACGCACTTCCTGAGATCAGCTCTTGGGAACATAGAATCCTTGTGACATTGTTACCGATATTTGAATCCGAGAACCTACGCCCATTAGCCGGCTGATCAAAAATGAAACTGTATTAGTTGTGAGGGTCTATAGAATTTGCACATAGATATGCCATCGCGAACTCGGAATGTGAGATTCTGTAGGCTTGATGTCCAAAGAGCAAACAGTTTCACGACATAATCAATAAAAAACGTATTCTTTAAGCCAGAGAAGTTTGTAACTGCACTTGTTGTAAAACAATCATTGAAGATAAAATTAAATAGAAAATTAACTTAAGTCCTGTGGATTTAATAGATCATTATTTTTATTTATTGAATAGTTTTATGAATTTCTGTTCGCTTTTTAGACGAATTACTTGCAATACGAAAATTGGAGTCTCAACTAAATCAGTACCAATGATCATAATATTATATTCTAATTTTTACTTCAATTTGCTTACTTGTTGTTTACTTAGTAGAGAAATATATGGCATTATCAGTATCATCCCTATGTTCATCAGCAGGCATCCATATTTCCAATTTATGATGAGTGCCGATATAAACAATGTTTATTCTGTGTTCACATAGGTTTAAAATTAATTAGATGGAAATTTTATCAAATAATTCTGGGAATATTCATTTTATTTCTATGATAATTTAATTACATTTTCAATATTAATAAAATGCTATCAATCAAAAAAAATATTTCTCGATTAAAATTGATTTTTCGGTTTGACCTTTCCTTTTTGATCTGAGAATTACGCATGTATCAGCTATAAGTAGGTTTTTAAGCTTAACAACGAAATTAAATGAATTGTACTCGTAAAAAAAACAAATTTTTCTAAAAGGGAACATTATTTGATTTCGAATAATATTGCATTTAAAATAATTGAAGGAAATAGTAAAGGTAATTTAATGAAATCTTAAATCTTAAACGAAATTTACATCCAATTTTTCCGCTATACACTTGTCCAAATAAATAACCAAATCTGGTTACATATTGTCAAGGAATCATCAATTTATTAGTAGATATGTGCATATGCTTGCGTAAAACCTATAATTACAGGGCAACACTCCAAATGATACCATTGGGGTTAATGGAAAGTAGAGCAAATATTTTTCCTTCAGTGACCCTGTATTCTGACTTTGGAAATGACAAACCCTAATTAGGTCAGATGGAACCCATATTTGGGCAATTGACATTATAAGGGATAATCCCTATGAACATCCTTCCATTAATAGGAGATATGGTAATGACGTTGGTAGTAGTTAGATAATGCTATTTCCGGGGATATTGGTCAATAATGCAGATTAAAGTAACCCTGGAATGCTGCAAAACATTAGTGCACGAGACACGGGATCGCTTATTCGTCCAAATTAAATTGATTATATTTTCAAAAGTCCATACCAGATGTAAAAAATTAATACTCATATAAAAGTTTTCATAATATAGTATCATTAACTGTGTAATGTAATCATTTATTGCAAAAAGCTTTTATTTTGCAAAAATTACATTGAAATTTCACGCTGTAATCTGACATAATCTCATTATATAAGAATCAATTAGGTCAAAATCAACGGAAGAGGTAAAATGAAAATTGAATAAGTTATTAAATGAGATCTCAGTTCTTTCTCCTAATCTCTTCAATTTTCTCAAAATGGTTTTTTTGTCCGATCGACGTATGACTTTTTTGCAGGAAAAATAATGCGGGACAATTTGATGTTGGAAATAAAAAAATGGCTACGTTTTAAAGTACCTGGAGTAAATAAGGTGTATGTTGAAATATTTTAGATAAATTCTACCAATTTTGGGATTGCGTTTGGACTGGTGTTTACTGGTTTCCCCCCTGACTGACCCTGGTTTGAAACCCGGCGGTGGCAGAAGTTCTCAGTCGCATCTCGATTCCTACTTTGGATGTTACGTGGAGAACCCTTATAGAGAAGTACGCTTTCAGCCCAAAATCATCAGTTTTAGTATGAATTCCTTGCTGCCTTCCGTCAAGAATGAGCTAATTCCGACGACGCGTTTCTTTTCACGCTTCGCCCATTTCCTACCAATCCAACCTCAGCCATTTATCCCCTAGCCGTGCAAATGACCTCCACTGTCGGTCGAATCCCTTAATAACTACTTCATCTGTCAATTTTATACAATAATAATGAACTAATTATTAAAATGTTTAACTCTTACAATTTGATTAACCTGCCGCATCTAACCAAATAATAATATAAAAATTTGAATAAACGACTGAAAAAGTTAATTTAAGTTTGTTGAAAGTTTTCCAAATTACCTCCAAAAAGGTGAGTGACTGAAGTTTATCTTTCAAAATGGAAAACTCTGATATCAACGTAGATTTATACATACTGCATTGTTACTTCCTTAATCCAAAATTCTAGTTTATTTTGTAAAAGATATTATTTTTCTATATCATTACCCAAATCAGACGTCGCAATGACTTTGATATAATGTAGACAGTTGGTGTGGTTATTGTATTATCCTAAATACGTATATCAGGCACACACTAGAAAGGGGGTGATTTTGAGAGTAATCCTCTCGAGTTATTGAAAAAAAATTCCAAATTTTGTTGGTCAGTCTACGAATGAAGGGATAAAATAGGTTTGTATTGGTCTGACCTCTAATTGTCAGTGGAATCTGAATAAAGATGAATTATAAGCTGGCGGATAGGGCCGCCCGCATTTCATGTGGACCTTCATTGATAGAGATATACATTTCTGTAAATTTATCTGGTAGCCGAGTCGGACAGCGTTCAGCGTGGTAGTTTAGTGGGTGGAGTGTTCGACGACTGACCGGAGAGTCCCTCATTGAAATTTGAATTACGCTTCTGCACGCCGACAGCTAAACCTATTCCGCGTGATTTTATGCCTGCAGAGACTTACCGGGAAACCACAGACGGTCCAGAGAAAGGACCCTAGAACCTGAAGTTGTACAATTAACACACCATAATTATGAACATGAGGTCATATGTGTATATTTTCTTATTTCGCAATATTGAAAGCGAAGATACTACCTGTTTTACCCAAGGAATTTTGAGTGTCAAAAATCTGTGTACGAAGTCTTCTATGCCATTAAAGACTGAACAATAGGCACACAACTAGAAACGTTTGGAGGACTCTTTTCCAGAAATTATGGTAAATAAAATTACCTAACCCATCTCATCATCAAACCAGTTAAGGTAAAAATGTAGAAGAATTTACGTGACTTTAATATTGTTACTGAAACCATGCTACGTGGCTAAAATGAAGAGAGATTGATGACGTTTCAAAGAGTACGTGCAGATATATAGTATTTTTTATATAAATATACTCGAACTTGCATCACTTTCCATGCCCTCATTCACCAAAGAAATGATTTCTTTCCCACCCAAGTAAATTTACATGCCTCTCATCTAGTGCGTATTATATAAAGTATATCATCGCTCCCATAAAATATAAAAATACCATAAAAAAACAGAAACACAGTAGTGAACCCGAAGGTCGGTTTAGTAGGGGATGGTAGAGCTCACCCATGTACCAAGCCCGACGGCGTGTGAATATTCACACATCAGGGTAGGGGGGCCAGTTCCTTTCCCGGTGCCTGTTATGGTTTCACAGGAAGATCTGGTACACGAGAAATCTTATAGCTTGGGTGGAGATGCAGGTGCCCAGAGTGACGTGGCCGGGGATCGAACCATGGCCATCCGGTCAGTATTCCAACGCTCTACTCCTGGACTACCTCGATCCACGGTAAAAATACAAAGTATTATTTTTTTTAAATATTTACTTTATGCCATTATTTAAAAATCCATTTTTGAATTACATTAATCTAATGGAAAGGGTTGACGGCATTTTAACCATGTATATATGTATCATAGAGCGGGTTTTTGCATCCTTTTTTTAACCTAACGTGGTAAAAAATTATTATATACCCACACTGAGCTATTTTTTAATGCTCAGCCGACGTTACCCATTCGTTCTCAGTTATTAGGTAACGATAACCGTTTATTTATAAAACACAACCCCTGGATTGTACAACAGAATGTTTATGTACAAAGAGCCAAAAATTGTAATGTTTCCCATCTAATATTAACAAATTAAAAGGGGTTTTTTTAATTCCTCATTTACCTTGGTTTGTTAGCTTAGATAAATGTTGGTTGAGAAAATTATATAAAATTACTTTTTCATTTATCAAATTGTCTAGTGACTATTCTTTTCGTATATATGATATTATGGACTGAAGATATTTTAAATTTAGAAATGCCCTAAAGGCTACTTAAAATTACTAAAAAGCATGTTTAGGTTTTAGAAGTAAGAAAAATGTGCATAGAGTACTTAGATACAACCTCCGTTTCATTAAAATTATTCCGCTATAGATATATCCGATTATATTACGTTTTACATTTAAGCCAATAATATTTTTGAAGCATATGGTAATTGAAAATATATCCCGGTATTTAAACTGATATGATCATATGCATATCATGCACGCTAAAATTGTCATAGAGCGTTATCAATCTAGTGCTCGGTGAATACTGGTGAGTCGGTGATACGATAAATCGTTCATTAGATTAAACCAACATTCACTTTATGCGTACTTAGCAGGTCATACAGTCGTAGATGCCATCAAAATTGAGGAAAATCTTCTGTTAATTCAAATGGGGTTAAATTGATTTGGTGGCTAATGTGGACCCGCTTTCAAATTCGGGTGTGGTAAATTTTTAAGAGGTAATTAACCAAACTTGTGCAGCAGGTAAATAGCTCTGTTCCGTTCTTTGCATTAGACATAAAACACAGCCCTGCCGACTTTCATTGAGAGAAAGCTAATCACCACACCAGGTTTTCCTTCACATTTTCTCCGGTAATTAAAAGTGTTATCCTACCCCCAAGTTATCTCACTGTCCCCTATAGTGCTCGTGGCTTAACCAGTTTATTTAATACACCATTTTAGGTATTAATTACGCCATTTAATTCAGTACAACCATAGATATTTTTACATATACACACCTATATATATATATATGTGTGTGTGTGTGTGTATATATATATATATATATATTATTAGGTGATCTACCGTTTAAGGTAGGTTTTTGGATGGACACAACTGTCAAATAAACATTTTGTGACTCCCCACCTATCAAACTAAATCTATATCAAGTCCCTCTTCATCTCGGTGTACTTCTTTCCTCCCTTCATCCCGTCCAACATCCCTACCCTGTTCCTGCCCTTACCTCGCTTGCCCAACATTCTCCCCTCTATTACCTTCTTCAACATTCCACTACCGCTCAATACGCCTTTCATCCATTTTTCCTGCCTCCATACGATTTCTCTCAACAGACCCCTCTCCTCACCCACCATCTCTAGTACTTCCTCATTTGTTTTCCTTTCAGTCAATTTCACCTTCTCCATTCTTCTCCACACCCACATTTCAAAAGCCTCCATTCTACGTCTATCCTCCTGCTTCAGTGACCACGTTTCCGCGCCGTACATAGCTATGCTCCATATCAGAGTTTTTACGAGTCTTGTCTTAACATCCCTACTCAACGTCCCCGTCATCAACTCCCTCCTCCTTGAGAAAGCCTCCTTGCCTAGCGCAATTCTTCTCCTTACGTCCCTACCACTTTGACCGTATTGGTCCAAAACACTTCCGAGATATGTCAACTGCTCTACATGCTCTATTCTTTCCCCGCCTATTTTAATATTTAGCTTCCAGAATTTCAGAAATCTTTTTAGAATTCAACCGCTTTCTCCAATCTCGTTCATTCCTCATGCCTAACCCTTAGTCCCCCACCTCACCACCCTCTCTTCCTTCGCCTACCGTCGCATTCCAATCCCCCATCACTATCAAATGTTTCCCTGCAGGAACACGCGCGATTATATCCTCTAACTCATCGTACATCCTATCGACCTCTTCCTCCTTGTGATTGCTCGGTGGCATGTATACCTGAACAATGACCATGTTCGTCGGCTCTGCTTTAATCTCTACGAGAAAGATTCTATCAGTTGCTTTCTCTTTGTTGACTACGCTTCTTCCTACCCCTTTATTCAATATTATGGCAGCCCCTCGTTGGCTCTCGTCCCCGCCTCTGAATATTACTCTATAATTGTCACTCCAGTAATCCCCGCTATCCTTCCATCTCACCTCGCAGAGACCTAAAACATCTATATTACCTCTTTCCATCTCTCGCTTAATATTTTCTAATTTTCCTGTCCTCAACATTTTCCTGACGTTCCATGTTCCTATTCTAACTACTTTCGTCTTCTTCTGCGTCTTCTGTCCTGCTGCTGTTATTACTTCCCTGCAAGGGTTTTGTGGGATGACGACCGCGGAGGCCTTGCCTCCCCCGCTGCCGGGCACGACACACGGCCCCTTGGACCGAGTCCTGCAGTTGCCAGGACTCAATTTCTGTTTTGCGTCCATCATTACTTTCTTGGGAATGATAATTGAGGTGGTTTCCCGTTGCCTTAATAGTGTTTTTAACGTGACACCATCACTTAATGGACGCCCCACTGGGGTCAGACGCCATGGCAGCCGTCTCACTGAGGAACAGACGCTGCGTGGACTACCTTTCGTGTGGCTCCTAACCTTCGACCTATCTGTCATGGGTGACCCTTCCAGGAGTAATTATTATTACTCCCGCCAGCACAGCTCTAGGGGTCATCGGAACACACCAACCCTTCCACCACGACAAGGTTGCAGTCCATGGGAGTGATATATATATATAATATAATTTATATATATATATATATATATATAAGCGGGTCGCGGTGGTCTAGCGGGTAGAGCGTTGGACTGCTGACCAAAGGGTCCCGGGTTCGATTCCCGGGCAAGGCACTTTGGGCACCTACAGCTCCACCCAAGCTAGTTGATTTTTCGGGTACCAGATCTTCCTGGGAAACCATAACCGGCACAGGAAAAGGAACTGGCCCCCCTACCCTGATGTGTGAATATTCACACGCCGTCGGGCTTGGTACATGGGTGAGCTCAACCATCACCTACTAAACCGACCTTCGGGTTGATTACTGTGTTTATGGTTTTATATATATATATATATATATATATATATATATATATATATAATATATATATATAATATAATATATATATATAATATATATTATATATATATATATATAGGTCGCGGTGGTCTAGTGGGTAGAGCGTTGGACTACTGACCGGAGGGTCCCGGGTTTGATTCCCGGGAGGGGCACTTTGGGAACCTGCAGATTCACCCAATCTAGTTGATTTTTCGGGCACCAGATCTTCCTGGGAAACCATAACCGGCACAGGGAAAGGAACTGACCCCCTACCCTGATGTGTGAATATTTACACGCCGTCGGGCTTGGTACATGGGTGAGGTCTACCATCGCCTGCTAAACAGACCTTCGGGTTGATTACTGTGTTTTTTATACACAAATATTCATTCATATAGAAATAGGCATAAGGAAATGGGAAAGGAACACCCGTAAAGGACGAACACAAGAGAGGTGGGGAAGGCGGATTTGAGCAGATCACAAATTTAAAAATATTTTGCTCGACCGGGACTTGAACACCGGATCTCTCCACTTGCCGGGCGGATGCTATAACCATTTGAGCTATCGAGAAAATGTACTTTACACTGAAATCTGCGACCTTATATAGCGCCAAAGAGCTCCGATTTATTGCCATTCATTCAAGTATTTAAGCATCCGCCCGGCAAGAGCTACGCTCCATATCAGAGTTTTTACGAGTCTTGTCTTAACCTCCCTACTCAACGTCCCCGTCATCAACTCCCTCCTCCTTGAGAAAGTCTCCTTGCCTAGCGCAATTCTTCTCCTTACGTCCCTACCACTTTGACCGTATTAGTCGAAAAAACTTCCGAGATATGTAAACTGTTCAACCTGCTCTATTTTTTCCCTCCTATTTTAATGCTTAGCTTGGCCTTTTTCTTTCTGGAAAATCGCATAACCTTTGTTTCATTAATATTGATTCTCTTCCAATATTTATCGCACTGAAAATCCAATTCACTCGTTTAACCAGCAATTCTTGCAACCCCTTGGCTGACTGAGCAACTAATGCTTGGTCATCAGCAAACCTAACCTTATTACGAATTCCCCTCCGACTTTCATTCCTACCTCCAGTTCTTCCCATGCTTCTTTAATCATTTCCTCCACATATACGTTGAACACCACCAGTGACAATGGGCAACCCTGCCTTACACCTCTTCCTAACACTGCCCATCCGGACTCTCCGTTCCCCACTCGCACCTGAGCAGACTTAGACATGTACAGTTTGCGGATCAGTCTCCTGTCCCTCCAATAAAAAAAACAAACACACACATATATATATATATATATACTATTAGTTAATCTACCGGTTAAGGTAGGTTTCCGGATGGACACAACTATGAAATAAATATTTTGTAACTCCAAACAAAACCCAATCCAGCAACCTAAACTACATCAGGTCCCTCTTCATCTCTGTGTGCCTCTTTCCTCCCTTCATCCCATCCAACATCCCTATCCTGTTCCTACCCTTTCCTCGCTTGCCCAACATTCTCCCCTTTATTACCCTCTTCAACATACCACTACCGCTCAATACGCCTTTCATCCATTTTTCCTGCCTCCATAGGATTTCGCTCAACAACCCCCTCTCCTCACCCACCATCTCAACTACTTCCTCATTTGTTTTCCTTTCGGTCAATTTCACCCTCTTCATTCTTCTCCACACACACACACACACACACATATATATATATATATATATATATCGCAACCTGTACATGGCTCAGACTGCTCAGGTGCGAGTGGGGAACGGAGAGTCCGGATGGGCAGTGTTAGGAAGAGGTGTAAGGCAGGGTTGCCCATTGTCACCGGTACTGTTCAACGTATATATAGAGGAAATGATTAAAGAGGCATGGGAAGAACTGAAGGTAGGAATGAAAGTCGGAGGGGAATTCGTAAAATCGGTTAGGTTTGCTGATGACCAAGCATTAGTTGCTCAGTCAGCCAAGGGGTTGCAAGCATTGTTGAGTGAATTGGAGGTTCAGTGCGATAAATATGGGATGAGAATTAATATTAATAAAACGAAGGTTATTCGATTTTCCAGAAAGAAAAAGGCTAAGCTAAATATTAAAATAGGCGGGGAAAAAATAGAGCAGGTAGAACAGTTTACATATCTCGGAAGTGTTTTGGACCAATAGTGGAATGGAATAATATTAATAGTGGAATGTTGAAGAGGGTAATAGAGGGGAGAATGTTCGGCAAGCGAGGTAACGGTAGGAGCAGGATAGGGATGTTGGACGGGATGAGGGGAGGAAGGAGGTACACCGAGATGAAGAGGGACCTGATATAAATTAGTTTGCTAGGTGGGGAGTCACAAAATGTTTATTTGATAGTTGTGTCCATCCAAAAACCTACCTTAACCGGTAGATTACCTAAAAAAAAAATATATATATAAATATATATATATAAATATATATATATATATATATATATATATATATATATATATATATATATATATATATATATATATGTGTGTGTGTGTGTGTGTGTGTGTGTGTGTGTGTGTGTATGTGAGTTTTCGGGTACCAGATCTTCCTGGAAAACCATAACTGGTACAAGGAAAGGAAATAGAAATATATAAATGTTAAATGTATACATATATATACACATTTCGAATTATACTTTCATTGAAATAAATTTGAAATAATAACATATCTAATGCACACGAAGAGACAAGGTTGGTATAAGAAGTATGGGGAAATTTTCCGCAAAATAGATTTCCGATTTACCTACAATGCTTCAAAATTCTTCAAAATACATCCCTTGATCGTCGACATTTTGCCAGCAGATTTTCCACGACTCGTAGGCGGATTCAGGAAGGTCTCTATGGGAAGGCGTGCAAGCTTCTATGATGGCATTTAGGGTCCCATGGCGGTGTTATTTGAGAGTGGACTTTATATTTGGGAATATAAAATAGTCTGCTGATGTCATGTCGGGACTTCGAGCGGTTTGGAAAATCGTATCATTTTGCAAAACATTCACCTCTTCACTTCTTGGTTGTCCATCAAGACCAACGGGATGTGTTTAGCGTAGATCTTTTGCAACGCCACATTTACTCTGATAACACAGGCCAACAGTGCTTTTGGTGCCGGAGCTTTTAATGTTTATTTAAAGAACAATTGGGGTGCTGAATCCAATTATGACACTAGCTTTTTCCTATGAGCTATAGTTTTCAAGATATAGATATGTTGTTACTTACGTGAAAAAATCTTCTACATGATGATATGGGAATATTATATTACTAACACAGGCCAACAGTGGTTTTGGTGCCGGAGCTGATTGCTGATTTAATGAATAATATTGATAATAATATATTGATAATATTGATAATAATATGATTTAATAATACTGATTTAAAGAACAATTGGGGTGCTGAATCCAATTATGACACTAGTTTTTTTCCTATCAGCTATAGTTTTTAGGATATAGATATGTTGTTACTTACGTAAAAAAATCTTCTACATGATGATATGGGAATATTATATTAATAATTATCTCATTGGCCTACAATATAGAAATGTACATAAAACTTATCGACAGTTTATTGAAAATAAAAGGAACACCGCAGAGTGGTTATAAATTAGTATACTTATAGATTTATTTAACTTTGAAAATTATTTTCCGGAATATATCAAATATTAAAACAACTAATCGTAAGACGTGCCATATCTAAAGAAGTAGAGCTGTTAAATAAAAATGGATTTCATATTTGGATTCAGCTCTACAAATATAGTTAAAATCATCACAAAGATTCCCGGCACAAAAAACTCTTTTTGTAGGCCTGTGTAGTTGTTTGCACTGCCATCTTATCAATGCCAATACCATCTGCAGTCATGCGCACACTAATATGACTGTCTGAATTCAGCACTTCACGCACATGTAACGCGTTTTCCGCATTTCTTGATGTTGACTATCGTCCAGCATGAGAGTCGTCCTCCACATTTTATCACCAACCTTTGAAGAATTTTTACCACCTAAATACTGCAATTTGTGACACACTTCCATTCTTGAACACATAGCAAATCATGCCCTGCGTCTCCGTACTTGATTTCCCAATTCTAACGTAAAATTTGATTGCGTATCGCTGTTCAGTTTCTCGCTATATTTTGCGTTTGCACCGATTGATTCGACAGCGGTCTACTAAAAACACGACCTAACCTGATTGACCGCTCCCAGGCACTAGTTAAAGGTCAGACCCCCAAACTACCAACCCTCATCGGTGTGAGCGCGCTCCGACATTAAGTCACGTCAGGAACAAATGTTGTCGATACTTTTTATCCCTATCTTGGAAATTAAAAACACTAATAAATTCACGCACCGTCTGGTACATATTAGTGAGGAAATAGAAACATCACATTTCGATTTCTTTATAGGAGTGGCAAGAGATGAATTTAGAAATATAGAAACACACTTTCTGTACCTTCACTCTATGGAACGCCTCGGTGCTGATGGATATTTCGCATTCAGATGAGGACAAATTGATGGTGATTTGGTAGTGGATACGTTTGGGAGGTGGCGAGTGGTTGTTTTGGGGAGGATGGAAATTTGTGGATGAGGTATTTGGCTCGGGAAGAATCTGTATGGGCATGAACAGGGAAGGACCGACTCCAATGTGACAATAGGGCAATATCGGATAATGGGAAGGCATTAAATATTCATCTCTAAGCGGTATCACGAAATACTTATCCCAATAAAATAAACTAAACTCTCTAAATATCAAGAAAATAGAAGGGCTGAATTTGAATGGTAATAATTACTGTAAGTTGTGCGACATTCTCAGAAAACAGGACACCCCCTCTATATCTCATACCGATGAAGTAGTGTTTTTCTAACAGCGCAATGTTTGACTTGACATCACAAGTTGGCAACGTTACTAGTAAGCTTTTAACTGTGTTTTATAAATACTATATTTACTTTTCAGTCTTTGCATTTGAGCTTTTCCAGAGTAGTCTCTAATTTTCAAATAATAGTCACAGTTTTATGGGTTCAAAATTATTTTTTCTTACGTAAGGCATATAACATTAAAAAACATAACATTTTAGGATAGTCGAAGTATTTTACAAATAATTTGCATTACGATCAAATTGAAACAACAACAGAAATGTGAGTTTTAGAATTAAAACTTTCTCTTCATCAAATTAATAAATTCTCACAATTCCGCAAAACTTGTACGAAAAGGTTGGAGTTTAATATTTTTCAAATGAGAATGTCTCCTAAATTAATGTTTTTAAATATCTACAAATATGCGTTTCATCCTGTTATTTTTTATTTTTATTAAATTAAGAGTTTGAATCGATAGAGAAGATTATATGAAACTAAAGTGTTGATACGACGATACTAATTCTACCCTCATTCTAACCCAAATATGGATTAGCTTGAGGGTAGACCACTCCTCTTACCAATCTTTAAGGAAATAAAATTTACAAATCAGGGTATAGAGAGTTTTTTTCCTTGTGCCACCTTCAACCAAAGTACACCGGGAGATATGATAGTCAGAAACTATACGGTCCAATTTGTCCGTTCACGGCAATATTATGGCTCAGCTCATGTAGGCATTGATTATATACGAAATTTTTCTAAACTGAAGACCGCAGTGAGTACTTATTTCCGCCTCTTTATCTCCAGATTACTACTTTTCTATGTGTGTGCATTAGTTTTTATAATGGAATTTGTAGTGTTTCCATTCCCAATCTGAGGATTTCTCGAGCTTTTCAATGCTGTCCCTCAAGTTCTCTTTTCAGTAATGCTCGGTTGATTCTCTCACACCAATTGCATCCGCCTCTTTTAATTTTTCTTTCAGGTTGCGAGTGTAGTACTTGAATATGTACATACTTGCTAAAGTATCTTTCTTCTCTCATTCGCTGCGCTTGGACGTACCATTCATGTTGTTTCAGCTTCTGTTATCGTTTTCTTCCGATTTATTTTTATTCGTTGAAAAACACAGCTGGCCTGAAGGTTAGTTTGACATTTGTGGGTGGGCTAAGAACTACGACTCCCTGAACATCTGGTATCTGAATGAATGCCCAACTTGAATGAGCATTTGCTGCTTCAGACTCGCCCTCCAGATTGTATTTACCAGTGTCCTCCGTTCAGAGTGCTCTACCAGCTAGGCTATTGTGTGAATGTCATGTACCGTATTAACCCGGGAAAACATTTGATTCACGGGATATTTTTTTGCGTGGCGCGCGACAGACGGCCTATCGGATGACTTATGGGTCTATGGAGCCTCGTTTTGTCACAAGGAAGTTACCGTAACTAATATTCTTTGAGCATACAAATTATAGCCATTGAGTTTATGCGGAATTGTTAATTATCTCTATTTGTTCCCAATAAAATTTTATAATGCATATGTTTCGGCTGTAGTTTAATAAAGAATTTGGAACAGTTCCATTTCAGAATTTTTTGTGGTCTATGGAAAATTATATCCCAGAGATTGAACGCGCTGATGTAGTTGATTAATTAAAGCATGTACATGTTTGGGTACTGAGTATAATATTTACCCGTAGTTTATACTTGTTGAATTAACTTCGCGATAAATAGCTACCAAAGGTAGATGTTCTTGAAATGCGAATAAACAATTTCTTTTAAATAACCCATGTGTGTCTTAAGGATAATATATATACTGGTACCTACGTAATGTTAATAATCCTTGCCACAAAAGCATACAATTACGTTGGCTAAAGTTCCTACGGCGATTATTTTATCGCACACATGCATTAGCGTTGCCATGGACTCTTCGGTTTCTTACGTGTTTGAGATCCGTTCAACAAATTACCTTGTCATAATTTTCCTAATGGAAGGCAGATGAGGCTTGTAGAATTTTAAATGAGAAAAAGATGCGCATCTGTGGATACTATGCCTTTACTTTTGTTTACTCGAGATAAAAAATGGTACGCTTTGCTAGGGCCCCGAGAAATAATCGAGTATTAAGACGGTCTAAGGAGGTCGATTCTTAACCCTTCGGAGGGAAGTGGGTCATCCTCCGGGTGTTCCGTGTTCCTCTTTCACCCACTCACTCTTCTAAAACGTCCGTGCACTCCTTCTTCCCTTCCGCCCTGCACCTCTTGCTTTTATCTCCACTCCCTCTACTCCGTTCGATCCCCTAACATTTTAATAGAGATGGCTCAGGAACTGAACCGGAAATGTGAAAGAAACCGTTCCCCGAATTTCTTTCCCGAGAGAAGTTCATGTATCCGAAAAATTCAAGTTTGATCCCCGGTTTTATTTTTCCGCAAAAGAAGGAAAATAATTTAGAAAACTCTCTTAGCTTTTAAACTACGGTATAAAAATTAGTTCGACAGGAAACAAGATCATTTTTACCGAGTCTTTGCCTGATCAGTTCGTAGGCAAGAGCTGCATTGATCATACTCTTTTTTCATAAAAGTCACCAAGATCTGATGTATTTTGGTAATTATGCGTTGGATTACATCTTGAGTATTTTATAAAAGTGTACAACTTTCGTCTCCGTAGAAATTATAATTTTCTATGACGTACAACATCGTGAGGCAAGGAATAAGACTTGGAATTCGATTAATAACTATGCACAAGAGAATCAAATTTTAAATCTCTCGAAAGGACATTTATAGCCAGAAAAAAAGTGTGGCTGATAATTTTTTCATCTTTTTGATATACTCTTGTCACTAATTGCAGGATGTAACCTTTTCTTTTAACTACGAGTCATTCAATAATGAAAATTTTAAGTCAAATAACAAAATATCAGAAAAAAACGACAGTAAATGCATAAAATATTTTAAACGATATATATTGTAAAAAACAATGGTACTTCTTAGTTCATTCCTCCTTAGGAAACCCTTGAGGAATAATTAACAAAGACTTACAAAACGCTGACTATAGAACTTTGTCAAATTTTATCTTAATGCTGATAGAAATAAAAAAAACGGATGGCGGTGTAGGAACTTCGAAACATGTATTTTTGTCCATAAATAAATTTTCAAATGTTTACTCTCTTTGTTTAATAATTAATTTAAATTGTAAATTTGTTTTATAGAAACACGTCCCCAAAATAGTACTTCACCTCAAGTAGGATACGATTGTAGTTAAACATGAAGGATTATATATGCATATTTCTGTTGAATTCCGTGGAAAACATCCGTTTTTTCACAAAAAAGGTCACAATTTATAGGGATATAGTCCAGGTGAAGCTTCATTGCCAGTTAGGAATTTCCCATCAGGTGGCCTCTTCATGTCTTCATATTTCGTATTCTGATCTGCCACGATGTTGTACCTCTGGCGTATTCAAGGGGTTTCAAAACTTTTGGTACTTTGAATACCCATAAGGGGATAAGGTAGTGAGCGCTATTCTCTAGAATTTTACGTTCGATAGGGTGTACTTCAGTTACAAAGCGTTTATCAGCTCTTGTTTGGAACTTTTATATTTCCGTTCCACTTCATGAGACACTGAGATACTTGACAAATTCCGAACCACAACGAGAGCATTACCCCCAACGGTTTTGCCACGAACGTGGTTTGTCTTCCGTTTCATGTGTCTTCTCACCCCTACACTTCTTCTCGTTCACTCTACCTGTTGCTGCGGAATTCGTTGAGATATCATGTTGCATTTTTTTTATGTTCACCTCATATTTCATCCTTTATTCTAGGCTTTAATTATTATTTTCTTCTCCCATCCATGGTGGAATTCAGTCATTCGATTCCTCTCTTACCTTGTCAGTGTTTTTCTCTAACACCATATTGTTTTTGCCTCCGATTCTATGAAATTCCTATGATACTTTTTAGTGATTATACTTTTGATAGTTGGAATAATAAAACTTTTCCCTCTCGACATAAAAAAGAATTTACTTGAGAGTTAAGTCCAGAACCCATAACGTTTTATTCCACTTTAAAACCTCCTTGATTTATTCTGTTTGATCTATGTGCATTTCTTTCACTATAGTATATTCCTGCTTATCTAAAAAAACTTCTCACAAAGGAAAACTTTTACCCTCCATTTATTTCTTAAACCTCTAGTTTTATAATTCGTGCTCACTAAGGTTATTTCCTAGCTACCCCTTATCCTTTCCCGTTTTCATTTAATTCAGGCTACACGTTTTAATCACGCTCTCATATTTTACGTTCATCTTTTAATCACAACTGCCCTTTTCCTACTTTACTCACTTTCTCTGTCGTTTATTTAACGCAAAATGCTAAAATTTCCTTCTTTGATGAGAATTATAGTGGCTGATATTTTATCTTAGTCATTCCTCATCGTGATGTGGACCAAGAAAGTCACGAGTGAAAGTGGAGAAGATTACCTCCTCCATGTTTTATTTTTTCTCCTATCCGCTCAATTTAGGCTTAAGGAGAATCCCGGTCTCTTCAAACAGTCTCCCTTTCCTAAAGTTTATGCAACACTCTTGTGATAAAAGTCTAACTGGTAGTAAGATCAAAAGGCGTAACCTATTCTCGTTTATCGCTGGCAGAGAATTTGTCACTTGAGAGTACTCTCACCAACTTATGCTAACTCTACAATGGTTTTACTCTCTATATCTTGTTTTATCAGGGGTTGATCAGTGCTCGTTGGCTGAGACTGACGGTATTGAGGTAGCCACTTACATTTTCAATAATGGATTACTAAACATTACACTAATATTGCAAAAGAAATAATCCATCTACTGTTAAAATAAATTATTACTATTAAAGGAACATAAATACGGGTGTACAAAACGTAGTGGTTACACTTGGAGGTTTACTTGTTTGTAAATTAAAGGAAAAGAACATTGATCAAACTAGAATCCCAGGTTAGACATTAGTAAATACGAATGAAAAACATTCCTTGAGTAGAAACTACCGTAAAACACATGGATACCCTATTTTAATGGAGTAGCTAACTTTGGTCTGTGATTGTATTTATTTTAGTGCCCTGCTCTATTAGGAATTAGCAAGATACTGTTTTCAAGGTATTCTTGGTTTTCGAAAGTTTGAATATTTTAAAATCATTAGTTTCAAAATAGAAAGCATAACGCCTTACATGAGAATTCTAAACAAATAATATTTCAAATATATAACCAAATTATTAATTGTATTTCACGTTCATATTAATGATAAATACGATTTGTATTTATATTGCGATATTGTATAATAAAATACGAAATATAACTTTTAAAAATTTTAATTGCCTGTACCAGTATTTTGCGTGAAAATGGCTGAAAGTTGCCTTAAAAGTCACGGTTCATCTCTTATTAGATGATTTATTATTGAGAAAAAGGTACCACAGCGTTTGTTAAAGTATTTCTAATATGAGTAAATAGTTTTTGTTAAGTAATTGGAAAATAGCCAGTTTAACAATCGAAAGAATAAGAATAACGAAATAGTAAGGAGGGCATGTTTATAAGCGTTATCCCACCAAAAGACTGGCCATAGATTTGTACACCAGTGACCCGTGAAGCAAATTTATCTTCGATCGGGAATAGTCGGAAAATGCCTTTTTTCGATGAGTCTTTTTTGTCCCATTGAGGACGCTCTTGCTCCGTCGTATATGTAATTATCGTATCCCTGTATACGTGACTAGAAACGAGATATACCTAGGTGAACCAGTGCTTGAACGGAACGTTCTCAAGCCGCACGCTCTCAGCATAATTTAAACCGTCGGCATTCATGAGTGCATGGATGTGCGGTAACAACTAGTTCTAATATGTCACTTTGTGATTCAAGTTTTTAACCGAGGCACATTTATTTTCAAGGACTTTTTTTTGAAAAATGTTTAAACTAATCAAAAGGGAAAGATTTTTCATTGATATTCTACCGTTTGAGGCAGGTTTCGGATGGACACGGACTGAGCAACTATGAATTTCCTTGGTTCACCTAACAAAAAACATCCGGACATCCAACAATACTATTTACTGCTCTTCAATTCCGCATACCTATATGTATTCTTTCTCCCTTAATTCCATCATACGTGCATGCTCCTTTCTTCTTTCTGTGTATTGCCTTCTTTGCTAAGAGAACGAAAGGTTTTGTTTTTAAAATTAAATTTACTTTGCTGTCAAAACCCATGAATTCGTTATAAATAATAGAAGTTAAATTGGAAACGATTCAATTACATAATCGAAAATTTAATATTAAACGGTAATTGTGAGCAATGAAGATACTAAGTGCAAAGTTGAAAGCTTTTCTTCTTCCATCTTCATAACTTACTCGCTTCTCTTGGAAACATTCACCTTGCAAAATTACTCTTAACTCACACTCCGTTGTCGTTTAAAACTTTACTTGGTTACGGTATTCAAAAATTCTTTTAGATCCATTTTGATTAATAGAGACTAGAGTAGAATTGTCACAGAATCTGCACTGATTTGTCGTTAACGTGGGGACAGAGAGAATGAGGGAGGCCGTGTCACTTCACCTACCGCACAATTTCATATATTTTTTAGGTATCACCACTGCAACGGACCAAAAAACGTGTAAATTTCTGCCTCATTTTTGAAAGGTAAATTTGGAGTTTAACTGGTCCCCAAGGTAAAGGGAGAAGAGTGGTCGATAAAAAGCCACAGAACAGTACAGTGGAAAGGGAGGGAGGTCAAAATTGTCCCAGAAAGCACCGCGCGATGCCAATGTATAAAACCTTACCCACCTCTGCCAAATGAGCGGTTATCTATCCTAGTCGCGTCGAACTATGCGAACGTGGCTCGGATTATTGAGGGCACTGTACAAGATAGAAGCATACACGTGTCCACTTCCGAGGAGATGGCAACGGGCCGCCGCAAATGTTAGTCACCTCACCTCTGTTGGATACTGGTCCTCAAAGGCGTGTCCACCAGTGATGTTCAATGGAACCATGAACCTCGTCACTCTTGATTGAATACGCGCCTTCATACCTTTCAATGTGGTGAACATCCTGCCAATGAATGCGTTCACGTTTTTAAAATAAGTGCTAGGGTATTTATGGTTTAGTAAAATTAGTTTCTATAGTAATAATAAATATATTGCTCTTATATTCGTATAATGACTTTTTTCTCCTTTAGTCTGTCTCAGTCACATACAAACCACGTAATTTGTGTTTGGAATGCATTAGCTTAAAATAACATACCATTACCGATTTTTTCCCATTATTATAAATAATTTACACAGTCATAATAAAAAAGTCCAGTATGCCTAAACTATTAAAAATTATTTCCAGGAAAATTTAATTTATCATTTGCTTCATGTCTCTGTTTAATATTGCGAGCCATTCTGCTGCTTTAAAAACTGTAAAAAATAGAAATTACCATCCCTCGCTTGTTTATTTTACTATTCATGTGTGCTATTAACTTATAAATACATGTTATCCACGAGCTTACGGATTTTGTTTTGTCTGTTAATGTTCTAAGTCACTTTTAATTAGAATGGAATTATTTTATTTTTCAAATTTAAATGCTTTTCATTGAAATTATTTGTGATAAATTATGGTTAAGGATTCCTTTACTGTTAAGAAGCCGTGTTAATAATGCCATTGATATTTAAATATTAAATACCATGGTGAGATATTGCCAACCGTATAGATTGAAATTTATGAATATATATACCCCTGCTCTAAAGTTAGATTTTAATCGCAGTATTTTAGCCCAAATTCTTTTTTTATTATAGTTATTTGAATGATATTTTTTTTCTTTTTTCAACTGGTAAATACGTAATTAAATTTAAGATTTCTCGAAATCTTCTGTTCGGTAAAAACGACCACTCTCGGAACCACTTTTTCTTTCGCGTGGGTCACATAGAACTCGCTTACTCCTTCGAGGATATTAGATTTTAGTTATTGAAGAGAGTCCCTATTCAGCCACTATCTGAAAAAAAAACATCAAGGCTTACAGGTCAAAAATAGGGAAGAGATTGAAAATAATTGTTCTTTTTATGAATAACAAGAAACAAAGTTAGTTTTTATCAATCTTCAAATTAAAAAACTTTTTAAATGGTCTTTATCCTTACTTTTTTCTTGGTGTAAATCTTTTGAGAGAAGTATTTGTTCGTGTTGGAGGATCTCATCTTAAAATTGAGTATTTTGTATCGAGTAAAAAACCATCCTCGGCCATCGAGTAACTGTCTCAATCTTTATTCACCGTAGTCCTTAGAAAATTGGTCTGTAGATAAAGTTCCACGGTTGGTTGAATTCCGTATTGGTTTTATTTCGTGTTTAGCTCCGATCTGTGAGAACTCAAAGGTTTAAATTTTTGAATGAATGAATGAATGCCTTGTTATTTAGTTGGATTTTTATATTTTAAAGTAATTATTTCATACTAATAAAATTTTCCACAGCTTCAGAAAATATTTATTTATTTCGTGACTACATGAAGAATGAATAGCGTTTCGTTAAAAAAATTTTGATGTCATTTTTCCCACCATTGCGTCTCTAAATTCATGAATAAATAAATGGAAATAGTAATTCTTAATGAGTTTGATACCGATCTCAAATCTTTGACACCAGAAAATTAACACACATACTCGTACAGTGTACACTGGGAAACGAACTATCGCATACCTTCTTTCCAAGAAGAGAACATAACTAAAATGTTTCATCACCACTGTAGAATAAATTTAATATCTAACGCTACGCAAATACTTAACATAGCGTCGGAATCGTTGCGAGAAAGTATTTTCAGACAAGGTCCTACAATTCGATGTTCCGGCGAGTGCACGGGGATATAATGCTACGGACAAACACCGCCGGGTGCAGGACGAACGCTCTACGCTCACATAAATAACCAGCGACCTTACCGCGGAGCAATTAAACTTTTTCGGTGTTCCGAATTGCAAGAGGAGGGTGAGAATAGGAATACCTTCAACAAGCGCCATTTTCTTCGCCCTATCGCGATCCGTCCGGCTATGCCCGCGGTGCTTGCTCCCAACCGGCAGCCGCACTCATCATCCCATTTGCCCCCCGACGCACGAGTGCGCCATCCGAACACTTGCTCCGTCGGTGAGGGCGAGGCCGTGCGGGAGGTGGGGTTTGGGGTAGAGTCGGTGTGGGATGAGGTTCGTGTGCTTGTGCATGCGTGCGGAGGAACGAGAAGTGAGGAAGACCGAGGAGTCAGAAGGACTCACCCGTCTTCTGAGTTGCAGAGCCTCGCCATACGACCATCCCCACGGTCATTCCACACATCCGATCTCCCCAGCACTGCTTTAATTCCTACTCGGACGGCTTAAGGGAGAGAAATTGTATGTTTGGGGGGAGGTCGAAGGGAACGGAGTGGAATAGGGGGTGGAAAGGGAGCGGTTTACTGCAGGGATTACGAAAGGGAGGGAAAATAGTTTTTGAGGAGGCGATAAAATTCTGGAAGAGAACGGGAGGAGAGAGGGGTCGTGCCTCTCGAAGGCGGGGAGAGTGGTAAAGGAGGTGGCAACGTCAGTGAGAGGAAAAAGGCTGGAGAGAGGATGGAAAAAGAAGATAAGACAGCTAAGGACGGCTGTGGTTTGAAGGGATGTGAGGAGGTGGAGGATTGGGAAGAGGGAAAAGGGAGGGAGAACAGTGGATTACTGACGAATGTGTGGGACGTGGTTTGAATGAGGGAAGGCGTGGGCGATGAAGGAGAACAGTGGCGGGAGAATTAGGTGAAGAGTGGGGCAAATTCTGGGTAGTGTAGAAAAGACCACGGTGAGAGGCAAAGGGAACAAGGGTAGCTCCGTTGAATGAAAGGATAAGAAAGGAAAGACAGATGTTAGATTCAAACGGGGCTTTTTCGTAGGGCATTTTTTTTAAGCCTAGCGCGTATCTTTAGGTATCAGACAATAATGACCGCGAGAGAATTGTTGAGAGGAGCTGCATTGGGGTTGCGGAGGAGGCTTTAAAAATTCGTCGAAGGGAAAAGAGGAGGCTGATAACTTATTTTTATAAAGATCCGCTTGACAAGACCTCCTCATTGAACGTGACTGCGCCATCTCTGATTCCACTTTTATCGTATTTGCGTGAGCTAGCGGTTTCTTGGCAATAAGGTGAACGAACGACAGAGGTGGCGAATAAAATGAATTTCTAGAGACGTCGCAGATTTACCTTCAAATTGTAAATCTTTGTAATTTCTGTTCTTAGAAGACGAGCCTCCCAAGTGGCCGGAAAATTATCTGAATTTCATGAGGAGGTTTTTGAACTCTCTTCCTTTTCGTTTTGTTGTTCATACCAGTTCTAATTCTATATCAAATTCTAAAACATTCAGTAATTTTACAGATGAGAGTAATAAATACCTACCAAATCGGTGTTATTTGCGACTCTCTTATCTGTCAAGACTTTTTCGTAAATTTTTTTTCTCTAGTTCGGACAAATGTCACCTTATCCATTCATTTCGAGTTCAAAACCAAGATTAGAACCATATAACCCGAAACTATTGGCTTGAAGGCAATCGCAAATTAGCACTTACGAATGACTAAATATGATCCATCACCATCATACGATTCAGTCACACCCATCAATATTCCTTCAAAATCATTTGCTTCTGTCTTCCTGCGACTGTGCAAAATCATCTGGTGCCTATGATTGCGTATTATCAAAGTATCTTTAATAGTCATATTCTGATCATCATGACAGACGTAATAACCTATCGTGGTGGGCCCTGAAAATTAATGTATTCGTGAATTGTCTATTCTGAATGAGTGGAATACTATCTGGTAATAACTGACTGCGTTGTATGGGAGCCTACACTTTTCAATTGGTTTCCTTATTTATTTTTTTAGTATAAGCAGTGAAGTATTTGCCAATAGTATAAAAACCGCAATGTTTATAACAGATGTCGCTTGAATACTGATGGGTCGCCCACTTTCCATGAGGCCTTTCGGTGGATCACGGGGTGTCATCTATTGGTGGAAGTATTGGAGTAGGTGTTGTGTGGCTGATGGCCTCACACCCCCGGCCACACGTCCTTCTAAGACTGTTGGAACCTCACGAACGTATAGATGTAGAGAACGTAAGTTATTCCCTTAAAAGAATTTTTCTTCGTTTTACGGTTCCGCCGAAAATTAAGTGTTTAAGTGATTGGCTCCCCCAAAATATCAATCGTACACACGTAATGTTTACTTAACGGATTATTCAGGTAGTTAACGTGGTAATCTGCTAATCCAAAGGTAGCGGTTTGAATCATTCGTCAAGCATGAGTAATATGACTGTACCGATTTTTTTCGGCTGCTCATTCCAAAAACAATTGAATGATTATTTGCGGAGCCAAAAAGGCATAGAATTCTTATGCGGAAGCTCATCAAAATACCCTTCAATCCAGCCTTGAAAACGGACATTAAGAGAGAACGAATTTTAGCCGAAGTCAGATCTCTCCATTAATTCTGTCTTATTAAGTCTGCCTTCGTCGACCCATCCCCGTGAATCGAAAGATAGAACTTTTTCCTTTGAAACGACAGCAAATATTTACCGCGGTTGATGTTTGGTTCACTGGAGGGTAGTAATTTATGACTTCTTTGTCCGTAGGAGTATTTGAACGATTCATAGCACTCTCGCAAAGACCAACGTGGCGAGGCAGTGAGATATTGCCGCGGCAACATGCTGTTCAAAGCCTTTATGTGTATAAGAGCGCTCAACGTTGGACCTTTCGTTTCCTTTAATGGAGATTATCAGTATGGCGTTTGTCTCGTCAAGAGATTGCCTCGGTTGATTTTAGAGTTTCCGTTATTATGTGCCGATTTATTTTTCAAGCTTGTGGCCTAAGATTTCGCTGCACCATATTTTTCTCCCAGAGGAAGAAACCAGATATTTGGGATAAAAGAATTAAATATTCTACATCTATAAGTGCACGTACCCGGCAAGCAATCCAGGGGACCAGTGGAGGTCACCATTGTCCAAAGACTACGTAATTGTGAGTTCGAAGTAATTGATTCACAACTAGACTCATTTGTCTTAAATTTTTCGTTGTACAACTTTGGTTATTGGTGACTGCGAATTGTGTAACAAAAGATAAGAGTCTCTGAATCTATTTGTACAGGAGTCTATTTTCCTTATCTTATCCGAATGGTTCAATCCTTCGATCATCACCCTAAGCTAAAACAAGTGTCCTTTTTTTACCAAAAGCCTTAGTAACGCCTTCTTCCTTAATGCTTGGAAGGTTTCACATCCTAATTAATCTATGACCGCGTTACGCTTAATAATAATACGCCTAATATTCACTACGTATTCCTGAGTTCTCAACAGGTAAAAGGTATCATCCTGACATCCTTATATTCCTCATTATGTATTCCTACAGATTGTCAAAATATCTAAGTTGCATCATAGCGATTCAAAAAAAACTTTCTAATATCCTCTCTCCATGTCGATTTTGTGAGGGTGGCTCAAAAGTACTTCAATTGTCCCAATTTTTTTATCCGAACGCACATACCGTGTACATAGAATTTAGTTTTCCATTTCTTTTCCCCCAAATTGTCATTACCCTACATTTTTACAATATTTAATCCTAAGTCTCATTAATTACACCAAATATTCCTTTCAGTATAATTGCACGAGGGATGGTGGCGTGCACCTGCCTTTGGATTTTAAGAAATATTCACGTAATTATTCTTACAGATAAAAAAATACTCTGTACTTTGCCTTATCCATGAATTCGGCCTGTTATTTTACGATTTCTCTCAATGTCATTCCCCCATGAGAGAAAGTATTTCTAAATTTTTATTTGCGTGTAGTTCTAATATTTCTGGAGATTCTTGACTTTGTCCTTTTGGCCATTCAGCTTAAGATTTTTCTCCGTGATTTACCCTTTCCTCCGGGTCAACTGAACTTGCTTTTCGACGAAGCACTCCATCGGAAAATGGAGTCATTTCACTTGAGAGCGGAAACTTAAAACAGGAGTCGACAAATCCGGTGGAAGCATTGTTCCGACAACTGGGCTGGCGTGTCATGCCATCCTCAAGTTCCAGACCGTTTTCAACGGTTTTCCAAGCCCAAAAAAAAGTGGGACGTTAACCGGGGTTGAACATGTTTGCGTTCCCCTAGCCGCAAGGGCCAAGGACACGGGGTGTGTGTACACGTGGAGAGGCAGAAGGGGCAATGCGTGGGTGGGGGGGAGCGGTCGAGAGAGATTAAGAGGAAGGAGAAGGGGAAAGGGATAGGGAGAGGGCTCTCTGAGTAGCGGGTGATGATGCCGCGATCCCTGGAACGAATGAATCATTGAAGTCGGGAGCAAAGGTTGCCAGAGGACGGAGATCTTAATCCGCGAGAGTGACATAAAAGGCTCCGGAAACATAATGCTTTGATGAACCGATATGGGGTGTCCTCAACTTCCCCTGGTGTGGAGCGAGCGTCAACATTATCGCAGAGCCTCATCTGTTTTACGCGTCATCCAGTCCGTAGAGAATGGGCTCAAAAAGCACACTAATTCCCATTAGTGGCAGTATGCACACAAAAGGAATTTATGTATTAGGTCGATAGTAGTGTTAAGCCATTACAGTGGTCTAGGTCTAAAGGAGGAATCTTTGGAACAATTTGAATCCATTTATTATCTATTTGAACTCTCATTGCCCTATTACTCATTGTTGACATACAATTCGCCACAATTATATTGATTAATTAACCATCAATAACATTTCATTCAAGGGGATACTAATTGAAATAAAAAAAACCGTAAACACAGTAATCAACCCGAAGGTCGGTTTAGTAGGTGATGGTAGAGCTCACCCATGTACCAAGCCCGACGGCGTGTGAATATTCACACATCAGGGTAGGGGGGCCAGTTCCTTTCCCTGTGCCGGTTATGGTTTCCCAGGAAGATCTGGTACCCGAAAAATGAACTAGCTTGGGTGGAGCTGTAGGTGCCCAGAGTGCCTTGCCCGGGAATCGCACCCGGGACCCTCCGGTCAGTAGTCCAACGCTCTACCCACTAGATCACCGCGACCCGCACTAATTGAAATATAGTTAGAAAAACTATTTTACCATTTTCTCATTTAAATAGAAAAAATAATTCTGACTTATGGATTTATTTAGGAAGTAATGCAAAAGGTTGCCATTGAAACGTAGGCGTCAAAATTTTATTTAAGATAAAAGAGCTATAGTTTGCAAATTTATCTCACTACATAAGGATTTCATACTTAATTAAGTAGCAACTAAAATAAGAGCAACGTTATTCAAAAACAAAAGGAAGAAGGATGAGGAACTCGCTAGATAACTATTAGAATCGCCGTTATTTCATATTTCTGAATTAATTAATATTTCCAATTAGCATCAGATATTTTGAAGGATATAAATCCATAGGTGGGTTGCGGTAGTCAAGGGGGTAGAGCGTTGGATTACTGACCGGAGGATCCCGGGTTCTATTCTCGAGCAAAACACTCTGGACACCTGCAGCTCCCCCAAGGTATGTGATTTTTCGGGCTTAGAACTAGGTGAATTCTACCAACATTTACCAAACCGACTTTCGGGTTGAATACTGTCTTTATGGTTTCTATATAACCATAGGTCAAATGAAAGCTAACTTCAGCGTCATAAATTTAATTAAAATACTGTTACAAAGGCTACAGATTGATAACTATGAGAATAACCCACGCAGCTTCATTTAAAAAAGATCAGATTGATAAAGAATAACAGTTTTGAACTTTTAAGATTCAACTCTATTTAGATTTCATTACGGAAAAGGACAGCGTTTAAATTTTTCAGACAAATTATTTTAAATTATTATCAGTAAATAAAAAATCCATGTTTTAAATTTTTTGGTTTGGTGTCTTTATTCGGAAAAACATCTTGCTGAAGATGGTCCTGATATTTTTCTTAAATCTTCGGTATTACATCTTCGGTTAAAGCTTCGGTATTACGGATAAAAAGTGGTTTAGAACATTATTCAGTTTAGTGGCAACGATTTGTAAATCCGAGATAGAGAAGGACGTAAACATTTTATCATCAGGTTATAATAACATACATGTAAGAGGATCAATGTCGCTGCTAAGGTTATATGAATTTTCTGCGACACATTTTTATTCGCTATAAAGAACAATAATATTGAATGCCATGCGTTGATAAAAATTCTGAAGTGACTACCGATTTCTCTTTAATAATATTTCCAAATGTGTGAATCATGTTTCCGGATTTATTAACTACCGTTTTCTCAATACAGATATTTTTCACTTAGCACCAACGGTTTAATTATTTTTCCTAAGCAAAATTGCCGCAAAGTGAAATGACTATCACAATGTGATTATTTTTCCAATTCAACCCATGAGTTTTATTCTTAGGTCTACTATCAAGTGTCATTTTCCCAAAAGTTATGACAAATATTAAATATTCTGTTATTCCAACTGATAAACGCCAATTTTTTTTATATACTAAAATAGAATACAAAATGGAAAGCAGCTTTAGGCAAAATTTCAAGAAGATATTTGTGTTAGAAATCGAGCCTCAATGAAACTCATTTTAAAGGCATGTGATATGTTACAAACAGGTTTCTCATTTTAAGGTGTTGCAAATGCTTTAAAATATTTTGCATTAACTTCATGTTCTCGGAGAAATTAGTAAAACATCCAAGACTAACATGTTGGAAGCTTTTTTGCAAGCATATAAAACAGTTTACTTTGCACCGTCAAATAACAAACTACTCATCTATTTAATTGCCGCTAGGATTTTCCAATTTCCGAAACACCGTCTTTAATCCATATTGTATATATACTCTTGATAACGGGTTATCTTGATTCTTTCAGTAGATACATACATACAAATCTATTAGCAAATATTATAGAGGTAAATTAGAAAGTGTGTGACTACTTTGACTGCTTCTAGTTTATATAGGATGCCTTATTTTTGGATACCATTAATGCTTAGGCGCCTTGTAGGGGATCAAAACATTTTGAGTTTCGTTACTTTGAACTTTCCGCGTAGTCATAAAAAACTTAAAGTTGGCGTGTCAAAACGTACTTTCTAAAAACACGGAAAGTACACCCGTACTCCGACCAGTGACTCAAAGACTTTTGAAGTGTAAGTGGATGCAAAAACTTCTTGCATGCCTCCGCTAACCAGCTGATACCCTTTATCCCTGAGAACGCAGTGTATAGTAAGGAGGTATAGCGGCAGTATTTGATACAAGTTTTATAGTACCTTGAGCGTAGTATGCAGTTTACATCTCTTCCGACCATCCCCTAATCCTTTTAGAACCCCAAACCTTTCCTTCTCTCCTTTTCGCTAAGTTGCAAATGCAGATTCTTCAGAAAAGTGGGCAAGTCTGAGGTTCCATTACCATAAAGAGAGATTAATGGAACTGTAACGCAAGAAAAAATTATTCCATCAAAGATGCGATCAAGGTGATAGGAGTTACGCCATTGCTACAATAGCTCATCGTTATATTTCTCTTACCCTGGAATTGTGTTTTATTTTTGTAATATTATTATTAGGTAATCTACCGGTTAAGGTAGGTTTTTGGATAGACACAACTATCAGACAAACATTTTGTAACTCCAAACAAAATCCAATCCAGCAACTTAATCTACCTTTGTATTATTATTATAAAGCAAAATAAAATAATGCCGTTTACGCTTCATCTCTGGTCATCTGAGCCAAGTTTTTAATTGCTTGGCGATCTATTCTTTTTCAACATCCGCTTCTTACACCTTAAACATTTTGCAAAAAAACTAATACTTATTGAAAATATAATCCCAAAAAAATCGTATGGTATTTTTCCAATAAAAGTTTTACAGAATAATTAATTATTGTAAAACATCATTAAATTCGCACCAATGAATATCATTTTTAAACTGTAAAAGCATTTAACGTAATGCTACATTGTGTCTATTTATTCTTACTGAAAAACTAAAAAGAAGTTCTATCGGAAAATGTCATCATCGAACTCCAAAGAAAACCCGCCTCAAAACAATTCCAAATTTGCCACGTCGTCAACGGTCATTTTAGTCAATTACAGTGTCGCGTTTGAAACTGGGGCACTGGGAATTGTTGAAGGCAGGCAGACAACAAAGCTATACAATGCAGTTTCTTATCTAGAGAAGAGAAGCTTTTATAAAACCTCAGCACAACTTACCGATGATTTTATATGAATCAGCTATTGAGAAGATAAGGTGAACTTCTTAAAGGAAGTCAATGCTATCTCATCCCCGTGTTATTGCTCTGAGATGCTCGGTCTAGTTCGGGCCAAAGATGTCTAGGTGGGGCTATTGCCCTGCCGAAGTGATGGCTGAGTGTCCGAACATGTGAAAAGTTTCTTTGTAAAAATACAATGATATTTCACGAGCTAGCTATTGACTGAATTTTCCAAAAACATACACATCGTAGGAATCCAACCAAACTGTTTTCCCCAATTATTTATATCGTATTTTTCCTAATAATTTTTTATAGCATGATACCATTCCTCCGAGAACATTTGTTCTTCCCCTACCTCAACCAACCTACTTCTTTTTCTGTTCATCTTTCTCTTCAGCGTATTTTCTCCAGTCTAAACAAATATCTACGTCTTAAAATCACATACTCTCTACTACACGCCCAGGCTAGTCTCATATTTTCATGTTCTTTACTGCAAAATTATGTCATGAATAAATTTTATTTGACTTAAAAAATCTCAGTTATCAGATCTATCATTTATTAATGAATTTGCTGATAATTAAAGTCGTGAATATTCAACCTCCCTTCTTCCTTCTTTGATCCGTTATTTATTCTTCCTTTTCCCAGATAAATGATCTAATTATTAAGTGAAAGATCTGGTGCTTTCCCGGCGTATGAGTTGGGTGAATTCTTCTCGGGTCTTCCACCGGGTTAATATCTCCATAGCTGCCGACGTTTCGATTCCCGACTCCGTCATTGTTTACAGAGCTACTGAGTGAAGAACTCTCCTCCACTCAGAAGCCCTGAAGACGATGACCGAGTCCTCCATGCTATGGAGACATTAACCCGGTGGAAGACCCGAGAAGAATTCACCTTAATTTTTAAGTATTTATGACTATGGTTTGCAGTGGTACTACCACACTAATTCTAAAATTTGTTCATTTATTACTTAGGTAATTGACTAAATAATACTTTATCAACAGATAATTTGACTTGCTAAATCCTGTTTTCATTATTTGCACCTTCCAACCTTTCCGAGAGTAACTTTCATGTTGGAATAAATTAATAGTTTGCATTTAGGGACCAAGTTAATGGTGAAGGAAACTATATGCCTGTATTAATCGATCAACATAATAATACACATATGTTAAATAAAGAATTTTGAACATTGATAAACATCAATCAATAAAAACTCGGAATAATCGGTCCTTTTCACTTTACCATAAAAAAGCATGTGACATTTTGCTGCCGACATTAGATCAGCCGTTAACAGCCTTGGGCTCAGTTCAAAATGAGTACGAGTCAAGATAATTGAACAAATAAAAGGCGAGCGAATGCTTATACGACGTACCAAGAGGCTTACTGACCAATACCTTTTTCTTCACATTCCTGCATTTAACCACTTTCTCTCGTTTGATGGCTATCAATAGATTATCCCAATTTCGCAATTCCTCTTCAACCTTTCTTCGTGCAACCTTTCCAATACCCCCCACACCCTCACGCCATACAAATACCTCCGCCAAACGCACCCTGCTCTCCATCCACCCATCCCCACATCAGTGGTCGGAAGGTCCCCCGGGCGATGCGCCTACTTCAGCTGCCCGTCGCATCACCTACTATCGGTTTCTTCCCAGGCATGTTTTTTTTCATGTTGTTTTCCAAAGGGTTTTTTTCTCTCTGCGCCTTCTCTAACTTGTCCCCGACTACTTCGTCCCGCCTTGTCAATCTTAATATTCTTTTTCAAAGTGTTCCGTTTTCTAAATGATATTTCGTATACAACTAGTAACTTCAGATTATCCTCGGGATGAAGATTCTCAATATATTGCTCATTCTCATTTTTCCCTATTATGCTTTATGTAAGTAGTATACCAATTCAATCCCCTCAAATTTTACTCATCCCTATTAGACCAACTTTTGTGGAACATTATTTATTTTGGTTCCCTAATTATAAATTGTTTTTCATCTTATATGCGTTAAAATACCTTATATAATATAAATAGATTTTATGCAAGAATGGTGTATCGTATTCGTGATAGGAAATGTAAAATATTACTTACAAGATTATTAGATCATTTAAATCATAAATATCCAAACGAATATAATCCTCACTTAGAATTCTACACTTAAATTTAGTAAAATTCCTTTCATGCTTAGGAATTCATCATATCTTAATATACTATATGCAATGGCATTATTAAATTAATTGAGGTATGCTGGAAGATTGGGTATGGACGTTAAGCGTATAGCCAAATAGAATATGGCACAATTGTCTCTATGTGATGATTTTGTTGATACCTACAAAGATTTAAATTAACTATTTACGTTTAACTTATTAATCTGCGTATGATCCTGAGCTGGAAGAATTAGAGGCACGAACCTTTTCCTTTTGCATTTTAGAAAGTAAATATATCTATAATTAAAGGTTTCTTGATATTCCTCCAATAGATTTTTGTCAATTGGGTTCGATATTTTGTGAATGTTTTTTTCGAAAACCGTTTGGCAAGAGAAGTCAGTAAATTAAATGAACAAAACAGCATCCTAATGCACTTCTCGGAATTTGGCCGTTATGGAAGGGCAAGAAAGCACTTAGTAAATTCCATTATGAAATATTGGCATGGCTCTGGTTTCGAAAATGTGGGTCATCCACCGTTGCCAAAAACTTTTTTGGTGCCAGAGTATACAAGGAACAGCATGGCTGATCCTGAGCAATGACGGCCTCCCAAGACGCTCCTTCTCACTTGGGCCTGCCACTCACGTTTCCCGACGCGTACGCGAGATAATGGATGGCGAGATGAATGGATGGAACATCCTTTCTTAACAATTCCCATATTAAATCATTATCATTGATATGATATTAATGTTTTTTCTAAGAAATGGAATTCCATTTGGCAGGAAAATATACCCTATATTATGAATATTCAGTTCAGAAACAATATCCTGTATATTTTATGGTTATTCTGTAAAGGTTGTGTGATAACAATAGATGGTAAATTTTGCCTTTAATATAATTCTGCTCCCCACAAACATTCATTAATTCGTCAATTGTTTTCCCTTATTTTTATGTATTGTTCAAACAAGTAAAAATAAAAAACTTGGGCAAAAAGGATGTATATGTACATATATACACCATATACTCGTATACATGTGTGTGTATATATATGTGCGTCGCCGAAGAGCGTTTCATTTCGAAGATATTTATGTATATATATATATATATATATATATTACCACAATATCTTATTAGGTATTAATTCTTTATATATAAACGTTGCCCAAACTTATGCGAAATAATCCCTCTTCTTTTTTTCCTAATGCTCTCGTAGAACTATTATATAATGCATAATATCGGTAGAGAGAAGAAGAGAGACCTGGTGTAGATTAGGATGCTGGATTGGGTTTTGTTTGGAATAATAAAATGTTTACCTGGTAGTTGTGTCCATCCAAAAACCTACCTTAACCGGTAGATTACCTAATAATAAGTTCGGTAGAATGTGTCTGTTAATTTTAATCAATTATTTCCTCATGAAAAGTCGAAATAAAAGAATTTCAAGGTACGTTTTAAGAATTTTTCAATGCAGCACTTTTATGCGTGCTATATTATGCCTCCCATTTTTTTTCTTTTTTGGCCTAATTATTTTAAGTTAGTTAATATTATTTTCATTTGTATTATTTGTGCAATTCAGATAATATGAAAGATATTTATGGTAATCCACCCTTCGCTAGCTTGATACTTTCTCTTAGTCATTTTTTTATTTACAAGAATTGCAGTCTTTCTGCTCAGCTGCAAACCTTATGAAGTTAATGTGCATGCTAGATGCCACTTCTGTTCCCTTTTGAGTTTTAACTATGAACTGAAAATATGATAAACTAGAGAACAATAGAATATGACATGCTCCAAGAGATCTCTCTCTCCCCTGCACTCAGTTACTGAACTTCAGAGTGACAGTTGTTCTGAAGGTTCAACTACAATTACTCTAAATCAAACGACCACGGTTGACATATTCTTCTCCCAGCTTCTCTCAGCTTTTACTCATTAATTACCCATAATACAAACAGACGAACTATCGTCATCAGGAGATGGAGAAAGAAGTGTGGGGATTTTGGGTGAAAGGATTTTCATGGACAGTAGCGATGAATTTTTATTAGGATGCGGAACTAATTCGTGTGCTTCATGATGGTCCAGTATTAGTTCTTCGCCTACGATCCAGAGGATATCTTAGTTATTTGATGAAAAATATTTATTTTTCATCGTTTTGCCACAGTTCTCATTCTCGCTTGCCGCGACGGCTAGATGGATTTCTTTGGCTAAACATTCGTCCCGTTTTGGTAATACTAGGCAATATCTATGGAGACTCAGTCATAAGCAGTTCTTCTCTAGTTTGTGAAAACCTATAGTATGTGTGAGCACTTGAGATGATATGCTGGCCATTTGGCAGACTATGTCGTGGAATGGCCATGTGTGCGTCACAGGCTTTGAGTATTGAAACATTAACTTTCTTTCCTGGCTTGATTTCAGGAACATTTTCTGAGCATTAATACTAACACTTAAGGTACAAATATATGTATGAAACCCTAATAAAAATGCACGACCAAGTGTGCCCTCAATTTACTTCTGTCGTTGACATTGACTGATATATATAAAATATGGAAATATGGTTCAAATCAAAATGCCGTTCTCCCAATGAAAAGGCTGTAATTTGTCGTGTCCAACCATAATCCTATTTTAATATAAAATAATGTTTACCTCGTGATTCTATTTGTAGGATTGCTTACTACTCTTTGGATGATATTAGCGTTTAAAGTTGATGTTTTTACGGTAAGGTTGTTTCCAATAGAACGTTAAACAGATAGAAAGCTGCCTAATGAATTAATAATGACACCCGTTATCAATGCTTAAAGACCACAGCTGACCTTATTATACGTTACTCAATGAACACGTCTTCATGGAGAACATCAAGTCCAACCTTTCATGGGACCCAAAAACTTAAAGAATACAAAGACATTTTTTTTAGAAATTTACTCAATGCATAGGGAGATGTTTCGGAGTTAAGTGCATGGAATTATTTCACGATGAAAAGGACAGAGGACTCCTATTTTTTATTTCTTTTGACTTCATACTTTGATGGATTGAACGTAAGCATCAAGGAGTAGCAAAGATGCGTGATTTTTTTCGTTGTTTGTGCCGCATTAGGAGAGTTTCTAATTAAAATTCATGGGAGTAAATGTAGTTCACTAGGTAAGCTTGTTTGTAAAAACATATTTTGATATGAAAGGGTTTGGAGAGAAAGTATTTTGGGATTCCCATCAAAGATGAAGAAAACAAGCAAGCAGTCCGTATTGATAATACTCCTTTCCCAACTCTGGGATCATCCGAAGTGGTCTCTTCCGGTGACTTTTTTCGCCAAAAAGTGACTACAAGTGGGTTGTCTTTTAAAACGAAATAACGAGAGCCAGTAAAGGAAAAACCGGGAATAAATCCACCTGCACTCAGAAAGAGAGAGAGGGATGTTCGGTCAGTACGTTACGCGAAATCGTTCACACGACTAACATCCCGCCCATCATTGGGAAAGGAAGGAACTGGTAGAGGAATAGATGAAGGGAAAATTAAGAAGGGATACGATCGTCTTTTGAAAGAAGGGCTAAAACTTCAGTTCTTAGCTTCGGACGAGAGGGATTTTCCTGTTCAACCAGGAAGAGCTATTTTCTTATCGCTTTTTCCTTATTCTTGTGAATTATAAAGTGTGGCCAAAGTAGTACACGACGCCACTTTCGGTCTATTAGTGCAATTCATTTATTAGTGGTATACGTGACTTCATTATGAAATCATAAATTATTGGAGAGCATGTAAGTAGGGAAAAGCATTTAACGGACAAAAACGAAGGGCCTTAATATGCAAAGTGAAAGAACACAGAAGGGTCACTAAAAAAAACATGTTCACCCATCAGCCGTCGCCGAATAGGCATATTCGGAATTAATTACTTTCAAAGACACTGTCATTAGCGATATGAAAGGAAAACTACCGAATAATTGCCAGGAAAGCAATGGCAATAGCCAAAAGGAAGCGCCAATGAAACAGGGATGACGCATATTAAATGGCTTCAGTCTAGAAGTCTCACATCTCTTAACCTGTCAGAGAACACCCGCGAAGGACAATTACGATGATCAGTATCGGCCAAAGCGTCCAGAAAATCACTTCGACCAGAAGACACTTCAACGAGTGGAAGCAAAGCTGTCGCCACCAAAAACAACGTGCTTGGCGTCAATTCTGAAAGAAGTATGAATCCGAGCCTAAATGTCAACATTACCTTGACAAGTTATTTTCAATGCTCGGGATAATTTTGCCACTTTCCAGGGTATGTAAAGTAAACCAATTTAACGATTTTAACACGTATAGCATTTAGACTCTACAAAATTACCCGCAGTTTTAACATTACTGTATTCTAGAGGTTCAATCTTCTTAAAAAACATCTGAGATTTAATCTCCCTATGATCAGGGAGACCGCAAAAAAACGGAAAAGAAAAGATAGGAATGTAGTCGGACAAAGAAATCTCAAAACTTACACTATGCCGCAATTCTCTATGTGATTTTTTACTTAGATGACTTATTAGAAACATACTGCTGGAATTTACGAAGTGTAGATGCAGGAGACTCGTAAGGAAGCTTTTAGAACTGTCAAGGCCTAATAGTAGCATAAAAGTCCAAGATTTATAAGGCGGTTCCGATGCATCAGTATAATTATGACACTGAAGAGATTATTATGGCATGATATTGTAAAAGAAATTATGTCAACGGTTTAGATAAGAGAGACTCCAGTTGAGGTAGATTTTATTGGGATTAAATGGAAATTGAATACGGTTTTTGTTTCATACCCGGCTGACCCGCTTAGTATTGCATGTATAAAATTAAACAACGTGTGGTGAATAATTCTTTTTATCCGCAGTTTAAAATGAATGCTGCAAGTGAAAGGGGGAATGGAATGAAAGGAAGCATTCATTTTAAACCTTGTAATTTTTTGTCACCATTTACTAGAGACTACTTACGTATTGGCGTACAAGTACACGCACGTGTACGCCTAACTTTCTCACGCGGTTTGCAATCCATAACAGTGGAAGTGCCGGGAGGAAACACATTTTCTCTGTGAAATGTGATTGAGTAACCTGTTTAAAAATTTGCTGTCGTCACTCGTGTTTAAAGGAACATCTGCCCCTTGCTATAATACGCGCATTATCAAATGTCACACTCGAGCTAGGTGTTATTTGCGTATGACGTCATTTAAACAAGTAATGGTCGAACTCCTTCCAAACTTCCTCCTTGTTTTCCACTTTTTGAGTTTTCAGGAGAGGAGTATGAGGAATGGGTGATAAATAAAACACGAACGGAGCTCAGAGGAGAGCGAATCGTGTTTGCTGGGGAGTTGAGTTGAGCCCTCCCATTCCCTTAAAGAATACCAACCCCTTTTCATTTCCTTTGGCTTTTCTCAAGGGCTTTTCGGGCTGAGAGAGTCAACTTAAGATCTCTCTTTCTATCTATCCCCCTCTCCGCTCCCATCCCTCTCTAAAAACCTTATTCCTACTCAAGCAGTCTCTCTCTCAGTTCAATGTGCCTTTCCTTGCAATCAGTTGTGACAAGCGTGGCTCGTGACCTCCTTGATCACATATCGCGCTAAGCCTTGCTGTAGACAAACCAATCTCTGCAGAAAAGATTGGAATCTAAGCATTCCCTTAACCCAATGGGTAATTAGTATGTCAATTAGTGTTTCTACTATAAAATAAGTTGACGATATGACTGAGAACTTTCAAGTAGTGCTTCCTCAGACTTGAAAAAATTGCAGATAGTGTTAGAGGCTAATTTTTGTCCAATGATTGAATATGTAATTTCCATGTTATCGTTAATCGATTGATTATATATTTACATGCATGCGTTCAGAAAAATATTCAATTTCTTCTGTCTAATTTTGAATAGGAATTAATTCATTTAATGATGAATTATTTTTAAAAGAAAGAATTAATAAACGCGGTTATTCATTATACATAATCCAAAAATTAAATATTTTATGTTTAAAGTTTGCTTTATTTTAAGTTTTCTTCCCTCCAATCCTTATTGTTGATAATGTTTGGTAGTATATATTATTTAGTTTATTCTGGGTTTAATAAAAAAATTATCAGTACCATTTCTCAGCAGTTCAGCTTGCAATTTTAACTGTTTAGCCACGTACTACTGGGGTTTTTAAATGGTCGAAGAAAAAACTAACAATTCAGATCACGAGATTCATTTTTGCTTGCTCATCAATTTTCGGTTGATTCATGGCGTATGGCATTCGTTGGTGGAGGAACGGAAAGAATTAAATAAACCTGCTCGTATGATACTTATACCCTGCATTCACGGATGTATATTGTGATTGAGGTTATAACACAATATCATCCCTTCATAGGAAGTATCGTTAACATGTCAGAAATGAGAATGTGAGGCATGTAGTGGAAGCTAAGTCATGTAGAAATGAGTCCAGTGGAATAAAGCGGAAGGCCTCTCGCGTAGCAGGAAATGCAGAAGCTTGGAAACATTTGAAGGAATTACTGATTCATTGCGAGTCGTGGCCACGTGTACGGTTCCATTTCTTTTGTAACCACGAATTTTTTTTTAGATTCGTTGAGGTACTCTATAAAGCCTATATCTGTCATTTTACCAGCTCAGACCTGCATAGGTTTCTGGGAACCTAGGTTGAGTTTGTTCTCTTCTTTCATTTTTTAGAAAGGCATTGTTTTTGTCGTTGCGGTATTCACGCGGAGCTCTGAATGATCTCCGCTGATGGAAACGGGCGACTTTTCTATGCTATCTCTGGATGGAGAAAAACAATGGACCTATTGAATGTATGAAAATTAAATTTTTGTCTCTCACTTTTGTGAAAACCGAGGTAACGAGCACCAACCAATTATCTATAAGTGTCAATCGCTTGCGTCAGGCATAAGGGAGTCATGCGACGACGACAGACTGGTGCTCAATAAATATTTCGTTTTCCTGAGCTAAACAGGTCCAACCTTCTATTTACTACCTACTGAATTGTATGAAATCATAAAACGCACAAGAATCATCCTTGCATGCCTTTGGTAAGATGTTTTTTTATTAAATAATGTTTATCCAAAATATTCCGGGACCTCTCAGAAATTGAAAAAAAAAACATACTTATTTCTATTCCCGTGTGCGTACATATTTTAGAACGTATGGCTTCTTGACGACTCTTAGTGAACAAAGGTGCCATCATGCAGAACGGATGCACGGTAGTATATGATTCAAGATGATGTATAGTAAGCGGGCGCAACACTCGTTCCCGACGATGAGTAAGTGAGCCATAAACCCTGAGCAGAATAAGGTGTTTTTTAACGAACTGCGTTTCGGAGGGAAGGGTGGCGGAGAGGGGAGGAGGAAGGGGGGAGAAGGAGGATGGGATATCCCACGGTCAATTTTTCTCCTTTCCCTTCCCCCGCCCCCATTCCCACCTCACTCTCTCCCAGAATCGCGAAATAATTCTCCTCCGCTCATTCCGTTCCCTAAACTCCTCCCTCATAAATATACGGCCAACGACGACGGCCACACGCACACGTCCACACGGGAGGCGGCGGGGTGGAGGAGTGGCGGGGAGGGTTATTATTTTGTGAGCGACGTCTTTAGCAGCGGGGACGCTTTCGTCCCCCGAACCCTCTCCTCTTTTTTTTCTCTCTCTCTCCCTCTCTCGCTCGTTTATTTATACTACCACTGTGGCGACACTTCCCCCGACACCACGAAGCTCAGCCTCCTCACCCTCCCACTTCCTACCTCCCTTTTCCTCCTTTCTCTCCCAACCCCGTTGGAGAGATAGGAGCCCCCGCCACCCAACCCCCTTTCGTCTTCTTCCCGACCGACGGACGAAACGGAGAGAGCGGAGGCGAGGAAGGACGAGAATGGAAGAGAAAGGTTGAGATGTCACACGGGAGTGGGAAAAAGAGAGTTTGAAAGGAAAAAATTCGTCATTTACTTAGTCCCCTTTATTTTTCATTCCACTCCTCTCTCTAGCTTTTCTGTTCCCCTCTCCTTGCGCCAACCCGCATTTTGCATTTCAATTCCTGATCCCGGAGCTCCCTCCGCCACCTCCCTCCTCCTCACAACCCTCCCCTCAGTTCTCTGTCGCCCGTCCCAATGGCGTCCGGGAACACAACCGGGTTTTTTTTCATTCCCCTCACCGTTTTCCCCCAACTTTTTCCTCATCGTCCCCGCTTTTTCCACCAACGTGTTCCCTACAACCCACGAGACCGTCCCACCCCATATCTACTCCCCCCTCTTCCCTGGCTCCAACACGCCACGAGTCCAGGGCAGGGCAGTGCGGCGTTTGAATCTCGCGTCGAGAAGTAAAAATTTGACTTCGCGAAATTGACGTGGAGTATCGACGCTTCGCAGGGCAAGCTTTACACTTCCGCGCAGGGGCCAAGGTGGATAGGAAGGGGTTGGATATTTTAGAGATGATGTCATGGAAGCGGAGCGGAGTAAATCAACTGCGTGCATTATATCAAGTCGGTGTTGGATAACAGCTCTGGGTCTGGGTCATCGAAACGACGGAGGAGATGGTGAACTTTTGACCCCTTGGAAAACCTGAGAGGAGTTCACTGAGGAGATACTCCGGAAGAACACACAAAAATGTACCAGATGGTAGTAAGACTTGCAAAAAAATTGTTTTTTTTATGGTCGAAAAAGAGCAAGCTGCCGTAGGTATTTGGAGAAGGCAGAAGAAATGTGGGTGTAGTGGGTTAGTAAGATTGAGAGCGAGACAGATGTTGAGACGTGTCACCTAAGAGAGAGTATTTAAGCACAAATTTTCCCGAATAGAACATTGCATTATGAAATTTAAACAAGTAAGAACTGTCATTGGAGCAGGGCAATGTAAACTGATCACACTGCATCAAATCAAACAGAATGAGTCGTTGTTTGAGGCTTTTGAGAGATTGGATTTAAAGAGGGTGGAAAATATATAATGGGCGTAGAATACGATGTACGAAGTAATTTGCGGTAGGGAGTGAAGAGTTTCGCGCTATAAATTTGGGTGATATGAGAGGAACACATGCTCACATGAAGGAGGATGTTGAAAGGCTTTAATTTATTGGCGAAGAGTGATGCAGTGGTTATAGGAGGGACGACAATGAGCAATGTCGATACAATGAAAGAGTGTGGAAACTACGATAGGGCTGATAGGGTAATAGTATCGGTTGTATGTTCTTTTTATCCGCAGAACACTAATTTAAAAACCCTTGGTCTTTTTTATCTAATGTAATTTAATAGCCTTCAGATATCATCCTAAATCGATACTCAGAATGAATATTTTCCTCGGTGGGAATTTCTTATGTACCCGTCGAATTAAACATTCACTACTTGCTAAGGCGTTTCAAGATACTTCTGATACATCGTCATTCACTCTCCCTTGCCTCTATGATTAGTTGACGTTGATGAAAACTCTCAACGTCCACGCCTCTTGCTTTCATCACTTTAATCTGTTTTTCGTAGGTACGACAAGGTGCTAGAAGTAGAAAGTGGTTAATTCCAAATTTGCAATGAAATACCGATGGAAACTTTGCATAACATGAATACTCGAGTAGGCATTACTGCACGCACGCATTCGGTACGGACTGCGACGGTCAAAGTGCAATATTGCGTGCGTTCCTCAGCCAAAATTCCTGCTTGAGCGCTCATCCCTCTTCTTCATCCTTTATAACCATCACTTTTTTTCTCTTTCCTTCTCCATCCCTTCCCTTGCGGTCCCGCGCGATAACTTCGTTTCCGAATCTACCGTTTCCCCACCTTCCACTACTCATTCTTTTGCTTTCTCATATATATGTATATATATATATATATATCAATATATATATATATATTAATATATATATATATATAAGTTTTTTGGTTCATTCCCTGGAGACGGGGGAAGATAATGCATTCAGCCGGCTCCGCCACCGACGCCGCCGCCCGTCGACGCCTTCTCGGCTGCTCCCGCTCCACTGTCCGCGCGTCAAATGAAATGTCAGGAAACGCTCTAATATAAAAAAATAAATGGGAAAAAATGCATTTATTTATTTTTCCTCTCTTGGAGTGAAAGGGACCGACTGTCGTCAAGTCGTCGAGCAATGAAATCGGGAGAATTTTTGCGCCGGTCCTTTTATTTTAGTGAATGTCTCCCCCTCCTCTACCCAGCCTCCCCGCTTCAGTGAGTTACACGGCGTATTTAGTTTCTGCACTCGCTCAACGCCTTTATTTTCGGAATGAGTCAATAAATGGAGACATTGCTCGCGGCGAGGCTTTCAAGTTTTGCCGAAGCGATTAGTAACCCGTCCCCACTTCTTTACGCCGTCATTCACCCCTGACGAGGAGTTGGCAGCTATTATGCGAGGGTTGGCTGTCCTCTTTTATGAAGTCCCGTTCTTTCTTTACGCATCACCGTGCAATCAGGGATACGTAGAAACTTATGATGATGAAGGAACGTTGAAAAAGTTGGCACCGCCGAGTTCAGACTCTAAATTTCACAAAATATGTATGCATACCTTTATAGATTTCACTTTCTCATAGCCCAATTTTTAACATGTTAATGACCAATAATTGCAAATTTTCAAAAGATGATGAATTTATTTCCGGCCCTTTATTTGCTCATCTTTGTGCGTAGCATATTTTCAAGATTCGTCCTACATACATACTTTCATCTAGAAGTCAGGAAGTAGGGGGAGATGGGGAATACTATTGAAAGGATGGTGGGCAGAGGATTGAGAAACTGATGACCTGTGCCGCTGAATAAAGATAAAATTTGTACCAATTCTACTCATTAAAGGAGATTTAAAAAAAGACCCTTGCCGGAAATAAATTCGTATACTCGTGGAAAATTTGCAACTATTAGATCATTAAAAGAAACTTATTCAAATCATCTCTTCAAAGCTTAACGCATTAAATGTACCAGAACATCTATCAATAGATCTCTTAGAAGTGTGTAGTTGGAATGAACTTTATTGCACTTACATTTTTTTAAGCGTTAATACTGGTCCATCCAAAGGCCATGGGTTGCAATATTTTACAACAGAATGCCTGTTTGCTTGGGAGCCTCTCTACTGCTAGACTCCTGGAGCCACGCTTCGAAAATCCTACATTTACTTCGACTCAGCCTCATAACAAATGCGGCGTTCCCATTGAAAATTGTGCAAGGGATACTAGAGGAGTTGGGAATGGAAATAACGACAATGGAAGCATTAGAAAAGTAACAGTAAATTTTGTTCATCCGCCCTGAAAATTACATTTATTTCGCATTGAATACTTTAAGACTAAGTGAACAAGAGTTGTAAGGAAAGCAATAAGAAAATGTAACAGTGGAATGTACTTTATATTACAATTTAGATATATCATTGTTATTACAAACTACTACGCATGGTCTAGGTGAAAGTAGTATGACCGAAGTTTCTAAGCGGAAAGTTTTTGAAGGTACTTATCCACCCATCGTCCTCCGTATCCTATTTGCTTGAAGGCACTCTATTAGAAATATGTAGGCATTAGCCAAGAAGAGGAAAGCCATTCATTCAATTATGAACAGCTAGATTTGAACGTCAAATTTCTCCTTCTCGTACACATATTTCCTCAGTAATTATTCGTACGTCCGCATAGCATACAATTTTTCATGATGAGATCCAGTAAAACCTCGGATTAGTCGAGATACTTTAATTGTGTAAAGCATTAGAAATCGGCAAATATGAGTTAAACGTGGATCCATGTTTCAAGCAAATGATTAGTAGTGCTCTCAGCTTGTACTAATGGATAGCGCTGCGCTAACGGAACTTTTTGTACATCGTCAAACGATCGATCGATTCTTTTCATTTTTGCTAACCCAATTATTTCATAGCTCGTAAGCGGACGCTGAAATTAAAGTCTAGCCTAGTAGACGAATCATTTGCTCAGATGAAGAGCTAATACAATTATAAACTAACATGTGTTAATGGTTTTGGTATGAAATGAAATTGATTGTAGTTGTTCCACAATTAATAATGTTGAGAATTAAAAAGCCTTCGTGTTTTTACGTAGTTTCATTGAAGGTTTTCCTGTTGATTGACATAAAGTTGTGACTCTGGCAGAATAGAGCTAAAGTTGATGTTCCCTAAGACTTATTTAAAGAGAATCTCGAAACGAATTCCGACGAGTGAGGAGGATGGATGAATGCTATGGCATTTTTTTGCTTTGAAATATTGGAGTGATATGTACTACATTGGAGAAATAGGGAACAACTCCCTCTAAAACTGAAAAGCTATGAATGAATTCAAGAAAAACTACGACAGTATATTTTATGTGACAAAGAAATCAAAATTCTCAACTTCATATGATTAAAAATGAGCTTATAATTATTTTCACGCAATTTTGAACTCATTTCAAGCTGGTCGGCAGGGTGAGACGCTTTATATCGATGTCCCGGTTGAATAATGAATTTTGTCTGGAGGAAACACCCTTTAATTCGGTTTTCTGAAGGTTTTGATTGATTCCCATATGATGAGTCGAAGGATGGTTGTCTTGAACCACAGCCTCTCTCTTCCTCTCTTTGCCTGGCCGTCAGTTCACGTTTTAAAATTCCAAATGAGACCTATAATCAATCAATCACGTTGTCAGCCTTCTAGGAAGCTATAGGATAACGCGGAGGAGCGCTTAAGATGAGAAAAGGTTCATTTAGTAAGGAATAGAATCGCTTTATGCAGTGATTTAGAATACCCCCCCCCCAAATCAAGTGATGTGAAATTATTCCGGTAGGATTTCAAAGGAAGCGATGAAAGATTTAGGAAAGACTGCAGGTATAATATATCATGGATGTGGCAACTGATTACTAGCTTTTAAATAGGAATCGTTTGTACAGGATTAGCAAATCACTTGTCAAGCAAAATACGAGGCTTTTTCTTTCATTGAAATGCTAAACATTTTATTTTGGTCCACATCGGTGGCACACGAACAAATCCATAAAAGTAATCACCATTTCATAAAGAGTGGAATAATAGGCAATAAACTTCTCATTCAGTTAACCGGGATCATTTCGATGGACCCTTTAGAGAATATGAGTCCTGGCATCTACGGGACACGGCTCAATCGGAAGTGGGTCGTTCCCGGCAGCGAGAGAGGCAAGACTTTCGAGGTTGTCATTTCAAGAAAACCTCGCAAAGGAAAACTGACAGCAGCAGGACAGAAGACGCACAATAAGCAGATCAAATGAGTTAAAATAGGAATTTGGAATCTCAGGAAAATGTTGAAGACAGGAAAGTTAGAGAATATTAGGCGAATGATGAAAAGAGAAAATACAGATATTTTAGATTTATGTGAGGTTAGATTGAAGGGTAGCGGAGATCATTAGAATGACAGTTAAGGAATAATATACAGCGGTGGGGACGAGAGCCAAGAGGAGTTGCTGTAATATGAAATAAAGAGGTAGGAAGAAGCGTAGTCAACATAGAGCAAGTAATGGATAGAATATTAGTAGTAGTAGATATTAAAGCAGAACCGACGAACTTGGTCATTGTCCAGGTATACATGCCACGAAGCAATCATAAGGAGGAAGAAGTCGATAGGATGTACGAGGAGTTAGAGGATATAATCGTAGGTGTTCCTGGAGGGAAGCATTTGATCGTGATGGGGGATTGGAATACGACGGGAGGCGAAGGAAGAGATGGTAATGGGGTGGGGGATTACGGTTTAGTCACGAGGTTTGACCGCGGGGAGAAAGCAATTGAGTTCTGCAGGAAACAGGGGTTAGTCATATCCAACGTTTGGTTCTGACGCCACAAAAATCGTAGCTATACATAGAAAATACCAGATGACTCAGTAGGTGTCATTTAGAATATATTATGGTGAGGCACAAATTCAGAAACAGTGTGATAAACTCACACATATTCCCGGGAGCGGATGCGGACTCTGACCACAATTTAGTTGTTATAAGTGTAGCGTCCGTTTCAAAAAGATAAGGCAGGGGCGGCAGGTTAGGAAATGGAATGTAGAAGCATTAAAGGGATTAGCAAGGATGGAGTATCTACAGGCTGAAGAGAAAATAATGGATGACGGTAAAGAGCTGAGTACTATCGAAGAAAAATGGGAATACAGGTATATCAAGAAAGCAGAATCTCAAACGATGAGATGATTACAAAGATGTACTAGAGAAGAAAATGGAAGAATTTAAAAATAGAGTTAGCCAAAAACAGTACAAATAGTTGAACAATAAATTGAGATGGAACACAATTGGGGAAAAGACGCATGGAGGAAGACGAAGTGCGAGGATATGGAAGTTTTCAGAGGACGGAGGAAGTTGGTGCGCTATTCAGCAAGGTTAAGTTATTATCGGGAAGTAAGAAGGGAAGATCTGTGCTAACAGTTAAATATAAGTGGGGTAAGATAATAGTTAACACAGAAAAGATCCAAGAGAGATGGAAGGAATATATAGAAACACTGTATGGTAAAGAACTTAGGCCAACATGGTTAGACATAGGAAAGGAACATGGCATAGAAGAAGATAGCTTAGGTCCAGGCATACTCGACGATGAGAGAGAAAGTCCGCAAAGGGAAATGAAATCAAATAAGGCCGTTAGGGGTAGACAACATTCCTGCGGAGCACTAAAAGGTTTAGGAAAATGTGATAGAAATAGACTATATGGACTCATTTGAGGTATCTATGAGAAAGGAATCTGGCCGGAAGACTATCTGAGATCAGTGTTAGTTTTTAATCCGAAAAAATGCTACATCTACATAAATACCCTGCGAGCCACCAAAAAGGTTGGTGGCAGGGGGGTCTGCATTATGTGAAGACTACAGAACAATAAGTTTGATATCCCACGCAGCTAAGATGTTCTCAAGATCAACAAAAGGAAAGAGAGTAAGCCATAAGATTACTTAGTGGATGATCAGTTTGGATATAGGAAAGTGAGACGAACGCGGGATTTCATTGTAGTAATGAGATCATTAATCGAGAGGAATATAGAATACAATAAGAAAGTATTTCATTCTTTCGTAGATTTCAAAAAGGAATTTGATAGGGTGAATTGGAAAAAAATAATCAGTGAATGCAGAAAATATGAATAAATTGGAGGGACAAGAGACTTATCTGCAACCTGTACATGTCTCAGACTGCTCAGGTGCGAGTGGGGAACGGAGAGTCCGGATGGCCAGTGTTAGGAAGTGTAAGGCAGTGTTGCCCATTGTCACCAGTGTTCTTCAACTTCAACTTGTATGTAGAGGAAATAATTAAAGAACCATGGGAAGAACTGGAGGTAGGGATGAAATCGGAGGGGAATCCGTAAGATTAGTCAGGTTTGCTGATGACCAAGCTTTAGTTTATCAGTCAGCCAAGGCATTGTGAGCATTGTTCAGTGAATTCGAAATTCAGAGCAATATATACGGGGTGAGAATCAATATTAATAAAACAAAGGTTATGCGATTTTCCAGAAAGAAAAATGCTAAGCTAAACATTAAAATAGGAGGGGAATGGAGCAGGAAAGGGAGCAGGAGCAGGTAAAAAAGTTTACGTATCTCGGAAGTGTTTTTGATCAACATGGCCAAAGTAGTAGGGAGGTAAAGACAAGAATTTCACATAGGAAAGATGTTTCACAAGGAGGGAGTTGATGATAGGGACGTTGAGTAAGGGTTTTAAGAAAGGACTCGTCAAAACTTTGATATGCAGCGTAGTTGTGTGCGGCGCGGAAACGTGGTCACTGATGCAGGATGATAGAAATAGATTGGAGGCTTTTGCAATGTGGGTGTGGAGAAAAATGGAAGTAAAATCGACCGAAGGGAAAATAAATGAGGAAGTGCTAGATATGGTAGGCGAGGAGAGGAGTTTGTTGGGAAAAATCCTTAGGAGGTAGGAAAATTGCATAAAGAGGGAATTGATGTGCAGTGGGATGTTGAAGACGGTAATAAAGGGGGAAAATGTTAGGCAAACGGTGAAAGAACGGGAATAGGATCGAGATATTGGACGGGATGAAGGGAGGAAGGAAGTAAACAGAGATGAAGAAGGACTAAATGTAGATTACGTTGCTGGTTTGTGGTTTGTTAGGAGTTACTAAATTTTTATTTGGTAGATGTGTTCATGCAAAAACCTACCTTAACTAGTATAGTATATTACTTAATGATAATAATCCCGAATTTTATCTTCAGTATCTTTCATATGAGAATTATTTCACGGAAGAAGAGAATGGAGCTTTACGGGATGTACGTTATATTTTTCTCGAACTCTTGAACTTCATACTGAGATATCCGCCCTTCCAAAATTCACTCCTGACAATCGTTTCAATGTCTAACTGTTATGTGTAATAGGGTCCTTAATCACTGGAGAAATCGTGACTTTTCAATAGAAGAAATATTTCTGTTAAATTGATTCACGCAGAAACAAAAAGCAGGCGGTATTTTTTTTCAATTTAACTCAAAATATTTAGCTCGGTAGCTGGGTTCTTTTGCTTATTCGTGATAAATGTCTTACGAAAAGTGAGTTAAAGTTGTTCTTATAATTAATTAACATGTAATAAGTTCAATTGAGCGGTTTATTTCTGCTAAGTGTATGTTTAAATGTTAGAGTTTGGTGTTAAATAACGTGATTTACAGAAAGGAGCGGATATTACGTTTAACCTTTTGCATCAGTGAATAGATTAGATAAGAATGTTTCATTTGATTGATTTAACTTCCAAAATAAATTTCTTTAGTTTAAACAGGCATATTTCTCTTTACTCGTATGTCTTTAATTTTCAATTATAACTTAAAAATAAGTGATACTAGAAATTGTTCAAATTTAGAATTTTCTTCAAAAAAAAATAATATTGATTTAACGATTTTATCAGAGAGCGTGATAGTGAACAGTACTAGATTACCGCTGCTACATTACTGATACCATAGAAATTCATCTAAGTAATGAAGATATTATCGATAAAATTTCTATATATCTCTGATTATAAAAGTGAATTGTTCAAAATCGGCGAACGCATCATTTTGGAGTCCAAAAATAGGAGATCATAGACTAGAAATATTTGCATTTATAAGAAAAGGGCTAGGTAATTCGGACATTTTGAGTATTTATAGTATTATTTCACTCATGCTGGCTACCCTAATTGCTATATGCATTACCTTATTGAACTCTCTATCGTAGAGACTAAAATATTTAGAGAACTAGGACCATTCTAAAAATGTCTAAGGCATGAATCTATACAAATTTATGAATCTAAAGTGATAGATGCCAAGGACCCCTGGTGTCACCCCCGCACAAACTATGACAAATATTAATGACACCTTTTTTCATTCTAGCACATACGTTTGTTTTCCGAATCGAGTGTGGGTGTTAAATCATGGAGTCACACGAGGGGAACAAACATGGCACATATTTTACCCCACTGTTTTTTCCTTGGACTCGCCTAATTTTGACACCCCGCTGGGCAATTTCTCTTGGCCTATCGTAAAAACTGATCAAGTTCCCTTTTTCTTTTGCAGGGGCTCCACCAAATGGCTCTTCTTTCGCCGTAATTTTTTACGTCCATGGCGAATCGTTCGAGTGGAATTCCGGCAATCCGTACGACGGGAGCGTATTGGCCAGCCTCGGTCGGGTGATAGTCGTGACCGTGAACTTCAGGTTGGGCATTTTAGGTAAGTGAGTATGGCCTGGTGCATAGTTCTTTCTTACAAAATCGACGTCATTATTCAATTGTTTTAGGTAGACCTAGAAATGAATTCGCCCAAATACAAGACGCCTAATTTAATGATTGGGTTACATAAACGTAAATATTAAAAAAAACTGAAAAGTATGGAAGAACGTATGGGACTAATACTAATGTGATGAAGGGAACTTCGTATCTGGCATGGGAATTGAAATGATTTTGTTCGTAATTTTTATTTAATGAAAAAAGTGCAATTTATTTTTGTAGTCAAGTGAAAAAATAGAAAAACAACATTTTCTTGTCGACCCTTGGAGTTTCTTGGAATATTTGTTTTCAAATCATGATTTTACGTTTCAGTTTTCGATCAACCACTCATAAGTAATAATCTTCAAGTTTCAATTAGATCTATTAAAGTCATTGGATTATCACACAGTTTGCAAAATAACTGTGTTTCATATTCATTCACATAATTCTCGGTATTCCTACCAGTCACTAGAATGCAAATGGCTAAATTTGGGAAACTTTTCTCCATTCTTTCACTCTCCTATTTCAATGCTCAGGCTTCCTCCAGACGGGTCCCGCGCGGACAGAGCCATTCGGCGACCCTACTTCGATCCAAGGTAACTGGGGTCTCCTTGACGTCCTGGAGGCCCTACGGTGGGTGCGGAAAAACGTGGAGGCTTTCGGTGGGGACAAAGACCGCGTCACCATCGTTGGCCACCACACGGGGGCGGCATTGGTGCACTTGCTGCTCGTGTCAACGGCAGCCAAAGGTAAGGCTATATAATTTAAATATTGCTCAAATCTGGTCAGTTTTCTTCATTACAGATCAAAAGTTATGAATACGCGTTTTACATCCATACGCGTAGACAACATCCCTGCGGAACTCAAAGATTTAGGAACATGTGGTAGGAATAGACTACATGGAGTGATTGAATCATATGTACATGCGTGTATATCATGTACCTACGTAGTATCTATGAGAAAGGAATTTGGACGGAAGACTTCGTGAGATCAGTGTTAGTTCCTATTCCGAAAAAGGTAAAGGCTACATCATGTGAGGATTACAGAACAATAATTTTGATATCCCACGCAGCTAAAGTTATTCTTGGGATCATCAACAAAAGGATAGAGAATAAGGCAAATGATTACTTAGGGGATGATCAGTTTGGGTTTAGGAAAAGAAGAGGTACGCGTGATGCCATTTCAGTAATGAGATCACTAATCGAGAGGAATATAGAATACAATCATGATTTATTTGCCTGCTGCGTAAATTTCAAAAAGACGTTTGATAGAGTGAATTATGAAAAATTAATGCGTGTATTGCAGAAAATAGGAATGGATTGGAGGGAGAGGAGACTGATCCGCAACCTGTACATGTCTCAGACTGCTCCGGTGCGAGTGGGGAACGGAGAGTCCGGATGGGCAGTGTTAGGAAGAGGTGTAAGGCAGGGTTGCCCATTCTGAGGAGGGGAGGATGTTAGGCAAACAAGGAATGGGAAGGAGCGTGATAAAGATGTTGGACGGGATGAATAGAGGAAGGAAGTAGACAGAGATGAAGAGGGACCTAATGTAGAGTAGGTTGCTGGACTTTTTTTGTTAGGTGTCACAAAATATTTATTTGGTAGTTGTGTGCATCCAAAACATACCTTAACCGTTATATTACCTTATTTTAAATTATTGAAACGTGGGTCGAGTATCTTATTCATAATGGTGTGTTTAATTAAATTAATAATTACGAGTGAAAACCAATTTATTCTATGGCAACACGTATTATAAAAACAAAGACAATTCCACGAAGTGAAGCCTGGAAGTGTAAAGTATATAAAGAGTCAATAGTTTAAAATTTAAATAGTGAATATTTTTTACTTTTTTTAATTGAAAAACCTCTATTATCATCATTAGGAAAAATTTTATTAGAAACATTTCATCAGATCAGAAATCAGCATTTAATTCTTACACCCATTCTACCCTCGTCTCATGCCGCAGGGCTGTTCCAGCGCGCGGTGATGCTGAGCGGGTCGGCGCAGAGCCTGTGGGCGGTGGTCCGGGAGCCGCGGGCCCTCCGGCGAAAGGTGGCCGAGCGGCTAGGGTGCCTGGCCCCCACGCAGCCACACCCCCCCTTCCGCTCCCATGACCCATCCCCCCCTCTGCAGCTGCACTCCGCCTCGGACCCGCCGCCCGCGGCCCCCCAGGGCGAGGACGTGGACGTCGCTCCCTGCCTCAGGAGGGCCTCCCTCCGGGCTCTCCTCTCTTCCTACCCGCCCGCCCTCCGCTTCCTCGCCCGCTTCGCCCCCGCCCTCCGACAGGACGACACGGGGCCCTGGCTCGAGACTCCCGAAGGCGTGGCCCCGGGGCCCTCGGCCGCCCCCTTCGCCCGCACGCCCCTCGTGCTCGGCGTGGCCACGGCGGAGGCATATGCCGAGCTCTCTGCGGAGGACGTACGCTGGGGTCTCGAGGAGGAGCGGCGGGACGCCCTGCTGCGCACCTTTGTGGCCAACTCGTACCATTACCACCGGCGGGAGATCCTCGCGGCCGTCAAGAACGAGTACACGGACTGGGTGGGGCTGGGCGGGGACCCCAGGGCTCGGGGGTCGCGGAGCGCCAAGTTCGGGGACGGGCCGCCAACGCCGTCCACGCCGCCGGCGATGCCCGGGGCCCTGGCTCCCGCCCGCCATCACCTGCACCCCATCACGGTGCGGGATGCGACGGTGGAAGCCCTGGGGGACGGTCAGACGGTGGCACCGCTTGTGTCCGTGACGAGGAGCCACGCGGCCAGCCGCGGCGCCCCCACCTACTTATTGCACTTCTCGCACCACGCCCGGGACGGCGTGGACTATGCGCAGGAGAGGTTGGGCTCTGCGCCCGAGGAGGTGATCACACATCTCTTTGGCGTCGCCGTCCTCGGTGGGACGTCCCCCGTGCTGGACCATTACTCAACGGAGCCCACTGAGCTTCCGCTAAACCACACGAAGCAGGACGTCGGGGTGGAAGTGGCCATGATACGATACATGGCCAATTTCGCAAAGTCTGGGTAAGACCCAACGCCATGAAGTAAATGATCACCTGATTTAGTTTATCTATTCCAACTGGAGAGTTATAAATATTTGAAATTTTATGACACATTATCATTTCATTTAAAATTACGTGTCATAAATTACTCATAACGCTTTGGTCTGATTTCTTGGAAGGGAGATCATTTTGTAAAACATTTTATACTATCAGTGGTAAAATTTTGAAGTATCTTAAGAAAAGCAGTAATGCAAAACAATAAATTTACATTTCAAGAACATTTTAACTAATATTAATGTATTACGTTATTTTTTGTATTTACAGAATAGTGATCAAAACCTTTCCTGATATCTCTAGTTTTTGGTCTTGCTTTTATTACTTTGGTATATGTTATTGAAATCCTAATATATTTACTTTTTTAGGAGTCATCCATCACTTTTAAGGTATAAAGTCATTTAATCCAAAGCCCCCTCGACTGTTTTTTCTTGTTAATGTTTAAAAATATGTCACACATGTCACTTGTAGGAAATATTTTCTTGACAGACGCTATTCATAAGATGATCTATAATTGGATGCCTCGGAATATTAATGTTTTAGGATGACCATATGAAATATTCTAAGTCGCCTTAAAGTTTACAATCCTTCAATTTGCATTAAATTAATTTGTTCGTATTTCTAGCGCCGGAGTGACTACTTACCATCTAGCACGGAGGAAATACCAAGAGAAATTTATCATATTCCCTCAAGTGACCTAGTTTCATGAACTGAATAACCTTTCTATGGCGCAAATTAAAAGCTTGAAGTCTATTTTACATGCCTCATTAAAGTATTAATTTATTCTGGCCTATTAATTATGCAGTTATACATTGAATTTTCCAAGACAGTTGGATTGGACTGTACTTGCATTTACTGGAGGTAGTTGAATGAAAACAAAACACCCGCCACAACACAGACCGCCAAAACTCTGAAGCTAGTTTTTCACGTATCGATAGTGCCACCGCTGTGGTAGGAGAACTGCGTATCTTCTAACGTAAATGGTGATACATTCATCCGTGTGTGTCATCTACCTTTACTTCTTCATGCCTGCGTGTACATGTGAAATTTGTTGTCGGTAGGGACCCCAACTGGGAGAGCCAGGCGCTGAGAGAGGCGGCGGTTGCGCGGGGCCAGCCGTGGCCGAGCGGACGTGCTGACCAGCAGGGTGGAGGGCATTTTCCGCCCATGTGGATGCCATTTGACCTCACCTCGCAGATGCATCTCAACATGGGTGCGTATCGTCTCACCGAGTGGTACTATCTCATTGTGACCTCCTCACCGCAGCGTAAAGTACTTTTGAAAGATGGTGAAGTAGGTGAATGAATTTAAGATTTCCGGAAGACATGAATGGAGCAGGTGAATAAAGTAAACCTCCTCGTTCTAGCTCTTATAGGAGGCGCACTGCTGCGGGGGAAATTGATTTAAATGTCTGGTGCAACCATCCAATATGATACGTTTTCGTTTAGAAAAAAAGTTAAAAAGGTGCATACACCAGAGTAACAAATTCGTAAGTTTCATTTTGCGTAAAAATAATTCTCCAAGGAGTGCGTACATGCCTCAATCTTCTATGCTACGAGTGAAACGCTTGTTCCATTATGCTCCTCGCTAGTTTTTATCCTGGTGAGTTTTTGCGTGTTAATAAAATGATATTAAACCGACAAGGGAGGACGGCCTTAATTATACCAAAGGATGAATTATTCTTGAAAATGAAAAGCATGCTGCGGGGAAAATTTCGTGCGGGAATTGGTTCTTTCAAAACTTTTTGTTTCCATTTTTGATACGGTTCCAAAAAGTAAAAAGAGATTGGATTTTTCCCTTTTTCAACCCGCTGCGTTCATTTCATCATCTAAGCGGTGCCACATTGAAGCCCTTAGCCGTTTCTTACAGACACGTACCGATTCTTATCGAAACGGCGCGGTGCTGCGTCGACCCTTCCGTGCTGTGCCTTGACAAAAGACGACCTGCTAATTCTACCCCCGCTGCGGATGCCTCTCTCGCTCGAGAAATTTAGAAAGCACGAAGGCCTTTCAGATATTGCATGTTTGCCATACATAAATTACAGGATAATATACAAAAATAGGTTAAATAATGGAGACATTTTTTGGCGTGTCCATCTTGAATTTTTCTCACCTTCTCATTTATTTATCATTTATCATTTCATGAAATTCATATTTTTATAATAATTGTACTATGATTTAGGTGCCATAAGTACAGGGCCTTTGCTGTCAGTTTAACTCCATATATCTCACCTACTTATGAAGACGTTATATTTTCATTACTCATTAGCCATAAACGCTGGCATTTTTTTGTAAAAATAAAAATAAGTTTTCGGCAAAATATTTATTTTTACCAATGTTTTTGCTTAAGTGACAGGCGTTTTACTGATCGAGTTTACATTTATTTATCTCTCAATCACCAATGATTTTTATAACCTCAGTAGTCAAGCCTACTACAGTTGTGAACCTTCTCTGCTCTTCATTTGTCATATTTGTGGAATAAAACTTTGAAATACTCTATTTTTTTGGGTGAATGCGTTGGGAAAAAGAAATGCTTTTTCTTGATTTATGCTTAAAGTTTGTCACTCAACAACCATAAGAGAATGACTAGCTCTAAATGTACCAATTGGCATCGTGAAAGCACAAAATATTTTTCTTTCTCTCCTTCAGAGCGAAGATTGTTCGACAACGTTTGATGCTTTAAAATGTTTACATTGAATAACATTGGGTCACCAACTTTTTACACGTACGCCATTATTTCCAATTATTGTAAATTTATATTTTCTTAGTTGCATAATTCAAATCATCTTTAGACCCTAATCTCGCAAAAGTAACGTGGTTCAGTCATATTACTACGGTTCATAGCTATGACGGGGACATCCGTTGGACTTCCACGCCTTTATTTTTTCTTATGCACGTCTTTCTCTCGATCGGGCATCGTTGTATGGTGATTTTCGTCTATTGTCATTTAAGTCTCTCAATCTTCATGATAACTCATTCTTCAGCAGTCTAATAGCATAGCATAATTTGTCCGAAAACTTTCGTAAGTAAGGCTTTCATTGTAAATATCACCATTAATTTAATGAACAAAAATTAGCAATGATAAGAAAGAAAGCTCTATACATTGAAAATGAATGCGTCAAGCATGATCTTTAACAGAAATGCTTCAAGGTTATCGCCATGATTATTGCTTACTGCTAATTCTAATCCTGAAAATATTAGTCAAAATATAATTTTTTTGTTCATTTTGGGACACATTAGATTAATACGGAACGGATTAAGGGCTTCTGATGTTTGCCATTAACATGGTAAAACACACAAAGTATCATAAGCTTCTTCCCATTTGAATGTACTTTTCTGGGAATTTTGAGATCGGCTATTTCCGCCCTAAAAGAGTACTGTACTTAGTTCATCTTTTATGGAAAATCCATATTGCAATTCAAAATCACGAAATTAAATCGAATTTTGACTTATATTTTGACTTTCACATAATTTCAATAGCGTATCATAATGATTGTGGAAACATTTATAACTATTCTTGTCATAATCACTACACTTTTCTTGCTGATATTTCGAGATGCTTATGTTAGGTAGAGTAAACTTTGTGCTCTGTTTGTTTTATTATATATTATCTATGTTCACTTTCGCATGACTAATTTTGTCTCTTTTCTTTACGAAAGGGCCAAAACCAAAAATGCGAAGTCACTATCGAAGTCACAAGATGGCGCTATGGTTAAATCTGATTCCTCAACTACACCATTCTCAGGATGAAGAAGACACGTCGCCGCATCACGAATTCTTGGAAAAGGAATCTCAATATTACGCTGGTATGTTTAATAAAGATAGTTTCCCAGTCAAATTATGGATTAAATCACGTACACGAACAAGAGTTAGTATTTGCACATTATAAAATGAATACTGAATCCAATTCCCTGTTGTGAGATCAAATTTCCTCGTCTCGTAATAATATTGTGATGATTAACAAAATTAATTTTGAAATAATACGGGTTGAGAATATATGCACGTGTGCCACGTTCCATTTTCGATTTCATGTGGTAGTGAGAGACACCATGCCACATTTAAATCGGTTGAGAACTGACAGCTTCTGCGATCATTAAGAAATATAGGTTAATGGACATAAGAAGGGTTTTAGACATTTGAGGAAATGAATTTTCTCAATGAAATTGTTTTTTTAATATTTCATAATAAATGATGATTCTTCTTGATTATTCATGGATTGATTATATTATGATGTACAAATCAACATGACTTCATTGTCAAAAATACGTCTATCTAGAAATGTGTCAATGTTAATTTCTTCCGTTACTCCCATCTCTTCCATAACTCTCACATTTCCAAAAATATACAGCAAAAATGCATACTCGAGATTTTTTTTCATGGAGATAAAACTACACTGAATCCCCATGGACCGCTTTGAAATTTAGGGAGGAACTTCCTAATAACGTACAGTTATTAGGAAGACCAAGTTCGCACATAGCAATTGGATTTCTTAGGTGGGTAACTTAGTAGCCCGAAAGCTTTCCGCTTTGAGTACCACCTTCAGCATGGATATTGCACCATTAATAGTTGTGCACCATTAGCAGTCTGGAACCCCTGTCTGAAAGATTAAAGTAAATTTACATGTCCTGTGCTATTCAATGAAAACAGTGATTAAGTTAATAAAAAATCTTTCATAACCTTTTTAAAATTTATGAACGATAAACTTAATAATGTAAGAATTTAAGCGAAGTCTCAATCGGAAGTCCAACATTGGAAAAGTAATGGTTTTTTCGGTTTGAATTTGTCATGTTTGTTTTATTGTGATTGAGAGGGAAAGCAAACCTGAGGGACATATATTTTTCGAGACATTTCAGCGGCGAAAATAGCAGATGAATACTGATTAATAATATTGCTATGCTACTTGAGATTCACGTGATTAATATTACATTTATACATTTTTCAGGGGCCACACTCAACAAGTCCATCGTGGACCCGTACTGGCGTCTTGGAGCGGTGTGGTCCAAGAGTGCCCTGCACACGGCCACCGTGCCCCCCGCCATGGAGTGCGACCCCGGGGGTGGCGACGAAGGAGACGGACTCTCACCCTCCTCCCTCGCCGACCCCTCGCTTCCCACCCGCAACGCCTCCCTACCGGCCGATGTAGACGAAGCCGGGGGCGAGGAGGGGGCCGGCGGCGCCCCCGGGGGTCCGGCGCCAGGGGCGGAGGGGGGAGACTACTTCGCCGCCGTCTCAATCACCGTCACACTTGGCGTCGTCCTGTTACTCCTCAACGCCGCCGTCCTCGTTGCTGGCGTCCTCCACCACTACCGCCAGAGAGCCCGCGACGGCCGTCGCAAGGGCCCTACCGGAGCAAAGAAGAAGCCCCGTAAGCCCAAGGGTAAGACGACGGAGGAGGGCGGGAGCGGGAGCGACCCGAGCAGCGGGGAACATCACTACGGCGTGTTCGGTGATTACCTGGACAGTGTCTCGGACTCGAAGAAGGACTTCATGAGCGACGTGGGCACAGAGCTGGGACTCGTGCTCCCTCAGCGGGCCTACCCGGACGTGATGGACCACGAGCGCTGCTTCCGCAAGGACTCGAGTCGGAGCCTTGACCGGTGTTGTTTGAGCGAACAGGTGAGGCTTAAAAAGAAGTCGCAGATCCGGTCCACGTTCGGAGGAGCAGCCGTGGGGTCAATGGGAGCCCTTCCGACCCCTGACACGTCGTCACTATCGCGGAAACGGCAGCCGAGTGGTATGGCCACGTTTCCAAGGGCTAAGCCGTCCGCGGGTTGCGAGCCCGCCTTGCCCGGGACGCCAGCCGTGAAAAGAAGGGTCCAGGAAATATCAGTGTGATCATGCTGGGGGTGATAGAGGCTGCGTACTGCGTTGTGTTTTTGTTTTCGTGTGCGTGACTGAGAGGGGATAACGAGACCGTGGACCGCGTCCTAAGAAGATTAGGCATCGTCATTATTATTATTTCTGGTGCTTCACTCAAAGGGATTTCCTTCCAAGTGGGCGGTGCGGATTATCCGTGGAATTGAGAGTGATAAGGGAAAGACGGTCATCGATATTTTTAAACCGTGCAATAAGGCGGATTGTGCAACAAAGGAAGTGATCTGAGTGTTCTTTTATCATGTTGAGGGGAAAATCTCCGCGTGGTTGTTCATGGAAAGAGAAAATATTGAGAGTAAAATATTGAATTATTTTGGGACTCATGATCGTGTTTTGAAAAACTGTTTAAATAATTCCACGAGGCGCCACTTAACATAGAAGAAGAATGTAAAATGTTTTGAATGAACACCTGTTTTTATAAGTTTCAATGGCGTGCATTTATCATGTTTGTAAAATAATTTATTCATCATGATGAACATTGTATTACTATTTTGATATAAAGCTGTTAAAATATGCATGTTGTTCCTTTAATTTATTTCCATTGAACTCCGTTGGCATCCTTTGGGAAATTGTTTATATCTTCTCTGTTGAATCATTGTAGATTTCCTCAAGAATAGACTACAGGAAAATACAAAATTGGAATGCACGTAATTTGTATACTATCATACGATAAGAATATAAAAGTGAAGACATTATTTTTGTATGATTCTTCCTTGTTTAGCAGGGACCGTATTTGATGGCAAAATAAATTTTTGAAAAAAATTTGATGACTAACTCTTAACCATATGAGGGGGTGAGGGTGGGGGGTGTCAAAGAAAATTTGGGGGAAAGCAGATGTGTTTAGCTGCAGGCGTGTCAATTTTAGCATGCCCAAAACGTTATTTCTTATGCATTTTAGTCCTTTTGGAAATTACGTGATCGCAGTTCATTGGGGCTAGTGTTGGGCCACTAATAGAAAAATAATTCAGCCCCATAATTCTTTAGGTATGCACGAAATCCTTAGTGTCATACGTCAAAATGAGTCCTTAAACCAAAATATATAACAACAATAGCATATTAATCATCAATATTATGTAAAATTATAATTCATAAAATGTATATACACACACTATTGTGTTTTCTTATGGATTAGATTTTATAAGGGTAAATTATTTCTACCATTGTTCACAACGGTTGAATATAAGCCACTAAGTTTGCTTTTAAAAGTATTGTTTGCGCCACAACCCACATTTACATCATTGTAATCTCGCGATCTTCTAGGCGACGCACCCAAGTCACATCATGAGCAAATACCCTAGAGGCTTCGTCCGCGCCAACTATTGTTTCTGCGTTGCATGAGGGAGACGCTGATCAATTTTGCACGTGTACAAGTCATATTTCTTGATCTATAATCAAAAGAGCAGAAAATATTATGATGATAACACGAATTATTCTTCCCATGAGTACAATTATGTCAAAAAGGTTCTTTTTCTCCTAACAAAAAATTTCCCAGGTTCCACCTCGGCGAGAAAACGGTTTCATTCGAACGCCCAACTCATTTCATCTACTCGCCTTCCTCCGCCGAAGAGAAAACACTTACGTCATTCATGATCCTCTTTGACTTCAGACGGTTCACTCAGCCTTTTCCTCTGCAGCTTTTTTTTAACTTCCACATACCCTCCAATTTTTATGAAACACCAAAGTCCAGCCATGACCTCATCAGCGGAGAGGTCTCCTGGGTAATTCCGCTGTCAGACGCTTCGGGGCCGTCGAGGAGGTAGGAGCCGCTTGGGGCCGGGATAACGGACGATCTCTCGCTATTCTGCTGTAGGAGCACCCGTCTGTATGCAAGTACATTTATGTTTTTTCTCTTCAAATACTATTTAATTGTGTGTCAAATTTGTAAAGCATGCAGTGTGGAATATCTTATAGTTTTCATAATGGAGTGAACGCTCCGCTTTTACCGTTAAAGTGCGCTCATTAGAGGATCGACTTAGTTTGATCAAAACCGCGGATTAGACCGTGGAATTCTGGAGTCATTAAGGTTAATGTAATTGTTTTATGACCACTAATTGTTTTGCACAGGATTAACAGAGGAGAATTTAGTGGTTTTGGAGCGCTGTGTCGGGCGTGACCCGTCGACTTGTATTTGCATCTGTATAGATTCGTAGATTGGTCAGCCGTGGAGGAAATTTGTTTCCATTTAAAAGAGAAAGTTGAGCGGTTAACCATAAATTGCTAATGTTGTGTTTAATTATACACGGGTCATTCTTTTTCGTCTCGTCGTCGTTGATGCGGAGTAAGTGAAATTTTACGTTTACAATTGAAGTTACGTTTCACCCGTTTCAATTTTGACAACGCTAAGTTTTACGATTTTGAACCTTAAATGAAAAGCATTTGTTGTAAAAGACTAGTATTTTTCCTGAGGTTAAAAAATCCTTTTTTTCTCAATATCGTTCCGAATTGCTATGACTATTGATTTAACGATGGATGAAACCTCATATTGTCATAAATAATCATACGTAAAAGGGATCCCCATGTATATTTTTCATATTAATGTACAAAATCTAAAACAATATTTGAGAAACGTGTGTGTGTGTGTAAAAATGTGTATCTGTGTATGTGTGTGTATGTGTATAGTATGTGTGTGTGTATAGTATGTATATAGTATGTGTATAGTATGTATATGTGTATAGCATGTATATGTGCATGTATGTATATATATATTTATTTTTTTTTATATGCATATGTATATATCTTCGAAATAGAACGCTGTTCGGCGTCGGAAAATATATAAAAACACGTATTGATTTTTAAAACATGGAAACACAAAGAAAGAACACTCGTATGTAGTTTTGACGTTTCGATGGTCCCAGTCCTCCTATTTTATCAGTGCTTTTTACTCCAGCTGTTAAAAGTCTAAGGTAGAAGAGGTTTTTCCAAATGCAGTTCTTGTATGCCAAATGGAGCCTCAACGTTTCTGGGTTTCGAGGCACTGCTCGTTGAACGTACGCTAATACAAACCCCTAGCTGCTTCCACACTTGCATTTGATTCATCATGCGTTAGGATTTCTACTCTTTTATTGCTCTTTAATGTGTTTTTAGTATTAATAGATCTTCAATTCAACAGTAATTAATTGCTTTCCTTCGCAAAGAATTCGTCTTTTAAACCCGAGTATTTGTATTCGTCTAACATTTTTTTAATAGGGTGTGAAGATATTTTTTGCCGGGATGAATCCCATTGTTTATATTAATTTTTGTGCGTGCATTTCGTCATTTTTAAATTGCTAACAAAAAAGTTCTTCAAACTCCTCCTTCCATAGAAATCTATCTTCTTGTATTTTTTTAAACAATGGAGGTGTTAACACAGTATTAAACAGTACTATATAGTATTATACTGCACACTCTGCTTTTTAGAGCGGCGGTACAAGTTTTTTTGCCCAAAGCACGAATTTGCTTCTATTTCTCAGAGTTTCCTTTCTTCAACACCTTCTATATTCCCTTTCACTCCATATCGAGTCCCTTCTTTTACAATATCTTGAGATGTTGGAAGTCGTACAGAAGTATGCAGAGGACAATGTGGCATCGACATACGAGCTGTGTAGTTGAATCGACTTTAAAAAAATTTGGCATTTCTCCAAACATTGTGCGAAATATGGTAGTAGTAAACATTTGACTGCTGGTACTCTGGAATGGATGAAAGGCGTTTTTAGTGGTAGTGGAATGTTGAAGAGGGAAATAGAGGGGAGAATGTTGGGCAAGCGAGGTAAGGGTAGGAACAGGATAGGGATGTTGGACGGGATGAAGGGAGGAAAGAAGTACACCGAGATGAAGAGGGACCTGATATAGATTAGTTTGCTAGGTGGGGAGTCACAAAATGTTTATTTGATAGTTGTGTCCATCCAAAAACCTACCTTAACCGGTAGATTACCTAATAATAATTCTCTGACCTTCGGTGCAAAGAGCACATAAGAAAGCCCCTTGCATAGGTCATGCTCTATTTTGCTCCATTTTTCATCGCACTTTTCCCAAACTTCTCTCTCTCTCTCTCTCTCTCTCTCTCTTCCTCCATGAGCCGAAGAACGTGTACTTATTTTCGCAGTACCAGCTGGCTTATCTAATATTTGAAAAACGCTGTACTCCAGTTAATAATTCGGAGTCGAGGACGAACTTGATCCTAATCTCGCTTCGGAATTAAACACCCCTTTAACGTCATGCCCTTTGCTCACTTTTGATACGTGAAAGTCTGGTCCCCGCCCTGCTCTACGTCATAAAATGCACGTCGTGGGGAGAGAATTTAATATTAAACGCATCTCCGGCGGCGAGAACAAAGATGGAAGTGGCGTAAGCATAAGAATCGCAAGGTCGCGGTTACAACCAACTATGCGTAGTCGTGTGAATTTAATCTTCAAGCTAGCCTGTAAGTTTCCACTAAGGGGTGCGACGGGTTGTGTTTAGGTCACCGGATACCTGTAATTGGTGTTTATAAGCATCGTATATAATTTTATTTACGTGATACTTCACGTTTTTGTGGTCACAAATAGTGTGAGGACAAAGTACCTCCTATGCTCGAGGAAAACGTTCCGGTAGTCCCCTCTTTTCTGTTCAACCTACCATTGCATTGCGATAGATTTTTTTTCTTTTTATCAGCGCTCGATTCGACTAATTAGTATTCGGTTGTTATTTAATGGTGTCTTATTTTCGGTAGAAATTCTTTGTTTAGTTGGAAGAGCAAGTCTTTTCTAACATGGTCATCTCAGTAGATCAACCTCCAAACTTTTCATTAGTCTTGGTAATTGTTCCCATTAACACCTTCCTGCATTTTCTCATATCTTTCCCTCGCGATGTTTCAAAAGAGCATCGTTCCAAAGGTCTTCAAGACAGTATTAAGAAGAAAAAAACAAGAGAAAGACTTTGTCGATCCATCTTGGTGATTGCATTTCCGCTTTGTCAATAAATTTGTATTCCAATAGCCTGTTCGCGGAGACAAACTTACGACTAATTTACCGATAGTATTACCGGGTAACGTTTTCAGCAATGCTGACCCCCGCACGCGTACTCTACTCAATTTATTTGAACAGGCAAGTTCCGAATAGAACCTAACCAAGTGCGGATTCGGAAATTGTCGATTATTGTTTACGTTATCTAATTTTGTAACGCTAGAAAAGTTGAGCATGTACCTTTCACACGCCTCATTTTGCATTAGCTTATTTGAGTTAACATCAAATGTCAATTATTCATGAAACTTTTAGAGATTTGAATCTCTTGCATTAATTAACTGAGATTACATTTGGAACTCTCGCATTAATTAACAATTGTTTTGGATCGATTGAATAGGCACTAAAATAAAATTAATTCACTGTGAACGAATGAATGCGATCGTAAAAGTTAAGGTAAATTTGAGATAAAATATTACTAGAATGGATGATAATATGTAACATTTTCGCCATCTATAGTAACAAAATGTCAAAATCAAAGTAAACGCATGCGGCATTGGGCTAGGTTAATTTTTTTTAAAAAAGTAATTGCCGAAAGTTCTATTAGATGTGCGTAATCATGTTTTATAAATATTGCCTTTTTTGATGGGTGTGTGATGTGTGATTTAAAGAAAAATGGAGTAATGGAACATAATGGATCAAGGATTTATTTGTAGCGGCATTAAATGATTACAAAATGAATTTACAATTACCACATCAAATAGAAGTTGATGAATTCGCCGGGAGTGAACAATTATGCAATTTAACAACGAAATAGGTGAGGGAAGGGTTATTTTGAGATAATTGCTAAATTTATTTGGCTCTAACATAGCAAATATTTTTTTAGAATCGATTGTCCTGCACAATACTCTAACATAAATGTTCAAAAAACCTTTAGTAATTTGTTATTTTATGTTAATATCCTCATCAATTGAAATGGAATTGATGAATATTATGATGGATCATTTGTTCCTTCCATCTTTTAGCAAGAGAATGAACTGGGAAAGGAGGCAATTTGTTTGGAACCGTCTAAGCCTTGAATGTCGAACGTTTCTCGATATACGAACAACAAATGGTACAATGATTTCAAATACACCAACAACTTGAAATTAAACACAATAAGGTTGGTCTTCAACATTCATAACTTCTCACGTATGGTATTCATCCCTTGCAAAGTAACAAATAATATTTCGAATGTTAATACTTTGTGTTATTTCATTACTTCTGCAGTAAGCTTAAACCAGTATTTAGAGGGATATTACAATTCGCATAGTATCTCTCAGAGAATATCCGTAGTTCAACTCGCGAAGAAGTGTAACTGTAAAAATGTAAAGTGTAGAGAAACTCATGTTTATGAAGCAAGTCTAATGCTATGTTTTTAATTGCAATCCTCGCTATCAGCTTCGGTAAAAAAAACTCATAAGTAGTTTGCAGTAGTTATCCAACAGATATATCTTCCGCAGCTTTTTTTTTTCAATAGTTTCTCAAGTTTGTTTTCCTTCCATTATTTCTTTGCTACATTTTAGAAGGCATTCCACTTTTTTCTTATTAAGAAAACTTAGTTTTTTATGCAATGTCAATTACAGTATGTGACAATAACTTTGCCTAGCAATACAATTTTTTTGCAAATAATTTTCTTGCACTGTATTTCATGATCCCTTTCTTTCTCGAGAGTCAGTCTTTATTATTTCTTGTACTGCCCGTTTTACCAACTTCAGTTTAATGTAGGATCACACTACGTTGCCCATATTAAATTCATGCTTCACACTTTAGTGATGCATTCTTTACACTCTAGTATGTCATTTCACACCAATTCGCATATTTATTGCGCAAAACGAAGATATTTGAAAAACATACTTAATATTAGATTTTTGAGAAGAGAGGAAATAATAAAAGAATAATGACACATTTTTTGTATGAAAAGAATCCACTTGACATAATCGAAGTCGATTCGAGTATATGGATATTTCATAAAAAAATCTGCGTGAATACCGAATATTTACCTTGAATTTTCGTAATATTCCGTAACTAATTTGGAAAAATATTAACCCCATTCGTAAATTCCACTTATAGATTAAATAGAAGCTTAATAATATCTTATTATGTGTTTCAATGAAATCTCAGTATCAACTTAAACAAAAGGTATTATAATATCCATTTTTAGGTGAGTAAGGTCAATTTATCAAGCGTGATCACTTATATAATATAATAGTTTCACATACGTTAACACTGAAAACTTACCTAAGCAAGTTGAACAGAATGGATTCACGTTAAGATCTGAAGGCAGATCTGAAGAGAAGGACTTGATGCCAGAGGGATTTCGGTGCTTTGTCGATTTTGCTGATTATTTGCGGCTACGATTTCACTATTTCGTAGCCGGTATGAAGTTCTTCGCAACTTGAAGTCAATTTAACTTTATGGAGGAGCCTCAAAAACTTGGTAGGGTTAAGAAATAAAACCCGACGAGGTCAATACCGGAATGGTTCAGTTCTTAATTTAATTCAGTCAAATTGTTTGAAATCTCTTTACCGAAGATTTCAATGTTTTTTTTTTGGGAGCTTCTTTGAAATGGTTTCAAACGTTTTCATCTTTAATGCTTATAAATTTTTCAACACATTATTCTCCGATAACATGCACGCTATTCGGGTATGTATGGTTTTTATGTCTTCCCCAAAAAATAGGTTAAAGACGATTTTCGTTCGCTATTCAAATTCCTTGTTTCTTTATTTTACATTTTTGAAGGAAACTTCTATTTCCCCAGGTATTCTTTTACGAATTCATCATTGGCATAGAATGATATTCAATATAAATATTCTTTTGGTTTAATTTCATTTTTAATAAAAATGGAATATTGTTGTTGAAGAGCTTTATGTAAGGTTCGGATAATATTGAACGCAACCTTGAATTTCGCAACCGAAAATTGAGGTCACGCAACGAACGTGACCTCAATTTGCGGTTTTTATGCAGTTATAAGTTTTCCAAGTCCAAGAACGAAACCGGTTACCGTACCCTAACCAAATGAATTTAGCACGACTTTGTGCTTTCAAATTGATGTGACATCTAATTTTGCATACAAAACCCACTCATTGGGTTGATAGTAGAACTTAATTAGTTTGCACCTAGCTTTATTTTAGCATTAGGTACTTGGTTTGATTGTCTAAATTCCGTCATAACTAGTATCAATTCTTATGGTATTGACTTTTGTAGATTTCGTCATGTTGTTTAGAATAAACGGCAAAGTTTTAGATTGTTTTTGGAGAAAGAAGTGAATTTTATAATAGAAGTTTAATGGAGGAGTATACAAACGTGGTCAAAGCTGTTGCGGCTAATTTTAAATATATATTTTTTGAATGTTCTTAACAACTAAGATAATTTTCCACCTACCGCTCAGATGCATTCATAAGTTATGGATATGATGTTTAGTCTTGTCCATTATTTAATTTATATTGATGCAACATATTGGTACTCGCCACCTAGGTCAGTAATAGAAAATATCGTTCGCCTGCTTGAGCTAATGTTTCTTTCGAATTATGCATTATTCATCTCTTGTTGAGCCCTTAATTATATAACGATATCACTAATCTGACTCGTTCAGCAAATCTCGTGACCATATACCGTATATGATTACTAAACAAGAAAGCTAGTATATCTCCCTGTACTTCCAGTAATTGCGCAACATATAATCGCCCCTTCAACACTTTCACACCAGCCACTCTCAATTTCACTTTAGGGTAGTGCTCAAGTTCCACTTATAATTAGCCAACATGGCATTCCATAAACTTTACATACGCCTACAGACTAAGTCTTTCCAATTGGAGACGCCATATGCATGTCATCATTCCTTTGGAGATTTCGAATTAAAATATGATATTAATTAATATGTAGAAATTAAGGGTTAAATGTGTTGTCGCATGTCAGGTTATGTTATTTGGGAAGACGGAAAGTAAGTTATCCTTGCTTGATCTTTGCCCGTCCAAAACATATATTAAACATCATATTATCATTAATAATATAATAACTTATGTTGAATTTTTTTATTATAATGATTTGTTTTTTCCAAAGAGTAAAATTTTGATAGCCATTTCATGGAGTCAGTTGTTCACATATGCATAAACGAAATCTTACATAAACAGGAGTAAAATTTATTTATATTTATGGTAAAAAACGTATTTTTAGAAATTAATAAAGCCTGTGTTGATCTTTTTGTCAATGGATGCCACTGGTTGGCATTTTACATTTGTACATTAAGTATTTCAAGTCCACATTTTAATCATTTTTGTGTTCATACATATATATGACTATTGAGGAAGGCAACGGGAAACCACCTCAATTATCATTCCCAAGAATTTAATGATGGGCACTACAGAGAATGCCTCGGAAGTGTTTTGGACCAATACGGTCAAAGTGGTAGGGACGTAAGGAGAAGAATTGCGCTAGGCAAGGAGGCTTTCTCAAGGAGGAGGGAGTTGATGACGGGGACGTTGAGTAGGGATGTTAAGACAAGACTCGTAAAAACTCTGATATGGAGTGTAGCTATGTACGGCGCGGAAACGTGGTCACTGAAGCAGGAGGATAGACGTAGATTGGAGGCTTTTGAAATGTGGGTGTGGAGAAGAATGGAGAAGGTGAGATGGACTGAAAGGAAAACAAATGAGGAAGTACTGGAGATGGTGGTTAAGGAGAGGGGTGTGTTGAGAGAAATCCTATGGAAGCAGGAAAAATGAATGAAAGACGTATTGCGCGGTAGTGGAATGTTGAAGAAGGTAATAGAAGGGAGAATGTTGGGCAAGCGAGGTAACGGTAGGAGCAGGATAGGGATGTTGGATGGGATGAAGGGAGGAAAGAAGTACACAGAGATGAAGAGGGACCTGATGTAGATTAGGTTGCTGGATTGGGTTTTGTATGAGTTACAAAATGTTTATTTGATAGTTGTGTCCATCCAAAAACCTACCTTAACCGGCAGATTACCTAATAATAACATATACGTATATGTTTAATTCATTGTTAACATTAATATTTTTCGTTACCTTAGGTGTATATACTTGATTCCGAAAAATTCAGTAACTTTAGGACTACTAAATATTTTCCCAATAATCGAAAATAAATTATTAATAGATATTTATTTTTTGATATACCTCCAGCAATGAGGATTTTACAATGTAAAACTATTTCTAAATTTCCGTTCGTTGAAAGTCAACACACAAGTCATGAATTTCACCACACAGCCAAAAGCTTTCATTTCTGAATCCAAGGAGGTTCTTTAATCCCTCTATTATTTTACCTGAACCTCTTGGGATCAATTATCTCGATATTGAGTCTCTCCCTAATTCCTGGGACCCCGGGGGTCATTGTCGTGATGTGAAATCATTTCTCTGCAATAAATTTCTGTTGATATTTTGCGTTTTCGTGGATGATGCATGGTGACTGCTTGTTCTGAAAACATTTTTGTAAAACGTACTGGAAACTAGCCAAAATTTCTAGAAAAATACTTATCAAGGACTATCAAGGCGAGGTATGATTTGTTGCAGATGTCTAGACTCGCCTGTTTCCTGTCAATCTCTCCTTTATCTCTAAGCTCCTTCGCCGACATGTTCCATCTCCTCACGGTTCATCCTACGGTTCACACGCTACACTTCTTGCTTATTGTAGAATATACGAGTTCATTTTATTGGTAGCATACTTTTGTATATTTTATTTCTTATTTTCTCTACACTCTTTGTTGCAACCATTATTGACGTATAAAATGAATGACGGCATGTAAACGACGAAGGGTTAGGTTTAAAAAGGAGAATATCTATGTAGTGTAAAAATATTCCCAAGAAAGACGTTTCACTGTCATTAGTGTAATTCTAAGCCTTTTGTTGGAGTGCCAAGTTTTATGCACGTAATAAGATGATACTCTTGACTCACGTGCCAACCCATTGAGTGATCACGGTAGAATTTCCCGTAGAACCCTCCCAGTTCTGAGTGCCAAAATAATTGCTCTGCGTGCCACTTTGGACACACTTGTCGTAAGTTCGTCACTCCCATCATAGGCCTTCATCTCTAGTTTTTCTTTATGATTCCTTCAATGATGATCTTCATTCAACTATCTCACCTTAGGGAATGTCACAACTTCTCTCTTCCATTAACTGTTCCCCACAGGCCTCCCTTTACTAAATTTTTTAAATACTTCTTTACTCTTTGTTACCTTTTCACTTTATTCTCAGAAATCATTTATAGAACCTCATTGGCATCATTTGCGACCTTCATGGCTCGTTTAGTCCAATAGTAGAGCCTAGTAGAGCCAATAAAAAAGAATGTATTAATTTGAACGAATCGCTTTGTTTTATTACTGTGCGCTATTACTAGTTATCTTCTTTTGATGTAAAGCATTAGTCGTCAATGCTCTCTGCTTGCTATATCCCCTAGAATTTACTTCAACTTGCCCTCTTGTCTAAATAGCATAAATTTTCCGCTTGTCTGGTGTCTTTGACCAGTCTTATTTGGACATTTTCATCTCTTTTTTGACTGGAATAGTATCTGTAAAAGTAGTATTTTATATGTACTTTTTTGTTTTAAAGTTGTAGTTTGCATCTGGTATCTATTGATCTCTTCATTCTTCTGTCCGTAGATCGCAGGGAATTTGCCCCCGCCGCCACCATTTACTCATTTAAGTCGGTCAAAACCATAACCACTATCATATACCACCACCATATTCTTCTTCTTTTCATTAATCTTCTACACTGTGAACCATTTTCATCGTATATTTATTTATTGGGGATTTAAAAAAACCTAAGATATAGATCTTTAAAACTTTTATTGATTGCAAATCTTTTTTACAGTAGGTTTGTAGGAAAACTGTACATTAGTACAGTTTTCTGCTCAGCGTCGCCGCTACAGAGAAGAGGGAGACTGAAGAAAGAAGAGGGAGACTGAAGAAAGAAGAGGGAGACTGAAGAAAGAAGAGGGAGACTGAAGAAAGAAGAGGGAGACTGAAGAAAGAAGAGGGAGACTGAAGAAAGAAGAGGGAGACTGAAGAAAGAAGAGGGAGACTGAAGAAAGAAGAGGGAGACTGAAGAAAGAAGAGGGAGACTGAAGAAAGAAGAGGGAGACTGAAGAAAGAAGAGGGAGACTGAAGAAAGAAGAGGGAGACTGAAGAAAGAAGAGGGAGACTGAAGAAAGAAGAGGGAGACTGAAGAAAGAAGAGGGAGACTGAAGAAAGAAGAGGGAGACTGAAGAAAGAAGAGGGAGACTGAAGAAAGAAGAGGGAGACTGAAGAAAGAAGAGGGAGACTGAAGAAAGAAGAGGCAGTCTCCCCGGCACCTCCTCTCCCCGGCACCTCCTCTCCCCGGCACCTCCTCTCCCCGGCACCTCCTCTCCCCGGCACCTCCTCTCCCCGGCACCTCCTCTCCCCGGCACCTCCTCTCCCCGGCACCTCCTCTCCCCGGCACCTCCTCTCCCCGGCACCTCCTCTCCCCGGCACCTCCTCTCCCCGGCACCTCCTCTCCCCGGCACCTCCTCTCCCCGGCACCTCCTCTCCCCGGCACCTCCTCTCCCCGGCACCTCCTCTCCCCGGCACCTCCTCTCCCCGGCACCTCCTCTCCCCGGCACCTCCTCTCCCCGGCACCTCCTCTCCCCGGCACCTCCTCTCCCCGGCACCTCCTCTCCCCGGCACCTCCTCTCCCCGGCACCTCCTCTCCCCGGCACCTCCTCTCCCCGGCACCTCCTCTCCCCGGCACCTCCTCTCCCCGGCACCTCCTCTCCCCGGCACCTCCTCTCCCCGGCACCTCCTCTCCCCGGCACCTCCTCTCCCCGGCACCTCCTCTCCCCGGCACCTCCTCTCCCCGGCACCTCCTCTCCCCGGCACCTCCTCTCCCCGGCACCTCCTCTCCCCGGCACCTCCTCTCCCCGGCACCTCCTCTCCCCGGCACCTCCTCTCCCCGGCACCTCCTCTCCCCGGCACCTCCTCTCCCCGGCACCTCCTCTCCCCGGCACCTCCTCTCCCCGGCACCTCCTCTCCCCGGCACCTCCTCTCCCCGGCACCTCCTCTCCCCGGCACCTCCTCTCCCCGGCACCTCCTCTCCCCGGCACCTCCTCTCCCCGGCACCTCCTCTCCCCGGCACCTCCTCTCCCCGGCACCTCCTCTCCCCGGCACCTCCTCTCCCCGGCACCTCCTCTCCCCGGCACCTCCTCTCCCCGGCACCTCCTCTCCCCGGCACCTCCTCTCCCCGGCACCTCCTCTCCCCAATTTGTCCGCGCGCCGCCGTGCTGGTGCTGTACGGTGACGCCTGCTGGTCCTCCCTGCCAAATGTGAGAAATTCTTCTGAACTTCTCAACAATATGTTTAATTCTCTACCTTTTTCACCAACAATTCATTGTAATTGATTTTATCTGAATACATGACGTTTCTAACTGAATCTTATCTGAATTCTTATTGAAATTGAGATCATGATCCGTCGGTTGTAATTATTCCAATTATTACGCCACTAACTCCTATAAGCCTGTGTAGCCTATTTTCCTATTAACTGTCCCATGGCCTTTTCCATAAGAAATTATTAAACAAGATATATTGCTTGCAAGTATAAGATATTATTGAAACGTTAACATGCGTCTAGAAAATTTACGTACTCTCTTTATATCCAACATTGAGTACCTCTTCGCCTTTCTGGAAATACAAATTAATAAAATGGAGATTTATGTAGCTTTTTTCATATTTTATCATAAATTTCTTTCATTTTGAAACACCATCCCCAACGACGAAAGTAAGCCGCCACTTATTATTAGCTTAACTATGGATTTAAAATTTGCCGTCAATCAAGATCGATTTGTGATGATTTGATTTAATATCAACAACAAGAAAGTCGGGGAGCAGAAGTGAGAATCTGGCCCAAATGGAATTATTTTTTACCATAAATTTCCGTACACTTGCAGACTCGCGGAAATTTCCAGCACTTAGCACGATTTCCTTTTGTTGCGCTCAAGGTCCACTTTCATCTTTCTAATGGTATTGACGAGCTTTATATTACGAATCAATTCATGAAATTTTTAATTGTAATTTAATTGTAGAGATTGTAATGCCGGAAATGCTAGAAACTACTTCGGAAGTGACCAAAGATATATTTATTATTGCTAGTGTTTCCTCGCCGTCGAAAACCTTTCAGGAATCACTTATAAATAATTACGGTTTGGAAATATTTATTAAATTGGAAATAGTTAATATTAATACAGCATTGTTGAAAAAGTTACTGATTGTACTTCACTTCCCGCAAAAAAAAGTTTGACAAACTCCTCCTCCAGAAGCATTCCAAGCGTTATTAACATTCAATTCTCAACACTAACACTAATCGTCATTAAGTTTCCTTAACTCATAAGAATTTTAGGTTCGCACAAAAACATTAACAATATTCACTTGGATTTCTGTCAGACGAGCCTATTTCTTCCCTAAAACTTTCAGTGATTCCATCCAAGTATGAATTCGATTCCCTTGTTATCACTTTAAAGCTGTATTACGTTTTAATTCTACTCTATTAATTTAAGTACTCGGACGAGGTTTCAGGAGTTATGAGGAGTAGGTACACGTATAAAGAGTTTCTCCCTGGATAAAATGAGAGTTGAATTACTGTGTGTGAGCGGACAATACAGCTCATTTTTTTTCTTAGCTCAATTAGGAAAACTTCGAACGCAATATCATATGTAATTTTACTTAAGAAACTATATAAGGATATCTTACCTACCTTACTTAAGAGGCAAAGGATTCATGCATCTACATCTCCAAGAAATGCGTGAAATGACGTGACAGTTAATTTAAAGCCTGCCGGGATATACATCTGATCAGACATGATAATAAATTTTGATAGAATTATGACCTACTTTGAGTAGTTTAGTACGGAAGGCGCATGCCTCTACGCAAGATAGAGTTAACGCATTGGCGACATACTTCAAGAGAAGAAAAAATCTATAGAAACCTATGCATTAAGGAGTCGCTGCAAAAGTTTACATTAATATAGTCATTCGTTCGTCTGATTGCTTTGGTATTCTAGTGTTTTTGGTGCTCCGGTGCTGAGTAAAAATTACAAAATGTATTCGTTCACCTTAAATCCTTTGTATAACAACCAAAGGAACCATTGTATCAAAAATGGATAGATAATCGATGATAGCGAAAATGAGGTAAAATTTTCACCTTAATATTAGAGGTAGAGGGTATAACGGATTTTAAGTCGCTGGTATCAAAGCGATGGGAACAAAATCTCATGACAAAAGCATTCATTATCATCATTATTTCAACCCTAGGATTGGTTTACTGCAGCATTCTATTCTACTCTATTTAATATCATTTCCCTCAATCCCTGATACATTCTCTGTTTTACGTCATTCTTCATAGGTCCTACAAGTATGTACACATCTCATGGTCTTCCTCGCGCTTGCTTTTCTTCTATTATATTCCTAATCAATCCGTACCGCCTCAATGTGTGTCCAATACATTTATTTCTTCATTGTCGTAGAGTTCTCCATATTTTATTCTGATCTTCTATATACTTCATCGTTCCTCACTTTGCCTGTCCATTTAATCTTCAGCATTTTCCTCCAGAACCATGTTTCAAAGGCTTCTATTCTCCGCTGGTCCACTCAGGTCACAATGTTCCTAGTCTCAGAACCATAGAGTGCCTTGCTCCACACGAAAGTCTAGACGAATTATTTCTTTGTTTCCAGCTTTAGGTTCTTTGAACATAGTAATTGCCTATTCTTCATGAATGCGTTCTTAGCTTGGGTTATTCTTCGCTTGATGTCGGTCGAATTTCTTGCACACCACGCTATGCTGCTGTCCAAACAGATGATTTCGACTTGCTCTAGTTTAACCCCTCGAATTGTGATATCTGCATTCTACTTCTCTCTTTCACACACAATGATTTTAGTTTTCTTCTTACTGATGTTCATATTATATTCCTCCAGTACTTGATACATAGTACTTTGAGTTGCTTTCGGGTCCTATCGCGTTTCCGGCAGTACTGGGATGTTTTCGGTAAACCAGAGCATGGTTATTTTTTCTCCATTTACCTTGACTCCATTGAAACTCATTTCCGTTGCTTCCTTTATTGCCTCTTTCAGGTATACGTTGAATATTGCTTCCGAGATGTTGCTTCTTTGTCTAAATACTTGGTTTATTTTGGCTTCTATTTTTCGTTTGCATTGTTGTATTCAGATTTTTGTAGAGGATATGGATAATTCTCATGTCGTTGTACTCCAAACGCTTCTAGTATTTTGAATATCTTGTTTCATTCTACGATGTCGAAGGTCTCCTCCAAGTCCACGAATGCCATATATAATGGCTTATTTACGTGTCGTATTTTTTCTGCTAGAACTTTGAAGCTGAGAATAGCCTCTCTTGCTCCTCGGTTTTTCCTGAATCCGAATTGGTTTTCTGAGAGGTTTCCTTCTATCCTTCCTTCTATTCTTCGGTTGATTATCTGAGAAGGATTTCTGATTATTGAGTCACCAGGCTCAATATTCTCTGCTATTTGAATTTATCTGATTTTGGTATCTTCGGTATTGCAATCATTATATTTTTTCCCGAAGCCTTCTGGTATCTTTCTGCTGTCGTACCTATGATAATTCCATAGAGAGCATCCTTCGCTTTGACCCAGAGTGCTTTGATTATTTCTCCGTTTATTTCGGCAACTCCTGGTGCCTTGTTGTTTCTTTGGTCTGCCACGACTCTCTCGAATTCGCTTTTCAATATCTGTGGACCCCGATCGTCTTTACTTTTCATGCTTTCATCTTTAAGCCACCTTTTAGTTGGTTGGGAGAGCTTGATAGATCACTTCAATGTGTTCTTTCCATATATTCCGTGTCTTTTTGTATTTTTCCTTTAGCGGCTCTGATATATTGCGATTTTGTTTTTCTTTCGCCGAATTGTCTCTCCTCTATTTTATAAGCCATCTCGCTATTTCCCTTTTCACGTCGTCAATTATTTTCTCGCAGCATCTTTCCATCCATTCTTCCTTTGCCTTCTTGCACTCTCGTACGACCTGATTCCGAACTCACTTCCGCAATTCTTAGAGTTCTTATTCACTCTCTTTTCTTGGATTCTTGTATTTTCTTCTTTCGTCTATGAGACTTCTTTTTTGACCTGTTATCCATGGATTCTTAGATATTTCCGCCTTACTCACAATGAGCTCATCTGCAGCTTTGGTAATTATATTTTTCATTCCTTTCCAACAACCGTCAGTGCTGGTATTTTCATAATTTCCCTCTATTCCCCTTTCGATGGCTGTGGTGAACTTTTCCTCTGGCGCTCTTGTCTTCTAGTATCTTTGCGTTTCATCTGGGTTGTTGTGTTTCTTTCTTCATCTTCTTTTATCGCAGTCTGCCGTCCATGATCCCCAGATTGTGATCGCTATTTGTATCTGCATCGGGGTAGCTCTTACACTTCTTAACTTGGTTCTTGTATCTATTCCTGACAAGGATGTAGTCAATTTGGCATTGTGCTAGGAATCTTTCATGTGTATCTTCTCGGATGTTGATCGAAGATGGTATATACCACTACCATGTTTTTCTCGTTGCAGAATTCTACGAGTCTCTCTCCCGCGGCGTTTCGTTTTCCCTATCCAAAGTATCCCTCGCTACTTCCCTCTCACCACTCGTCGACCACAGCGTTACAGTCTCCCATGCCTATGAGGTTTTCCTTCCCTCTAACCATTCTAAGAACCTCTTCCAGTTGTTCGTAAACTTCTTCTATTTCCCCTTTTGAGCTGCTGGACGTCGGCATATACACCGGTACTATCTCTGTATCCGTAAGTTCTGCTTCTAACTTTATCATCACTATCCTTTCATTTGTATTGTCAGCACGATATTATTTTCCTTGCCCATATCTTCGTGAGCATGATGCCAACTCCTGAAATTTTCTGGCCCCCGCCCACTTAATTGCGCTCAATTTCTGGATGCCTATCCATCTTTGCATTTTCTAATTTCTAATGACGTAACGTTCCATATCCGTATTCTGCATTTATCCACCTTGAATGATGTTCCCCTCCCAGTGGTACCCACCAGGAGATCTGATTGGGGGGTCTAGTTTACCTCCGGAATGTATTACCGAGAAGAATGGGCATAATTTTAATGCAAGGCTGCATAGTCTAGGGAAGATAATGTGGTAGTTTCCCGTTGCCTTCCACATCTAAGTACTGCGTCCGATATTGTGCACTTCACTCCCACCCGCATCTATGGTAGCTGATTCTGGGTCGACCCTCTCGGTCTGCGCCACCAGTGTCTAATGGTGAAACTACTGCCTTACACCATTGTTTAAGGGTAGGAGTCTATTTTTCTCGTTGATTCGTTCCGAAATACCATTATTGCATTTTTCTGTTAATGTACAGTGGCATCGTTCCAAAAAACCATTAAAAATTTTTCCTAAAAAAAATGAAAAGTTTTCGTCGGTCAAAGGAATCGAAACAGCGACCTTCAGCTTCACAGGCAGACAAAATACCTCTGGTCTACCCCCGTCCCATCGCTTACAGCAATAGTACCACTGGATAGTACGGTAACCACGCTGAGAAAATCGGGCACTTGAAGGGTACGATAAAACCTGGTTACGAAAATTTAAACCTGACCTACCATCAGAAGGTGGAATCTAATAACTAATTTCTATGCTCAAGTCATGAATGCAAAATTAGAGATATCGTCTCAAAAAATTATTTTTAACACTTTTACATCAGAAAAGAGTTTTAACAGTAGTAGTTTATAAGATTTTTTAAAGCAAAGTATGAAGGTATAAAGATATGTCTCTCATATTAATATGGCTATTACCACCATCTAGTATTGAATAATTCAAGTACTATCATAGTAAATACTGTAATGCTTGCAAAGATATTTTGACACAAGTTAAATTCTACTTTCTATTAATAAATGTTTTCAACCAGGTAATAATCGTTTAAACGAATATTGTATGCGCAAAAATCGGCACTGTTATGCATATTACCGGATGACTCCATTAAAAGTTAATTGTCGCGGCACCGTACGCAGTTGTACGAATCGGCACCCAATGCAATATACTGGTTTCATTCATTGAAAAGGAGGATCATTCAACAAAATTTGAAGCGTCGATTTTCCGTTATGAACACGGATTTTCATACTAGAGATTTCGGAGTCACCAATCGGAGTATTCTTTTAGCATTTCATATTAATTTCCCAGCACGCTATTTATGTCCCTTTGATTCTACATTCTCGTTAACTTTCAGGCATTGTAACACCTATTGATTCAGTCCCGTCAAGTCAACCGGAACCTTTGATAGAGATCAAAATTTAAAAAATCTTTTTCGAACATGTTAAGCATTGACTTAAGTTTTGGTGTTTCCAAAGTGATATTGCAAAAGTCTAGTTTTCACACTTAAAAATGAATAGCTCCTTCTTTTGTCCCGTCATTTGTTTTTTTAAATGACAGAGTAATTTTCGGTTTGTAAGAGGACGCCTCGGTTGCTTAACTGGCGATCGGACGTCGAGGGGTCCGGGTTCAAATTCCGATCAAGGTAAATTATAAATTGAGTTGCTTCAGGCGTGATATGGAAGTCGAACATAATGAATAACTGATCCTAGCAATTTTTCACTTGACAAAAATTAATTTTACGACCTGTTTTCGATGTATTACATCATCATCAGGACATGACGATGGTGTAACACACAGAAAGCTCCTCGTAAAATAAATGTTATCAAGCGGAAAAGAGCTATGATCAGTTATTCATTAAGGTGAATTATTTTCACAATTTTAAAATGTTCGCACTATGAGTGATGATTAGACGTGGGGCAGTCAATAAAGTGGGTGAAAAATACAACAATATAAACATTCTAGCTGTTTCAAACATTTCATTGGAAACGCTTTGTTCATTCACCACTTGATTCTGATTTAACCTAATCTGTTCGAGCCCCTAAGAATCAATTTGATAATCGACGTTTTAAAAATAATGATACCCTTGTCCAAGAGGTTACTCGTTGGCTACAACATCAAACAGAAGACTTCTTTACTACCAGCTTTCAAGAATTTGTAAAGAGATGGGATATTGTCTAAACGTGGCGGGTGAACAAGTAGAAAAGTGAAATAAATTCAGGAAATTACTTTGATTATAATTGCCTCTATCAATTTTTCAGAGTTATTTATTTACTTACCATCTTACAATAAATACTGTGCAAAAATACCATCGCAAGCATGGGAAAACAGAGTGTAATTAATGAATTCTTCGTTTCGCTACACGATAAGTACGTTTAAATAGTAAAAATTATATTTTTGTAAAAGCAGGGCCAAAAAGTAATTACCTTTAAGATAAAGAAAAACTCTAAGAGTAATAATCTAGAAGTGGTCGGCTAAGGAAAGCATCACCCCGAGAGGATGTTTTCCTAAACTCCATGGCTAAAGAAAATCTCCGTTGTGGGATATGACGACCTATATCTTATGAGAAGGTGAAGTTAATATTTGACAGTCGTACAGATGATTAATTAGAGCAAATTATTACCTAATTTGACTTGACGGGCTTTTGGCGTTCTCACCACTAAGCATTTTGAACATCGATATTCGATAATTATGTTTTTTGTAGATTTTCCGAAGACTTTTTTTGTTATTTCTTTAAATTTTAAGTACATTGATATCAGATTACTATAATTATTCTTATCTGGAGGGTTCAATTTTTGTCCTAATTCAATAACGACAGTGTGTGAAATATTAATAAAGTTATAATCAAAGATTCTGGATATAAACTTTGAGATGTTTTCATTAATAATAGTTGGCTTCATGTTTTTTCTGCAAGTAAGTTTTATTTCACAATCTCTTTCAAATTCATTTTTCTTAATTTTCCTTGCAATCCTGAAGAAGAGGAACACTAATCGAACAAAATAAAGGTCATGTTTTCGTAAATGAAGTAATTTTAAAACAAATGGAAACAGGTTATACTCATAACTATGAAATATGTGTTACATAATCGTGTACGCCCATAATGATAATTAAAATTTTTGAGGTAAAAAGAATTTTAAAAGCCCATTCTCACTACTTTCCGAGATCAGGTGATCTAGTTCACTTTTAAATGAGATTCACTGGCATTCCTATAAAATCATTTCAATAAACCTACGCAAAATTTCCAAGATAATTTGACATCTGGATACTAAAAGTTAGGCGTCATGTGATTTAGTAAATATTAGTCATCATCGTTAACTAAATTCAAGTAGATAAGTTTAAAGCAAATCGTTTATACTTAAACAACATCATTAATATGAGCGGTAGAGGAAAATCATTTGAACCAGCCGAATGAATCATGACCAGGAAAAGAAGTTAAAAAGCCGTTATAGTTAAAATATTTGCCAATGCCACAGAAGATAAATCTGTACACTGGAGGCTTTTCCACCGTTTTGTAAGCCAATGAGGAGGCGCGCAATGTTCATTATTACTCTGAGGTTCAATATTAAATCCCGCATTTCTGATATTCGACGGTGTTACTACAAAATGTGAACAGTTCAATTTGATCTATTGAACGTAGCCTACAAATTTCAAGCGTTCAATCAAGATGGATTCCTTACGACCGTTGGCCAAACGCCCATTAATTTTGTAATGAATAATTTCACAAGATGCTTCAAATATGAAGACATCCATACACTACTTTCCTTGCCTGCATGACAACGTAACACTCGCATAGATATTAAAACGCTAAAATGAAGCACCATACGTTTAAAAAATGTCAGTGGATATAAATAAAAATCGTACCGGTTATGTTAATTAATGGTTAAAACACTAGAGAAACCGTTGAATATGTCAAGCTGAGCTTAAGCACAAACTCGACGAAAATGAAAGAAAACAATTCATGAATATGAATAGGGAAGCCAGTACGCGCCAGTCTGAGAGGCTAGCACATTTCCTCCGTGGTTGAAGACTATTTCCAGTTCCACATTAAGAATAATTCCAATTGCAACTATTTCAAAGTGTAAAATTCACCCACCTAGAACGGGATCTCGGTAAAATCGAATGATGTCTTTGAAACTTTGTATTACAATTCATATTAGCGGATGACTGCGTGAAAAGTTACTCTAGCAGTGTCTTCCGCAGTGCTTAGATGTTCTTTTTTAAATGAATCCAGTCATTATGAGAAATATTTTTAGATGCTTACACCCGGTTATCTTATATCTAGGACGTCTCCAACGGTTTACTAAAATTTCGCGCGTCGACCTGTCGTCCCAAGTACATAAGTACGTCATTTCTCTCATTATAACAACACGGTTGCGTGGTTTTCATCTAAATTATAATAATAGAAATAATATTTACGAAAATCCATTATACTATTATTATACGTGATATTTCGGGAATAAACATTTTATGTGTGAATAATTAATAAAACATTGACGTGTGCCATAGGAACATTACAAGAAGAAAAAACGATAATGACATCTAATACCTATACTATATGGGGGCGTCGCGTCCAAAAAAAAGTGAAATTTCTGCAAGGAAAAATGTATGATGAAATGCTTCGGATTTGTCAATAGAACGGTTAAATTTATGGAAAGAGTTCCCACATCACCTTGATAAAGTAGAAATTCACAGGAGGAAAACTCGTCCGCACTATGCTTGGCTTGTAGAGGCAGGCGTTTTATACTGAAATCTCTAGATGTACAATGTCTGCAAGAATACTTTGAGGGACTGGAAAAAAATTACATTATAAATAATTAAAAAAACAAATATTAAAACACTTTCAATTAACAATATCTTTAAAATTCAGCATCTAATTATAATAAACTTTGCATAATATTAACTGAAATTAAAGGCCACTATTTCGTTATAACGGGATTGGGGTGGTGCGGTGGCAACGTATAAGCTTCACACCGAGAGGGTCAGGGTTCAAATCCTGATGACAATACAAATCGAGAGAATGTAATGATCGGATACTTAGATAATAAAGGTTTTAATGAATATATTCACATATAGTTTATGAATTTTTTTTTCTCTAGGGCGGAGAAACCCTGAAAAAAAAACTGAAAAAATCAAGCATTTTCAATAGTCCTTAGTAAAAAAAGTCATTTTAGCATAGGGTAGACACCGGAAAAATAGGATAACGTCTTTTCCCCTACACTCTGAACCACTTGGCAGTGCCCATTGGAAAGATTCCGCGAAATTTCAATGCTTATGAAAGATATTAAGGGTTATCATTTAGGCTTGACATGTAATCAGAATTTTTTTAAATCCATTCCTAGGAAACATTTTCATATGAAAAATAAAAATAAATTTCCATTTTGTCGTTCGTAAATTTTATGAAGTCGTACATTTTTATTTGGTTGTGTTTCAGTATACTAAAACTCATCAGGCATTTTTATACTCCTTAGACCGAATAATTTTACCTTTGAATTTCCCAAGATCTGGTAATAGTTTGAAAACTTACCGTCTCTCTTCCCATTGCGTTGGAGAGGAGAGACGAAAACGAGAGCGCGCTGGAAGGAAGCAGTTTCCACGATAACCGATGGTGACGCCACTGCGGAGGGAAGGGGACGGCTCTGCTGAAACGGCTGGAGTCGAGAAAGTTAAGGTGTTACGGCGCACTTTGATTAAAGCGCGTAATTCCACCCAAGTCCAATTTTCCGTCTTCCACCCTGTATTCGGAAAAAAAGTATTTAAGAAAGAAATATTTGCAGCTTTTTTTTTTGTTTCAATGAATGTTTTTTTATCTTACGATCCTGATTTCTCTACATATTATCATCTTCAGGAGTCATAGTTTCACCTGAAGATGATATCATGTAATTAAATCAAGTTCCTTTGGATAAAAATATTAAGTGGAATTAACATAACTATCTTTTTCTTTCTGTATTGGATAATTTCCACATAGTCAAACCTTATTTTACCAATTTTAAATAGTATTTCGGTTACGAATCACCTAAAACTCGTATGTTATCATTCAACAGCCGAAGAAAGTGCTTTCAACCACTTACCAATATTAGAAGACTTTTACTCTTTAATGAAAAATGTCTGCGACCAAAGTATTTCTAAAATTTATATACAATCATTCCGTATTTACAATAGAAATACATTGTACAAAACAAGTCTAACTGCGGAAAGTTTGGAAAAATTATTACTGAATTTACCATTGCTAATCATTCTTAAAGGGCGTATTGAAAACTAAGGTCTCCTATTTTTTTCATGGACAATCAGGTTTATTCTTAACTTTGCGTACACCATTAGAAAGGTTGAGTATTTAGCTATTTTCCTAAATAGTCGGCTCAACGATGCATTACTGTTTGCATCCTTATAATAAGATTTTTCATACCGGCGTCGTACCTTTCTCCGGCTGCGTCGCGAAGCCAACTGACGACTGCTTCCTGCACTTCCTCGTCCTTACTTTGCATTACGCCCTTTATTTCACACTGCTCGTAATCGGTAGTTTTTAGTTTAAATGTAGGATTGCAAACGCCAATAAAACAGACTGAAAATATTTTAACTGGGTCGGTCTACTTCATAAGAAATGAGCTGAAATTATGTTTTCTATTTTTACAAAATTAAAACGGGAAATGATAGTTTTGGATTCTGAAAAATATCAGCTTGAGACACAATTAACAATATTTACCTTTTATAATATTGCGTTTTGACGCAAATGACCTTATTGTAACTATTGTGCTGTGTATTTTTTAAATATAAGTGAACTTTAATCAGACCACCGTATCTTGACAAAAAACCCTCAAGATATAGATTAGAGTACGTTCAGGTAAGTTCTATACTCTTGAATCAAATTGAAATGCAAGAAATGCCTTTACTATAGGAATTTGTAAACATCGAGGCCATCCATTTATTTAACCGCGCATTGAGTGGTAGACTCATGACAAAATCTGAAAGAAATCTCTAAACATTACGCAATTCTCATTTAAAACCCTTCAAAATTTATTTAAAACCAAATACCAATCGTGATTAAAATAAAACAACTAATACAAAGTTAATTCGAGCAGAAGAAGGTTATAACGAGAACGAACACGAGAGAGTGACTCAACGAGAGATCTGGAGATCAATTATTGTGACAAAAACTCCCTTAGTTGCACTCACAAGTGCAGACGGATTGTATTACACAGGGAACATCCCCAAGTGGCACTTAGGTATTCCAATCCGACACCCACAATAGAGATGGTCTCGGATAAGTGCTTTATCTGGCCAACACGCCTGATAGCACAAATTGGACTATCTATCTAGACTGGATCTAATTGGACTGACTATACCAGTCAACTGCCAAGTGATATAGTTATGTCTTAACAACAAGCCTTATCCGAGGAAAATCAAAATGACAAAAAACAATCATACTTTCCACATGATACTCACAAGAAATGAACATCAACAGGATGAAGGATTTGAGAGAGGAATTAAATCTTAAATATTTTTAAGTTTATTAAAACAAAATTTCACCTTAGTTAATCAGTTTCCCCTTGACCCCTTACCGTCAATCTCGTTTTCAATCCCGCATAGCGAAAGTCTAACAGACTAGAACAAACGGTTCAGACACGAAAAAACTCTTACATTGAAGAAGAATCTACAAACAAGAATCCATGGTAGAATGCTATGATTTCCAGGCATTAGAATCGATATCAAAGCAGATAGTTTCAATGATGCAAAAGAAGAATGGCTTTTAAATGTGGCGCCACTATAGAATATCTACAATAGTTTGGATCGATTTGGTGACTTATGAATATTTTTGAACCATGGATGAACTGAGAAGTCAATCGAAAAAATAATATAGGCGGTTAGTTGTACATCAGGAACACGCTAAAAATCGATTAAGATGATTACGATTGCGCTACGAATAGAATGGAAACACAGCAAAGAAAAGCCAAGGGTGAATAAAATACGCAAGTGTTAGCAACTGGAATTACGACGGAATGAAATGAAGTACTGGGTCCAGAACAGGGTACATCGAAGCTGGTCACACACAAGATGACTCTAAAAATTACGTTTCCATAGAAATATTTTCATCCTAGATATGTGGGAATCCATTTTTGGTACAAATACGTGTAGTATCATATGATAATGTACCAAAAGACACGAAATAAACGTATTCGGTGATACCTTAGTCGAATTAATATCAATTTTGAATAAAAACACCACTTTTACTTCAGGCCCTGGCCAAAATCGCCATTCATTGTTAAAATGAGCTATTCTAGTACATTGATTATCATTAACCTGCTTACTCTAAATCCCCGAGTTCCCAATATTTAGAAGGAAATATGGAGAATATGCGCAAGATATAAACGAACACTCCACAACCTTCTCTTACAATATGATCAAATTTCCATTTGCTGACGGATATCGAAACGTAATGCTTCCATCACAATTCAAAAAACGGATGCAATTTTCATGGCATGAGCGTCCCTTGAGTCTCCTGTTATTATTGCGCTGTTTTCACTGGAATATTTCACATAAAATTCCTTATTTCTGCGTAAAGGATGGAAAGTATTCATAATGAATTCCTTAGAGCGTAAATTTTCATAGACTATGAATAACTATTCTCGGTAGAATATTTTTAAATCCTGATTCTTGTGATTTCCAACCTGGATTTCTAAAAGATGACGGGCAATTTCCAAATCAGAAACGTATAATGTACACGCACATGTTAAAAATAAATTCTGATCTGGAGATCGGGACATTAACTATCAACTGATGAGAATTATCTTTCAAAAGAAATGGATATTATGTTTTATACTTAAGCTATCAAGACTGATGAAACTCAGATTAACCTATAATCCTACCCAAAAATTTAACTCCAGTCTGATAAAGAGGGTAGGCACTGCAAAGTTATCATTTGGTCTTAGGAGCGGTTGCAACTTGGGAGGTATTTCTAAAATCTAACACGACTTGGAATGCCCTCATTTTGGATGAGCCCCAACATTGCCGACGAGTTAGAGGAAATAAACTGTTATGTCACCTAGGTGACGAATAAAAAAATATTTGAAAAAAAGAATAAATAAAACAAGTCCTGATGCACTGAGGATACCAAAAAAACAAGCTAGTGATACTCACAAAAAGACTCAGTGAAGTCTATCAAAAGAGGGTGGAGACCTCTTTAAGGTTAGAAACAGTAAATTTTACAGAATCACCATAAGCATTATTACCATCTTAACTTAAGTAATGCAAAATAAAATCAATGTCATCCAATTGATGATACAAATAATAATCACGGCCAGGGGAAACCAACTAGAATGCAATTATGGTAGAGGCAAGATATATTATTTATTATTATTAGGTAATCTACCGTTTAAGGTAGGTTTTTGGATGGACACAACTATCAAATAAACATTTTGTGACTCCCCAACTATCAAACTAATCTATATCAGGTCCCTCTTCATCTCGGAGTACTTCTTTCCTCCCTTCATTCCGTCCAACATCCCTACCCTGTTCCTGCCCTTACCTCGCTTGCCCAACATTCTCCCCTCTATTACCTTCTTCAACATTCCACTACCGCTCAATACGCCTTTCATCCATTTTTCCTGCCTCCATAGGATTTCTCTCAACAAACCCCTCTCCTCACCCACCATCTCTAGTACTTCCTCATTTGTTTTCCTTTCGGTCCATTTCAACTTCTCCATTCTTCTCCACACCCACATTTCAAAAGCCTCCAATCTACGTCTATCCTCCTGCTTCAGTGACCACGTTTCCGCACCATACATAACTACGTTCCATATCAGAGTTTTTAGGAGTCTTGTCTTAACATCTCTACTCAACGTCCCGGTCATCAACTCCCTCCTCCTTGAGAAAGCCTCCTTGCCTAACGCAATTCTTCTCCTTACGTCCCTACCACTTTGACCGTATTGGTCCAAAACACTTCCGAGATATGTAAACTGTTCTACCTGCTCTATTTTTTCCCCACCTATTTTAATAGTTAGCTTAGCCTTTTTCTTTCTGGAAAATCGCATAAGCAAGATATATAAATAAAGTATATTAAAGATTTTCGAGGATGTTCTTATCAAGAGAAAATAATGAAGACCAATGAAGGAATAATTCTGAAAGGGAGAAAGAATGGTCTGAGCCATGCCATTTTATAAATACAAACAAGAATCATACGACAGGTAAAAGTGAAAACAGGATATGTTACACGCATGGATAACAAAACAATGAATATTCAAGGAGTGTTAAGGAAGCATTTACATCCGTAAGATGAATCAAGGTTTTTGTATTGAAATAATCCGATAAACCAATAAAAGATCACGCACGAAACAAAGGCAATAGTGTAGGAACGGCTAGGAAGCCACTGAAACATAATTTAAGAAAGCATTATTAATACGAAAAATACGGTCAAGGCATTAGATTTTGCATGAAAAAAGGTGAAAGTGATTCGCATTTTTTCTTTCAGAAACAAATTCCCTGACTTTAGTAGATCGATGCGCAATATTTCGCTCAAATTCCAAATATTCCATTCCAGGGGGTAGAGTGTTGGACTACTGACCGGAGGGTCCCGGGTCCGATTCCCGGGCAAGCCTCTCTGGGCACCTGCAGCTCCACCCAAGCTGTGCGATTTTTTGGATACCAGATCTTACTGGGAAACCATAAACGTGTGTGTGAATATTCACACGCCGTCGGGGAAAGTACTGGGTGAACTCTACCATCACCTTATAAACCGGCCTTACTGTTTTCATTTTTTTTACATAAAATTAAAGTTAGTGGAGAGGAAATGCTTAGTGCTTATTGAGTGCTTATGAAAGAGTGCTTATGAGTGAAGTGCCTACGGAGAGTGCTCATTGAATAACATTTCCGTTCGATTAGGGAACTTAATGGCGGTATAAATAGAAAAGTTGGAAACCTAACACACCAAGAAAAAATACGAATAGCTATCATTCATTTTATATTACGGATACAGCGCTACAGCAGCTAAATACAACTGAAAACGCAATACAGAAGTTTCTTAAAATTCTTTTGTAGCAATTACCCCGTTAACTATATTTAATTCAAGAAAACTTCGGAAAATATATTTTTTAATATTTATTTGCACCACTTTACCGCGAAAAATTCCTATGAGAAATAACGAAGGCGTTGTAATCAACGTGTTATCATCTGAATAAATATAAACTTGAAATTCATGAGCTAGAGGAAATTAGGCGCGAATTACTTCTCGTAATTACTTAAATGATATCTTCAAACACCAGTCAAGGGTAATGAGATTCATTAATCAGACTGAGAAAGGATATTTCTCAGTGAATTGAAAATTAAGTGCAAAATCCTATTGAAGTCAAAGAGATAAATGAAGAAAAAAATGCCTCCCATCCGTGACTGACGCCAGGTCAGCAATTAGGATTTATGGATTCAAATGGGCGCAAAAAAGACGTGACCTCAAAAGTTGGCTGGGGCTTATGAAAAACTATACTTATTTAAAAAATGGGTGAAAAGAACAGGGAACCCAACGAGAGATAAATGCCACATGGAGATACTCTTAAAATATCCATTTCGAATTTATGGAACCTAAAAATATCCCGCACACTAAGTACGACCGTAAGACGCCCGCCAATATAGAAATATATAGCCAATCACTCATTGAAGAAAAATTTGGGAAAGTGCACTGGTCGACATATATTTTTGCTCCTTGTTGAATATTTAAAGAATATTAACTATAAAAGAGGCTAGTACGCTGTTTAAAGAAAGGCAATGGATGCACTGCTACAACATGCAAACTATTGATAACCAGAAAGACAAAAAAAATGACTATCGCCTCGGGGAAAATAGTGCAACCTTTATTTAAGAGTTTCCGACTGTTAATTTGACAAAACCATAACACGAAAATTTTTAAAAATATGAAAAGGGTACTTAAAATGAAGATAGCAGCGCGATTGTACATTTATTCATGTAACGTTTTTCTTCACAATGGATCAGTAAATCACCGCGTTAAAAACGACTCATCCAGGTGGTAATACGGATTGATATTCCGATGCTAATCTGTGCGTCGTCGGAAGAGAATCGAATTTTAATGCAATACCTTCTCGTGGGGTGTTAGCCTTAGTAACGCCTGCAATATTTCCTAAAAGAGCAAGGAGATTAACTAGACTACAATTTCCGCCTAAAAATTCTCTGTTCTCCAAAATTCTCATGCATCAGTTTGACCGCATCATAATCCCGAAGGTGGGTTTGAAAGGTGAGCTCACCTCACGATAAACCAAAAGGCGTGACAAATTTACACGTCAGGTTACAGGGACCGCTCCTTTCCCGTCGCTTCATGTGGTTTCACGCAAATTGTCTAATGCACGAAAAATCACACACAGCTTGAGTGAAGTGGAGTGAGCCTAAAGGCGTCACCCGTAACCGAAACCTGACTCTCCACTCAATAGCCCAGCAAACTTCCCACTGGATTAACACGCTCTTTATTCTAATGAACTGCTTTATCAACATCTGAGGCAAACGACCGCTGTTGTCTCCTTACCTAAATATTCAACTACATTAATACATTTTCCACAGACTCATAGTCCAATATTCTGAAAGAAATTACTTTAAAAAAGAAAGCTGTATAGATTAGTCGTATTTAGTTGTCGTTCAGACTTTTCACTTATTTTTTAATTCTTGAAACAGTACATCGTTAACAAAATAAATTCGTGATTACGTAAGTACGTAATTAACTGATCAAGATGGAGTTTTCTTCGTTCTCGTGGTAGCACACATTTACTTTGACATTTTTTAAGCATTAAGTACGTGCATGGATTTCACGGAACCAAATCAATTACGGGCATGCATTTTTCAATTAAAATGAACCTCAATCGCATTCCACACCCCTCCTCTTAATTCTCTTTCTTCCCCCTTCCTACAGTGGCAATGCGCTCAGACGATGAACTGGATCTCCTATTCTACCCCACCACTCCCGGATCAACTTGGTATGATCCAGGCAATTCAACCATCTCTCTAAACGCGGAACATCAACGGAGGCGCAGAGTATTTCGTGCGTTACCTTCGTGGGCATGTTTGACTTGGTTTCGTAAAATGACGAGCTGGGAAAAAAATCTCAAGAAAAAGTTTGAGAGATTTAATTCTGTATTTATTACGTAGCACAACTAGAGTGCCGGTAGATTAGTTATGAAACTAAGTACCAGGACTTTTAATAATCAAACCACTTTACTTTTTCACATAAACTTTTTAATTTTTACAACCCAGGTTTCGTTATAGCATAACATCATCAGGTCAGGGTTGTAAAAATAAAAAAGTTTATGTGAAAAAGTAAAGTGGTTTGATTATTTAAAGTCAGTATGAAGATTTTCCACCAAGTGACGCCAGAAACTGTTTTATTTGTTTAAGTACCAGGACCTATACCTATTTATAAAATTGAGGAATATATAAGAGCTTTTGGTTTGGTGAGAGTTTACTATGAAAGAAAATAAGGAGTTACGTTATTATTCGATTATCCTGGTTTGAATCTACTGAAATAACACAAGAAACTCTTCATTGCATTATTGGTCAAGACTACGCGCTACACTTTTGTTACCTTAATATCAGGAAAAATACCATACAACATTTCAAATTCCCGAAATCACTAATAATCACTCATAGCCCAACGTTTTGTGCGCAGCCGCACAATAGAGTGGCACAGTTATTAGTTTAGTGACAGAGTTCTTAATTATTTAGTGCACACAAATGAAAAGTGTGAAAAGTCAACAACTGAGTTCGTCAAACGTACGGGGTCAACCATGCCTCATGAGCTTGTGGAAATAGCCTCTGGAATTACGCCGCGAAGACTATTGAAACTGAAAGAGACTCATTTGAGCATAGAAATAAAAGAACCACAAAAATCAACCAGGCGCGTCGAGGCGGTTAGCTCAATTTATTTTATAACTACCCCCACGGCGTGTTAAGCTAAAAAAAAATCAGGGGACGTCGGGGTGGAGTCAGCACTCAGCACCAATTGCGGCTTTTCAGAGAAATGTTCTCGAGAAATAGCGCCGTTATGGTTGAGTGAAAAAACGAGTACAGGCCGCCTTGTGTGCAAAGTCGCCGGGAATTGAATCTGAAAGGAAAAACTTAAACTTTCTTCCCGCTGGGCTACTACGTAGTCCCCTACAAATGCTACTATTAATAATTCAACAACACGCATCAGCAAATTCGAAATTATAAAAATTCACTTTTTTAATTTCACGCCTTGGTATAGTTACGGTTCAAGAAATTCAACTTGGGTTCGGAAGTTCCCACTAAATTTCATCATAATTTACAAAGCCAAAATAGTCAACTCTTTCTGAACGAATCAAAACGTGGGTATTTATTCATTGGAAACACACGAGATTACATGCTGATGATCCTGCAATGCACTCTTTTGTAGTTTGCAGGGTAGACCCTCCTGCACTAAAGCGTACTGTCGACAGAATTTATAAAAGGGATAAACTAATATGTTGCGAGATATTTTTCCATTATACACATTGCATAGGCTACAAACGATATTCAATTGAGAGCAAGTAAAAAAATAATTTTAAGTACTTACAGAATATGACAATCGGTTCTTAACTCCCCGCTGCTAGACTGTACGTGACGAACGTTACCACCACTATGACTGACGGAAAACAACTGAAACGCGGCGACGAAGAGTATTATCCAGAGGTCGCTGAGAGTCAGTTTGACTTTGATTTTAGTAGCGAGGTCAAAGAGGGTGGGAGATAGCAATGCGAGTGAGTCAAGCGAAGTGGGGAGAGGGAAAGCATGCGGGGTTGAGGACTGGATACTCAGAGAAGGACGTAGCTAAACAAAAGAAGGAGGAAAGTGAAAGTGCAGAGAACCGAGGGAGCAGTATGGGATAGCAGAAGGCGACATTTCACGCTTACCCTGGGTAAGAGCCTTTGACAGGCATTCAGATACGTAACCACAGGTCCCTGGAAGTCCAAGGCTTCCTACACTTCATGTCCAGGAACGGAAACGCTTGATAGAAAGGAAGTTAATAACTGCCATTCCAGGGGCAGACTGTATCTGTCCAGTCCAGTGGCAGTGACATACTCTAGGCTATCGCCTCCATTTCACCAGTGGTACATCATCATCCGCATGGTTTAATGCTTCAGAAAGAACCGTTAATAACGATTGAACCTTTGTTTTTTTAACAGTGTTCACGAAGCGAGAAGAACGAAAGGGTAAATTCTGAATATGAATGCCATACGCCTTAAGTTGGCTTCAGTATTGGATTTATTCATCTCTGAAGCACTTTACCTCGAAAAGCATTTTCTAGTAATATGTAGGGCATATGTTCTAACTTAGAGATATAGAGAAAATCCAATGTACAACTTTGAGGGACCTATCCTTTCCCTCACTTAACATTATTTGAAAATATTTCCAAATGGAATTTTTGAAGTGCCAAAAACGGCAATATATGGAAAGCGTTTTGAAGTTGGAAGAGGTTTTCGATCACCATGGAAATACATTTTGTTCAGGACCAACCTACTGAAAGTTGTATAATACCTATCATTTCCCGCATAAAATTGCTGTACATTTATTAGCACGTATTTGATTTTCAGCGTTAATTGACAAATATGCATTTTATAATCTATTTTTTTTAAGGTGATTACGCAAGTTACTGTTAGTATTTTTTTATGGCTATCACAATTTTCGGATTTTCTACGCATTTTGATTTTAGTCTTTATATTAAATACTATCAAAAAGATATGTTATAATATAAAAATAATAATTAAATATATTGGTTTGATCTGAAATTAAATGAATGCAAGTGAGTTGTTTGAAATCAGCTAGAAACATATATTTTTTTAATTACTCCATCAGTATATTAATGATGCAAATAGTGTATTATCATGCTCCAGACAATCTTAACAACAAATTTAATTCTTCAAAGCTCAAACTATCGTTTTTAGAGATTATTATTATTAAAATTATTTTGTTTATAATTAGTAAAAAATATTGAAGATACCTACTTATGCCTCAAATATTTACATTTAATTTTACATAAATTCAATTTACGAAATGAACGTGTGATTCGGTATGCCTCTATGGCTACACGAATTAAAAATTGGTACGTGAACAAAGTTAAATCCAAGGACAAATTTAAAATTTTCCTTTGGAATAGTACCCAACTAAAATTTTCACCGTGACATGGGATATTTTACAAAATAAAACTTCATTTTCAGATGAATTGTTCAAATGAAACTGACACAATAAAACATCAGTTACAAAAAAATAACAAACGAAATAAGAATTTCCCTGATCCTATGTGTATTACATCAATAAAGTTGTAATAATAATTGGTATATTAGAAAACGGCAAAGGAAGGAAACACTTAATGTTGATTCCTGAGTTGCAATCTAAAACCAAATTTAACTCCAAAATTCAGTTTTTTTCACACTGAATTTGCTAATATGATGGAATTGCTAATTTGTAAAAATAACTATCATAAAACAGTATTTTAATGCGTAATAATAATTATCTGGAGAAGATGTGCACGCATGGTGATTTTTTGTATCTGTATATATATTGAAAATCCCTTTTAATTTGCATGCCTCAACTTCTTCGTCACATGAATGATAAAAAAAAATATTTTTCAATAATTATAAAAACTAAATGTATTGTTTTGAGTAAGTTAGATGAGATGATGGATTTCCGGATACATTAGTACTTACAAGAAGTCGACTTTAGTCTCCTCGTAGGTGAATCTGAAAGAAATGTTACTCGTATAACTTGTGTGGGATGTAAGAAATTGAGCAAAAGGGCAAAGCTACTGTTCCACGCTTTTCTGCACTCAGTTACTTACGTTTACTGACCTCTTTTGTAAGTGTTTAGTGATTCCTTAATCCAATTACCCGATTGCATGAGACATTGCATTCGAAATATTTTATCCTAGAACAATACTGGCTGCTGAATTTGCTGCAGGAGCAAGGTTAAAAAAATTACTCTTCCAATTGAGTCAGTAAATAAAGGCAGATGACGAATTTTAGCAATTCCCAACACTCGCTATCTCAGCCTTCCTCAATTTTTGAAAGTGGAAAAGTGTGACAGTCGTGTGACCGTCGTAGAGGGAAATTTTGAACCCGTTGATGTAGAAAGGGGTTTCACTTCGTATGCAAAATAAAACTACTTGATTAAAAATGTAACATATATAACACCTTTTATTTTGTAACAAATTAGGGTCACCTTTCACTCATGTAAAAAATGAAATAGAAATTCATCATCACAATCTAATCGCATCTCACACGGATATCTCTAGGATCTGAACCCTTTTCTTCACGCCCACCGTGGCCGTGGGATAAGGTTCTTGGGCAGTGCTTTTGGCGGCCTTCGCCTTGGGCAGTGTCCAACTCCCTGACACCTGCGGCGGCTTCCCTCCCGCGGCCGCCTTACCCCGGCCGCCCCTGAGGGAGCCGGACGGGACCGCGCACGGCGGTGGCAGGTCCAGAGGAGACGAGGGCGGGAGTAGGGCCTTCGCCTCCGCTCCGCTTGCCACCTCCGCCCGCCTGAACGTCTTTTGGTGCTCGTGGCCCCCCATTACGTCCGGGTATCGCCGCTGCGGGACGACGAGTCCCAGCTCTGCGCCAACCTCCCCACCCACCAGCTCCTTCTTCGACTCGGAGACGCCGTCGAGGAAGTCCCCGAAGACCCCCAGACGATCCCCGCCACTCCCCTGCTCGCTTCCTGGGCTACCCGTCCCTTCGTCCGAGCTCGCCTTCTCCTTGAGCACCTTCTTCGCCCCCTCCTCCCCGCGGGCCTCGCGTTCCCGCTGCCGGTAGTGGTGAAGGACGCCGGCGACGAGGACGGCGGCGTTGAGGAGCAGCAGGACCACTCCGAGGGCGACGGTAATTGAGACGGCTGCAAAGTAGTCGCCGCCATCTGCCCCTGGTCCCTGACCCCCGGGGGCGACGCCTGTCCCCACCTCGCCCCCCGCCTCGTCCGCATCGGCCGGCAGAGAGGCGTTGCGGGTGGGCAGCGAGGGGTTGGCGAGGGAGGAGGGCGAGAGTCCGTCGCCCTCTTCTCCTCCCCCACCCCCGGGGTCGCACTCCATGGCGGGGGGAACGGTGGCCGTATGAAGGGCGCTCTTGGACCACACCGCTCCCAGACGCCAGTAAGGGTCCACGATGGACTTGTTCAAAATTGCACCTGTGAAATATGGTTAGTTATAAAATGAGCCGAAACTTAACATTACTCGCCGTTCATCGAGTATTCTACGGAAATTGAAGCAACGAATCGAAATGCTAGGATCTTTCTAGCGATCTGAAAATTATTGGTGCTTAGGCCATGAGTGGAGTTCTTTAAATAAAATACGAAAAAAAGGGGTGAAATGAATTTCATAGAAAAAAATCCGAACACCCAAACAAGGGGGGAAGATATAAAAATACCGTACCCTTGAATTAATACGCTTTGTGCTACAGTAAAAAAATCTACAGTCAATTAAACAAGTAGCGGGGAAATATTGGAATGAAAAAGTTAAGGAGATATGTTATTTCACTTTGGTTAGACCACACCTTGAATGCCCAATGCATCCATTGGAATGGATCAGGGTCCTAGTACAGCTAGCGTTTCGTAAAGAATCACCATTGATGAACAGACGTATCATTATTACTTAACCCCATGGATGGATGGCACAGCAAGCACAAAGTTTACATGCAAGACTTACACTTTTGGTGAAAGTCAATTAAATACAAATATTTCGATTTTAACGTTGGAATGTGATAATTTTAGCCCCGTATTACTTTGGTGGCCGTGAACAGATTGAGAAGCGAGGTTTTCAGCTGAAATGATTGATATGCGGCATAAATTTCCTAAATCAACCCTCGACCACAACAGAACGAAATAGAACGCGCACAAAAACTTTCCGAGTTACCTTCACCAAGTACTTTTGTGTAGATGACGTCATGTATATTTTTTTACAATTTTTAACAACCAATTGACAGCACTAGTGTTTGCATAAAAATTTCTTAATGTGAAATTATTCTTTGGAAAACAAAGTATTCATTTAAATGATAACTGCATTTCCATAAATTCAAAATATGCCACTTTCAACATTCTAATGTCAAATCTATAAAATAAATTCCCTAAGCCCAATATTAAATAGAATAAACATGTTTTAATGATTTTTCCTTATTAAGTGACACCGCAAGACTCACTGACGCAAGTCTCCGCGGTAAAGTTTTAACTTATGCCTTAAGGCTAACGCAGAATATATTTCTTATAATTACGCTGGTGTTTACTAATCTCTAGAGTATCTAGCATTATAACAATATGCTTATGGAGCCGCTTTCCTGTCAGACATCCATGTTCTGTGTTTATAGTGCGCATACCTACACGTCACTTAAAGGGTGAAATTAATTTCTAAATAACCGGTTCCCTTGAAAGCATGGCATTAATCATTGGACCGAAAAAGCTTACCAGGTAACTAAATGCAGAATGCCCTTCCATAACAGCTAGGTATGCATATCAGGTTATTTGCGCGTTTGAAGAATGTCAGAGCGCTTGCTCCCTTTGATCTTACGGAAAAGGAAAGAGCGCTTGAAGATTACCTGCATAAAATTGAGGTTCTTTCTCGAGAAATTCATGATGGGGAGACGTTTCATCCTCGTCCTGCGAGCGATGCAACTGCGGGATCAAGTTCAGCCACAGAGCCATTTTATGGCTGCGGTAGTGACTTCGCATTTTGGCTTTTGGACCTGAAAAAAACGAGAAAAGAGTATTAAATTTTACTTCCTTTTTTTCAACGTGACAACTAATTTTAACCCCAAGCATAACCTAATCAATCGACTTAATTTATAACCAATATTTTAAACCCAAAACAAAATCATGTGTATAAATGATGTCACAATTTTATAAAATATTTATTCAAAAATCAAAAGAAGCTTAATAGCCACATTGCTACGCCAGGAGACTGGAATCGAATAGTTTCTATTACTGCAGGATTTACATATTATTTCGATAAAAAATCTTAAAACTGAGTTCACCTTGAATACATACTTGAGTACATAGTTATCTTAAATGCATACCTTTAAAACTTTAAGCGTATTTCTATATCCACAAGGAATTGTTGTCTTTTTTGAGAAATAATTATTAAAATTTATAATTAAAGTAAGTAGATCAAAGCGTAAAAGCAGCAAGCAGAGAATAACTAAATGCTGACCCATATTAAGATGCATTTGCGAGGTGAGGTCAAAGGGCATCCACGCCGGGAAGTGACCGCTGGACTCAGAACGCCCGCTAGGCCATGGCTGACCCCTAGCCGCATCTCTCTTGACTTGGCTGTCCCAATTCGGGTCACTGGTCAATGGAAGAACGTTAACAGTCAGGAACCAGGTTTGTAACGGGCAGGCCAATATATGATGGAGAGTACTAATAGATGCTATGAGAGTCTAAGTAATAGGTGCCACGTATATAAACTTAATTGAAAGAGAAAAAATGAGAAAAGACTTTAAGTTGCCCGAAATTTTATTCCAGATACGTCATTTTTTTCAAACTTTCCTTCCAATGCGCGGTAGATATTTGCCGGTCATTTTATTAAAACTTTCAGTATAACTCCTTCCAAGCCCTTGAAAGAGCAACTTCCTCCCCAAAGTGTGGAAATGAACATCTTTAGCAGACGATATGAATCAAAATATTTGCTACAGCTTTTATTATTGATTCAATTCTTTACTAATGGATTACAAATGAAATTTTCAAACACATGTCCAAGAAAAATAGAAGCTGAGTACACAGCGAAAAATATTATGGAAATAATTGAAAATGTAGCTAAGAATAAATGAAATTTTGAAATTAGAATATTATTATTGTTTTAGTGACTAATTTTCTTATATAACACACAAAGAGAAGCAAAACGTAATACGTGGTAGGGTTTTTACAAAAATACGTTAATTACCTTTGCCAAAAAATCACAAAAAAGGGTGTAATCATCAATATTTTTATCTATGAAACTTTTTTTAACCCTTGTTACCACAAACTTTGGCTTTCTTCGTATATTTCCATTAGCGTGTAACTAAAACCATTTCCAAATCGGTTAATTTTTATTTGTATTAAAAGGAAATTAAAAAAGGTATATAAAACGCAAAAACGGTAAACCTAAAAATGTGATAATATGAAGTAAGTGCCAAAGTGTTATGGGAATGAGAAATAAGCGTGCAATCCTATATGACAGTTGTAAATCAAATTACATGAATGTAAATAATAAATTATCTATTAGGATATTCGAGGTTTTACTTAGCTTTGTGTCATATAAGTGTTATATATAATTATTCATTTTTGTAGTCTACCGTTCCAGAGAGGCCATTGATGTGTACAGATATATCACCCTTGTATTTCTCCTTAGCCACGTTTAATAAGACCAGCTCTCACACCCCACATTACATTAAACTTTTTCAACTCAATGCACTTTCTACCTCTTTTCATTTTTAACGCAAATGCCGATTAACGATTCCTTTTCTTTTCATTCCTCGTTTTTCTAAGTTTCTCTCTATTATGATTTTAAGCATACGATCGGCGCCCACTTCCCATACATTTTTTGGATTTCTTCCAAAAACTCTCTGCGCTCCCCCACCTCTTTGTTTGTTTCCCTTACAGTTCATTTTAACTATTCATATTCCATCTTACACCTCAGGAACATCTAAAAAGCCTCTAATCAATGCCTGCGACTCATTTTGCTTTATAGCCGATATTCCGTGGAGTACAAAATCACACTCCATGTCATGGTTATTACTAATGCGAACCGAGCATTCTTCCTCAAAGTCTCTTTCAAAAACTCTTTCCCCCAGCTTCTTTACCTAAAGTAATCTCATAGATTTTTCACCTGCTTTCACTTCTGTCGTCCTGCATCCTTCCTATGTATCTCCTACCCAGGTCCCCGCATATATATGTACATTGAAAATAATAGGTTATAGGGCATCTCCTTGACTCAATGTTTTACCTACTACCACCCATTCCGACTCTCCATCCGCCCCACGCACCTGAGAAGTCTGAGACGCATGTGCATTTTGCGGATAAGTCGCCAATCCCACCAATATCCTCTTACCTCCTCTAATAAGTACATTATTTCCGCCTAATGGCTTCTCTAAATCAGTGAAACAAAAATATCCTGATTGGAATCCTTGTTTATGTTTATTAGTGACCTCATTACTACTATGACATCAAGTGTACATCATTTCTCTTCCTGAAACCAAACTGATTAACTCGCAAGTCATTATTTTTCCTCCTCTCCATCATTTTGTACGTCCTAGCTATCACGTAAGATGAATGTGAAATCAAACTTATAGTTCTTAAATTATCACAAATGGCTATCTTTTCCTGTTCTTTGATGGAAATTCACACTGATTAAACGTAATCTTTAGGTCCCATACTTTCCTCAAAAGCACAAAAAAGTAACTCATTTAAAATTTACACGTTTTCCTACACCCATAAGTAGTTTTATAGAAGTGCTATCTTTCCCCATGGTATTATTAGATTTCAATTTACTCAATGTTCTATCTCGCAGTCAACAAATTCACTTAACCTTCGTCGTGTTTTTATACCAAACCTAATCTTCATCGTACGCTCTTTTTATTTATAAACTTACTGACCATTAAGTCCTTCGTTATGGGATCCTCTAAGCATTATTTCCTGACTCTAAACACTCCTAGATATTTTTCTCTCCCTTTTCTTCCTTGGATAAATTTATAACTTTCCTCTCTTTTTGTTGATGAAGTTCACACATTTTACCTACCACTTTTCAATAGGACCCCTTACCTTCCTGTGCAGTGCACCATGCTCACCATTACTTTGTAAACTTAAGTCTTAAGCCCTATTAATTTCGAAAATCGATATGTTATACAATGAAAATAGTAACCAATACTCGTTTGGCTCCGCACCAGCCCGGTGAAAGGGTAAATTTATGAAATCCTTTTGATTTTCTGTGGATTGTGTACATGAGGCCAGATCTCTTTCTTTTTCGTGAATGTCTGAAGAGCTTATTGATCCTGGAGACAAGATGAAGACGAACTCAGAAAATTGCGTGGAATTGATTAATTCTCTCCGGGAAAAGATACGAATGTCTAAAATTTCCACACTATATAGCTTCCAAACTGGAGATTATGAAAAGGAGTTTGTCCAAATCGTGGCGAGACGTCATCCTAATTAAGCAGAACGGTAAACAGGGGAGTATACACTAGTGTATACAGCGTTCTGAGGACGAGAGAATATTTCTAGACCCACGCGGGATGGAATCTGCTACCCATTAGTCTCTCTATTAGAAGTGTCAGCAACACCTCTCCGATATTGATTTTTGTGATTTTGTGGACTGAGCTCGTTTTAATCCATGTGATAAACAGATAGTATCACAAAATTTACAAGACGCTTTTTCTATTTATAATCTCTCGGAGATGTCCTGAACTTGATGGTGTCTACACCTGAACATGAAATAAATTGTTATTTTGCCTTTTTTTAGTAAAGTTTGTCATGATAAATTTTTCTTGTTGGACTTATGCATAATTAAAAATATATGAACTTGAAGAGCATAGAAAAATGCTAAAAAATTACAATATTCGGCGCCTCCATTTATATTTTACTCTAAAATAATATAAAAAATTGTATAGTAAGTGTACATGGTATGCAATAAGCCCATTAAGCAATACAGTATAATGCATTATAAATAGTATATAAATATATATATAAATTTATTTATTTATTAAAAATCATTATCCTGAATATCGTTAAATTATTTAAAAAGCAAGATTAGGCTAATATTATGGGATATGCAATAATTTTTTTAGAGTCTACATCAAATATAAAAAGAGGTCGAAGCAAAGAAAGTCGATGTTTACAATTGAAACTATCCACCTCACCCTGATTTGACGAAATTGGCAAAGTAGCGAATCATGGTGACCGCGACGGACACATCCTGGCGTGTGTAGTTCATGAGCACCTCAGGCGGGGAATTAGTAGAGTAGAGGAGGCCGGGGGAAAGGCCGCCGAGGACGGCGACGCCAAAGAGGTGCGTGACAACCTCCTCGGGCGCGGAGCCCAACCTCTCCTGCGCATAGTCCACGCCGTCCCGGGCGTGGTGCGAGAAGTGCAGCAAGTAGGTGGGGGCGCCGCGACTGGCCGCGTGGCTCCTCGTCACCGACACGAGCGGTGCCACCGTCTGACCGTCCCCCAGGGCCTCCACCGTCGCATCCCGCACCGTGATGGGGTGCAGGTGGTGGCGGGCGGGAGCCAAGGCCCCGGGCACCGCCGGCGGCGTGGACGGCGTCGGCGGCCCGTCCCCGAACTTGGCGCTCCGCGACCCCCGGGCCCTGGGGTCCCCGCCCAGCCCTACCCAGTCCGTGTACTCGTTCTTGACGGCCGCGAGGATCTCCCTCCGGTGGTAGTGGTACGAGTTGGCCACAAAGGTGCGCAGCAGGGCGTCCCGCCGTTCCTCCTCGAGACCCCAGCGGACATCCTCCGCCGAGAGCTCGGCGTACGCCTCCGCCGTGGCCACGCCGAGCACGAGGGGCGTGCGGGCGAAGGGGGCAGCCGAGGGCCCCGGGGCCACGCCTTCGGGGGTCTCGAGCCAGGGCCCCGTGTCGTCCTGGCGGAGGGCGGGGGCGAAGCGGGCGAGGAAGCGGAGGGCGGGCGGGTAGGAAGAGAGAAGGGCCCGGAGGGAGGCCCTCCGGAGGCAGGGAGCGACGTCCACGTCCTCGCCCTGGGGGGCCGCGGGCGGCGGGTCCGAGGCGGAGTGCAGCTGCAGAGGGGGGGAGGGGTCATGGGAGCGGAAGGGGGGGTGTGGCTGCGTGGGGGCCAGGCACCCTAGCCGCTCGGCCACCTTTCGCCGGAGGGCCCGCGGCTCCCGGACCACCGCCCACAGGCTCTGCGCCGACCCGCTCAGCATCACCGCGCGCTGGAACAGGCCTGTGGCACGAGACGAGGGCAGGGTGGGTGACACCCTTAGTTTTGGCGGTAGTAGTTATTATAATTATTGGCACTCCGCCAGTTAAGGTATATATTAATGGGCACTGTATAAATAGTTGTAATAAATACATTTACCTGCCTCTCCTAACAAAAAACAAAACATGAAATCGGGCACTACAGTATAATTCCGCATTCTTCCTTTCTGCCTTAATTCCGTCCAATATTCTATGAAATTCTTGCTTCTTGCTTGTAAGCCAAACGTTCTCCCCTCAATAGCAGTCTTCGACATGAATTAAGGCTTTAAGAAAAAGCCAATACAATGGAAGCGAAGACAAAAAGAACTAAAAATGCCACATAAAAACCTTTGAGAAATATTAATATGTAACTCTTAGTTAATACTAATTATGACATCAAAATATTTAATAAATGTCGACTTTATATGAAAAAGAGATTGGAAAATCATTCCACTGTAGTGTAAAGCATGAATCAGTCCTAGACATTATCAGCGGAAACAAACATATTACTGATAACCTCGCTGTGCACTTTCATTCTCAATGGCAGAAAAGAGAACCATATTTCTCGTGCAAACTTCGCCAGTGGGTCACTAAATTTTCTTCTTCCCTCAACGGTCGCGAATGGAGCAATTATACATTCCCGAGACTCACGGGCATCGTGGCGCGATGGCAGGAATGAGGCTGCATTGCACGCGAATGAAAAGCATGACACAAGCATGTGAGGGAGGTTGGAAGGTGGAGAATGACCTCACGAGTCTTAAGTTTGGAAACCAACGTGACGGCGGAAACTCGTTCATATGTAGGTCTAGTGGACGACAGGACTCCAAGGCGGACTTGCGGCCTCGACAAAGAGAGATAGGATGGGGATGATGAGATCTAAGTGGAAGGGGGACTCACAAGGTAGTAGGAATACAAACGTATCCTAGTCTGTCTCCTTCTCCGAGTTTTTGACGGTATCTCAAGGTCTTTTTTCATCGTCCAATTTAATCTAGCTTTTATCTTGGAGGGGAAGAAGGATGAGCAAGTTCAGAAAAGTTGTTCGTGTTGAAAAGCGATAATGTCCCGTATTTTCTGTAATTTACGACCTTAAAGTCGCGAAACTATTTTCTTAGAGTCTGAGCGAATGGTTTAGAGAGGAGGGTTTCTACGTATTCAATTCGTACGAAAAAATTATGGGTAATGCTATTACTAAAAACTTATCGATTATCTAAAGCGTATAGTTTTCAATTGAATTTAAACAAAATTTAATTCCTATTCCTTTACGTTAAAATTGAATGCCTAATTATCTATTGATATTAAGCATGTAAATTGTAACCTTATCTGATGCTAATTCACTGTCGTCTGTATTCCGTATAGTTAAAAGGATCAAAGCCTTATGAAATTATTATAATACAGAATATAATTATAAGGTAAAGATTTTTTTTTATGCTAACGAAAAAGTTTAACATATCACCAATCTTAATTTATCGCATGTGCTCTGGAGTCAAATTTGCATTGCCAGAATAGTGAAAATTGGATGACTACGGGAATAAATATTGGTACACTTCATGCTTGATTACAAATGGTTTGCTTGAGCAGATATCCGTCAAAAACCAACATTGAATATAGCGCGAGACAAAGGACTGCACTTACAGGCATGTCCACCATATTTGAATACTAAAGAAAAAGCGTCCTCAAAATGGACAACTTGTGCAAATACCCGGATGTATAATTAAAAAATGAACATAAATTTTAAACAAAAGTAAATGACCACTCATATACACACATAGACACAACTATTTATGTACACATACATACATGTACAAAGTTGTTCCCAGGATCATCAACAGAAGGATAGAGAATAGGGCAAATGATTCCTTAAGAGATGATTAATTTTAGTTTAGGAAAGGGAGAGGTACGGGTGATGCCATAGCAGTAATAAGATCACTAATCCAGAGGAATATAGAGTACATTAGGATTATTTGCCTGTTTCTTAGATTTCTAAAAAGCGTTTGATAGAGTGAATTGGGAAAAATTGATGCGTGTATTGCAGAAAATAGGAATGGATTGAAGGGACAGGATACGGATCCGCAACCTGTACATGTCTCAGACTGCTCAGGTGCGAGTGGGGAACGGAGAGTCCGGATGGTCAGTGTTAGGAAGAGGTGTAAGGCAGGGTTGCCCATTGTCACCGGTACTGTTCAACGTATATGTGGAGGAAATGATTAAAGAGGCATGGGAAGAACTGGAGGTAGGAATGAAAGTCGGAGGGGAATTCGTAAAATCGGTTAGGTTTGTTGATGACCAAGCATTAGTTGCTCAGTCAGCCAAGGGGTTGCAAGCATTGCTGAGAAAATTGGAGGTTCAGTGCGATAAATATGGGATGAGAATCAATATTAATAAATCGAAGGTTATGTAATTTTCCAGAAATAAAAAGGCTTAGCTAAACATTAAAATAGGAGGGGAAAAAATAGAGCAGGTAGAACAGTTTACATATCTTGGAAGTGTTTTGGACGAATACGGCCAAGGTAGTAGGGACATAAGGAGATGAATTGCGCTAGGCAAGGAGGAGGGAGTTGATGACGGAGACGTTGAGTAGGAAGGTTAAGAAAAGACTCGTACAAACCCTGATATGGAGCTTAGCTATTAGTACGGCACGGAAACGTGGTCGCTGCAGTAGGAGGATAGACGTAGATTGGAGGCTTTTGAAATGTGGGTGTGGAGAAGAATGGAGAAGGTGAAATGGACCGAAAGGAAAACAAATGAGAAAGTACTGGTGATGGTGGGTGAGGAGAGGGGTTTGTTGAGAGATATTCTATGAAGGCAGGAAGTATGGATGAAAGGCGTATTGAACGGCAGTGGGATGTTGAAGAAGGTAATAGAGGGGAGAATGTTAGGCAAACGAGGAAAGAGCAGGAACAGGATAGGGATATTGTATGGGATGAAGGAAGTACACAGAGATGAAGAGGGACTTGATGTAGAGTAGGTTGCTGGATTGGGTTTTGTTTGGAGTTGCAAAATATTTATTTGATAGTTGTGTCCTTCCAAAAACCTACCTTAACCGTATGTTCTTCGTGAGAATGATATCCGTCAACGAACTAATTCGTGGAAGAATTTATACTCCGGTAAAAAAGAGCTTGAAAAACCTAGAGCAGAACATTAGTAACTGTGAAGGTGGCACATATTCTTTTTAATTGATTCCGTAAGAAAACAAAAAATCAGAAGGAGAAGATCATTGTGTAGCAATGGTGAGGGATTGATTATAAAGCCAAGGAGACCAACTATGTCAACCAATTGGGCACAATTAGCATTCGAAAAAAATGTATAGGGTATAATAGCCCCTAAGTTTCCAATGACACCATGTAATTATGATGGCATTTACAGACTAGGGACAGGGGTGGATGCAAATGACACCATACCCTCGCGGGGAGAATGGATAAAGCCCGTGTCATTGTGTGCAGGTAAGATTATACGTATGTATATATACGTTATATACGTGTACAATGTAGCTTAAAAAGCTGTAAAAGGTGTATTGTTTTAGGGTTAGGCCTGCTTTGGAGGATGGTTGGTTTTAAACTTATAATGGATGAGTAATGAATAAAGAAGAATAGACTAGAAAACACGATAAATATAAGAAATTTATGCACACCGACTTTATCTATTTAATTGCCTTCCGATGTTTATTCCCACGGTCTGACTTCCAAAGAATGTATAATTAGTTAGTTCAATTGTAAATAATTATTATTTAACAATTAAAACATGGATAATTCGATAAACGGCATGATAAAACATAAACGCAGTATCCAACCCACTCGCATTCGTTGTTCACAAAATACTTAGGAGAGAAAACGCTGGGGAAAAATATATAAATGTATAACGTCACAGTGTATCATAAACCGTCATAGGGACAATTCAATGTGAATTATTCAGAAAATCAACTATGAAAATGTTTACACATGGCTAAGATGATATTTTCATTTCTAAAGAAGTTTAAGTGAAAAACGTAATTCCTTGCTTGCTGATGGACTCCATTGAATTTAACTAAGATGTCCATGTGCGCTTGATTTTTTAGTTTTAGAAATACAAATATTTTTGTGGACACGGACCACTGGACCAATGAACGCCAGAAACGCGGCAATTGATGGCGGCATTGACATAGCGGCATACTCTCCACGAAGACTTGCCTTTAGCCGCGGTGGAAACGAGAAGCAGATGGACCAGGGCGGCACCTGTGTGGTGACCCACGATGGTTACTCGATCCTTGTCACCACCGAAGGAGTCCACATTGTTGCGTACCCACTTTAAGGCCTCGAGGACGTCCAAAAGACCCCAGTTGCCGTGGACCGCAGTCGGGTCCCCGGAGGCGTCAACCCGCGCCGGCCCCGTCTGCAGGAAACCTGTTGACGGATTTCGAGAAACATTGTTAGAATTTAGTAAAATGATGGGGGGTCACTTGGTACCGCGAAGTATTCTGTAGAAAACAGGTTTCCTAAGACCTACCAAGTGAAATTCGAATGATCCTCTCAGCGATAAAAATTATAGCATTGGATCATTGAGCTTCTGGAGACGATGAAAAATGGATCATCTTAAACGAAGAAATGAACCCCAAAATAAAGGTGAAACTCATTTTTGCAAAGGTGAGCAGTAGTTAAAGATTTTTATACTGTATAATTATTATTGACTTCTTAAGGGATTGGACACTCATATTATGATTTCATATCGACTAAGCTACTGGATAAGCAAGGCAAAGGAGACAGCTAGGCTTGTGCGAGGCTAAGATGTTACAAAAGAATAAATTAAACTAGAATGGAAACTTCATGAAATCTATTCATTAAACTATGGATCTGAAGCAAATTGATATAATTAGACAAGTGATGAGATTTTAGCTTTCCAAAGAACACGATGATGATCACTTTAGTAATTTTTACAAAATAACAAAATACGATTGGTTAGTTACAAAAATTTTCCTCGGCCACCGTTGAATAAATAATTTCATTTCACAAAACTCTCATCAGGAGAACGTAAAATAAAAAGTGACAGGGACTGTTATGCTAAAATTATTCTCAGCCATTAATATGTTCTCTTCATCGTGGTTAAAACATTCACTCATCGTAGGGATTGCTTTTGCCCACTATATATAATTAATGTTCAACGAGTTCCTGAAGGGATTTGATATGAAAGTCATTTAATAATCTTTGTAAGTTTTCAACAATAACTTGGAATTCTTAATTAAAGTCTAAAAATACTATTTATCCAGAATGAGCATGTGGGTGATTGCTCAGAATAAGAAGGAAGAGAATCAAAGAAGCAAGGGCTCGGAGTCGGAGGGGAAAACGGTAGTTGGATGTATTGCTGAGAAATTTTGAAATTACAAACTGAAACAGAGGATTATGAAAGCAATAAAATCTAATAAGATATTTAAGAAATGAACAATATGGCAACGTGTTTTCAAACCTACTATATATTGAACTAATAGTTTCAATTAACCGGTTAAAGAGTGGTAAACCTTTTTATATTATACAATATAGAAATACGGAAATTAAAAGTGACTTATGGCAACCTTATACTTTTTCTCCATGTAAACGACTCAATTAAAGTGGATAAAGCAATACTCCCAACGAGGCAGGCAATCAATTCAATTTCAGACTCCTGCTAATTTATGGTCAAACCTTTCTTATAGTATTATTAACAGAGAAAGTCGGACCCTCATTAATGCACCACATATGCACGACGCACTGAAGAAGTCGGAAAAGCTCAATCGGAAAAATACTGTAGAATGACACGTTAAAATATTTCATAAAACTATTCAAAAACACTAAAGAGGATGATTATGAAAGAATATTATACAAATGAGCAAGAAATGGATAACACAAATAAATATGGAATATGTGTGGACATAGGGCTAAAAGTGAATGTACGTTAGGTGAAGAAAGGGTTGAAATAGCACGAGCAGAACGAGAAGGAATAGGAAGAGGAGGGTAGGGAAAGAGAGAAGGGAAGAGACGAACGCAGATAGAATGCAGTCAGGTCAGCCAACTGGAAAAGTGTGTTTCTGGAGAGTTGTGCTTCATCTCGGTGGCCAGACGCGGATTCGGTGACCACTTCGGGTCGGAAGCCAGGCGTTAGAAGAGGTTAAAAGTATTCTCCTGCGAATCACACTCGCCAGCTTACGTATATCTAACTTACCGAGGGCTCCTAAACGGAAGTTTATGGTGACGACGATCACGTGGCCGAGGCTGGCGATAACACTTCCGTCGTAAGGGTTGCCTGAGTTCCACTCATAGGATTCTCCGTGGACGTAAAACATCACGGCGTAGGAGGTCGCTCTCTTATTCGTTGAACCTATGAAAGAAACAAAGAACGCTTGTCAATTTACATTGAATGATCGGTGGATGTAATATTGCAGGGTAGTGAAACGGATCATTCATCAGGTGAGGAAAAAATTCAAGTCCGAAAAATTTTGGCAAGGCGCTCAAGGCCTACGAAACAATTTTCTAATGTTGCTCAGTGGAGCCGAAAATTACTCGTAGAAACAAAAGGCTAATCAATGATAGAAAAAAAGGATCGAAGAGTGATCGTCGATCTAAAACTGCTGGACTATTAATAATGTAATCATTCGTAATTACGAAAATGCCAATTTTAACAAAGTACATTTTCGTAGATTAGTAATTTTAGTAGATTAGTAATTCGGGTAATGTAAATGGAATTGCACAACACCAAATGAAAATACAAAATTAATAGAGAAGATGAATTCAAGCATAAAACATAGAATGAATTATTGATAATTGTGACTGTCGAAGGTACATAAGCATGATTTCGTTAATTACTGAATTAACTCGGAGCATCGTCCATAGAATATTAAAAATAAACTTTTATTCCCATTAAACTAAGCAGTTTAACTGTTGAATTACTTTTGACGAAAAATTCCATTTGATATATTGAACCAAATTTTGCAAAAATAGGCAGATAAAGTTTGCTCGAGAATCAATTTTTTGCAGGATAACACAAAGACAAGTTCATTTTTCTCCCTCATAGCCAAATTTCATCATCAAAGGACCAATAATTCTAAACTTCAAAAATCACCTCATTAAACTCCTGGGATAGTTTTCAGATTTCTGACTTGGCTAATGGTTAGTAGATTGTTAAGGTTACCAATATAGGAAAAAAATAAAAATTGGCTTCGGGGAAACAAAGCAGGAGTAGAAAAGTGCGGTTGAATACAACTCATTAGCTTTGCTTTCTGTCATGCAAGATCTTTTCCCAACAATACTACCGCAAAGCAACAGATTTCTAAAACAAAAAACAAAAAGAGACTTAGTTAAAGGTCGTTAAGTTCTATTAAGACAAGGGAATAGAGATGAAATGAAAATTAATTATACAAAAGAAAGTCAACCAACGCACTAATTAAAGTTTTTGAAAACATGATAACCCGGAGCATATACAATACAAAAATAGAAAAGATATTTTAGTTCATTGTAAAAGATGCCAAAACAGAATAGTTAATACCTAATGGCACATAAAATACAGATTAATAAATTGCAAAGAAATGGAATTCCGATATTAAAGATAAAAATAAAAAGGAAACAATTAAGGTGCTCGTTCCTGGATTTCCGTAACTCAACTGATGATAAACCAATTCATTAATTTAAATTGTTGCTGGGAACGAATTTATGTATTTACTAGTTACATTTACACATACATATATAATGTAAATGGCATTATCACTAGTAGACAAGGACAAAAACACAGAAACACATATAACAGAGAAACTTTGAGTTCCGTTCCTTCCTCCTATTGAGAAAGTTGGTTAGAACACCAAAAATTCGATACCCAGTGAGTTTCTATTTTATGTGTTTTTGTCTTTGTCTACTAGTGCGAATTTCATTTACATTATTATTCACGTCCGTGAGACTTTCACAAAATATAAACAAAGACAGCAACACACAACATGAGAACATATTAAAGGAGCACTCACACGTTAATTCTTGACAATTTCGAAGGAATCAAACTCCGTCTTCCTCGGAAGATTAGTTAGGACTGACTAAAGAGAGGTATGTGAAACAGAGAGAAAAGAGGACGAGGGAAGGGGAAACAGGTGGTGGAGGAGGGGTGAAAGAAGGGGTTGTGGAGGAGGAAAGCTAGAAGGGGACGGGGGAAGGGGAGAACAGGTGGTGGGGGAGGGGTGAAAGAAGGGGTTGTGGATGGGGAAATTTCGACGGAATTGAGCTCTGGGTTCATCAGATGAGTCCTAGCTAATCTTCTGATATGAGGTATGCATGAATGCAAGAAACTGAGAAAAACTAAAAAAAAATTTAGTTTCTCTCAGTTTCATGCAAAATTTGATAGCGTAGTCCTGTTCCAATAACTGGTTCCTGGTGAATCGTAACGAGTTCACATTTTATAGGTTTCGCAAATGAACAATCCGCACTCTGCAAAGGCTGGGAGACAACAGTCACTCCTTTCTTTCTAGAGACTCCCCTCCCTTCAACCCGGCTAGAGAAACCGATACCCGTCCGTCCAAATATCCGAGGAAAAAAGTCATACTATTTTTGGGACATACGTTTTGCACATTTATTTATTAATGCAAACGTAAATTTGTATTAATGTAATCATGGAAGTTTTTCAGCAATGAAAAATTTTTAAAATCATATTTTATGCTCTATACATTTACGGTGAAATTAATAATTTTGTGCATTAAAAAAAGATCTATTCAATGATGCGTTTTGCAAATAAATATGATATATTAATCAATGATACACCAATGCGTTAGATCTGATTTCTTGACCATTCATTCATAATAATTAGAATAGCTTTAAATTTTTTAAAACAGAAACAAATGAAGAATAACGGAGTTGTTTGGCAACAATAGATCCAAAGTATTTCAAGGAAAAATGGTTCTAATGCGACTTCACGGTCACCAGAATGAAGGAAAAGTTAGTTTAATACCTCTTTGGTTTACCTCCTTTGGAATCTTTCGCCTTTTACAAGAGTCTAACGAGTCTATCCTCCACGGAATTTTAAACTCAATGAAATTAACAAGGTGCTGTTTTGGGAATCTACCTATTTGAGCGAGGCCTTGAGGTTAATAGGGGGACTATAGAATTAGCTTTGGCGGTTCCCATGAGAACGTGGTTCAGGGCAGAAAACGACGTGATTAAGTGGGTGGCTCTTATCGGCCTCGTAGGAAAAGGGAACTTTTTTCAAGCTCCTTCCAGAGAGAAAGGAAAAGACAGGAGGAGAAGAACTCCAGAAGACACCACTTTCATTGTGATGTGGACGAAGATTGCTCGAAAAGGTCCCAAGGGATAAAGGAAGGGATAATAGTTTTACAGTTTCTTAGACCAACTTAATGGAAATATTTCAGTATCGTAAGAGAGTATTTTTTGACGGACGAAACTTCGTTACACTGCACGTCTCAGAAATACGGCAGCAAGAGAGCCTAATTACGGACATCAGTCAAACTGAAAGAAAAAATGCGCTATTCGTAAGATTTTTAGTAGGTAAGTCCTTTCCACAGGAAAAAAATTATTTGTGTAAAAACGATAGGCAACTCAAGCTATAAAATGGTGAATTTTCCTGAAACATAGAATTTTCTCCAGAGAGTACCAAAATGCTCCCATTCAAAGATAAGAAGGAATGAGCTCAAACTAGTGTTAAGGGTAGACTAAGCTCTCCATCAACCCTTTTCTATTGAAATTTTCAGGAATGTAGACAGCGGACACCTTTAGAAATTTTCAGAGCTAGCGAGAATTCTTCTCGTCGCAATATGGGCTTTGTCAAAATGGAAGTATTTAAAGCAATCGAGAACGAACTATGCTACTACTATACTATCTACTATACTATATACTACTATACTATATGTACTACTACTACACTATATACTACTATACTATCTTGTATTTCAAACAAGAAAAAATTAAATTTAATGAAATCACAAACACGATGGATGCAATGACGTCAAAATTTCATTAAGTAATTTTTCGTCTTTAACAATTATGAAGTTCCCTGTGCCTTTTTTATCTCCGCATATTCTCTCGAAGGAGATGTAAAATATTTTAATAATAATTTTATAAAATACTACTGAAAAACACCATTTAATGAATGTTAGCAATGTTATATTAATTAAAATAAAAATAATACATACATAAACAACATAATTTCAAATATAAAAAATAATTATTGGAAATACTTGAAAGAGTAAAAAAGACTGAGATTTCTTCACGCTGTTATTTAATGTGAGAATTACGTAGCGAGATAATTTTAAATCTTTAAACCCTTTCTCTGAGGAACAGTTTCGGAAAAAACTAGCTTTGGGAAAGAGTATGCAATGCCACAATCTATACAGAGCTAAAAGATAAAGATAAACGTTAATGCTTAAGTATTTTCCATTTTTCTTTTGGATATAAGGTTATTCAGATTTTGAGTGATATTTGACGAATTTATTCCATTGCATTTTGCATCTTTAAGTATATATTTAACTTAATAGGCCTCGATGATAGTGAGAATTTAAAAATATCTCCTTCACAAAAACTTGATTACCGTGCAACTCTTGAATTATTCAAAGCATGTTCGAATCCTTAGGGTGCGATTCCATACAGTTTATTCTTAAACATTGAATGAACATAAACATCGTAAGGTCAATATATTATAACTTATTTTAGGAAAAAACATAAATAAACAACTAACGTATTAAAATTTAACTGTAAGGCAAATTATTATGGCCAAAATACGACCAAATAAATCTCGTTCTGCACGTTATATTTATTTTAATTCATTTATTGGTTCAACAGTGCATTTCATTCATTATGTAAATACAATTTAGTACTTAATCAAATTATTACGATTGATTCGATTATGTACTTGACTTTTAGTCACTAAATATACAAATCATATCATACAACAAGGTATTTTTGGTGAGGTCTGCGCAAACCTGTTAACAGTTTTGAACAAAATGGAGCTTGATAATATTATTTTTGACTTGAACCAATAAAATATAATTTTAACCAATTGAACAGATGCCAAGTCCTAAAATATCCCGTGCCCTGTTAAATAAACGGAAAGGTTTTGTGCACAGTGTTCATTCCCTGATTTCTACCGTCGGGAGCAATGGTGATTGCACCCGTTAGTGCCACCCATGCTAAAGCTTGATAGAAGGATGGAAACTACAGAGAGTGTCCATTACTCAGTAAGGTACCTGAAAAGGTGGCTGATCCCCGCTAGGTAACCACTTACGTCAAACGTACTGCAGAATATTGGGTACTAGAAACCAGCTCCATACGACTGTTGCCCAAATCTCTCCTTGATCTTATAGTGACCCAAGATGGAATTAATGAATTCTGGTGGCCACGGGTCTCGGCCCACATGAGATGGTGTCCGTGTCCGACATCGAAAATGGGGTGTAGCAATGTAGGAGAGAGTGTATTTTTATAAATGTACGTTGGTGTATTTTGAATTCTGACTATTTTAAAATATTTTAATAATTGATATAGAAATATATAAAATGATTCCTGGGTTATTTTCATAATATTGTCTTGGTGCATGTGTATGTGCACGCTTCCGGTGAGGTCGGGTTTTCAGTTACGGAATTGATAGGTTATTTAAGCTTGTGATTCATATAAAAAATATAACACTTACTTGATGTTAAAAATTAAGGTAAATAATGTGCTCAAATTTGCAATCTACTTCAACAGTGATCCTAGTAGATGAACGATTTCACAAATTCAATCATATCTAATGGATATGAATCGCACATCAAGTCTGCTTTCCGCTTGAATGAAACAATTTACGTTTTCCCGTCGTATTTTATGGGTGGGCTCAACGAAGAATACGGATTTTGATATTTTGTAAAAATGAAAGTTTAATAAATATACATATATATATATATATATATATATATATTGTTAATATATATTAACTTTGCCTAAAATAGTAGAGTGCATTTCTGGGATGAATCCCTTAGATATTTCCGCTTAACGCAAATCAATAAACAGATTGCTGACCAAGTGAATTTGGAAACAAAAAAAATTGGGCGTAGGTGCAAAGGAAGGAGGGCGTGAAAGAGAATCTGAACGGTTTGCTTTTTTTCCTTTTCAAGGACGAGAGGCTTAGTTTTTCAACGCACTCCGCACAACCATCACTTTGCACGCCATTTTATTTGAATATATTTCTGGGAAATTGGACGCCGGGACGAGAGCGCGGACAGAAGGTCAAGCGGGATTAATGATTTAACTACTCACGCGTCCGATTCTCTCTCACATATGCCTCTGCCCTCTCACAGGTAACATCCTTCCCGCACCCCTTCCCTCACCTCATCTTCTCCCCCCTTCCCTTCCTCCCTGCTGCTCTAGTCCGCCCCGGAGACGTTGATGGTCGGATCGAGATTAGGGATAAAACCAGGAGTGCGTCACATCCAGTTTACAGTTCTTGTTTATTGTTTCCTGAGAGCCCCGATGCCACGGCTTGCTCGTTTGCAGGCGGATGAATACGCACGACTTTTTATTTATTTATTCTTTTAATTTTCATCCTCACGGGTGCGGCGGCAGCGAACCGCTCGGCGAGCCGTGGATGGGAGATGGTGTCGGACGCTGGTCTCAATTTTCAATGCAACCGTTTGGAAAAATATCGCTGTGGGGAGAGCGATACTCATTAAATTACTTCGTTCTAGATGAATAGTCCGAGTAAGTTCCTTCAAATGGAGGGAGATCCGGATTGTTCCAGCAGTCGAGCTACCATCGCGCACCGGTCGGAGACAATGCAGGATCCCCAGCAGGTGAGGAATCCAGGACGAGGGGATTTTTACAGACTGGTAACAACCTACGAATGAGGACCAATTGCAATCATGCTCCCATTGAGGCAGATTTTATGCATCAACGCTTATTTAAAAATTGCACGCTTACAATTTTCACAGCCATCATCATCATCATTACAGGTCATTTGTCCTGTGATGAATTACAAGCTACCCTGCCCATAGGTATTTTCTTCTTTGGTACCGCCATCCTCATTTTTGTGTTATTTCATCATTTGTATCTCGGATTTTGAAATGTAAAGGGCAAAGTATGAAATTGATGCAGCTCTTTCCTTTACATTAATGCATGAAAATGGATCTGTTAGCATTCATCGCCAAAATATGTGAAGAAAATAGTTTAATTTTCATATGTACAACGAAAAAAACCATTTTCAATTCACATTTTACGCACCGGAGTCAATCTTAATTCTACTAACAGCAATTAAAAAATAAAAATTAAATTACTCTTCACGTTTTAATAATACCTTGACGTTTAACGATACGTTGACTTATTTCGTTCAAAGAACGGAAAAAAATCAATCATATAATACAAATTGAAGTTCATAAGGGTTCAATTAAAATTCTTGAAAAGATTTTTAAGTACACTATAGAGAGAGTTAGGAATCAGATAAATAATGATCACGTATTGTTTGCATTTTTAAAAGTTAAAATAAAAATTAATGTAATTAAATGATTCTTCAGACAATCTCCTAATTTAGAAGGAGCTTAAGATACGAGCATAATGGATGGCTTACTACAGGAAAAAGAACGAGAAGTGCAAAATGTTAAGTTAATTTAAACACAGTATGCAAAATTTTGAAGTTAATTTAATCACAGATCAAATTCGGTACTTTGGGTTGGCCCCAGGGTTTAAAAATAGGTGGAAACTTTATTTTATTGATTGTTCCTCAATTAGTACTTTCTCTTTTCTGAAGTTTGCATGCTGAATTGAATTTACATAATCAACCTACAAGGTCCACATTCCCCATCTTTCTTTAAGACTCTTGAGCTTTTATTTTACGTGTCTTTCTTTTAAATTCACTTCACCTCACACCCGTCCTAAAACAGATATTACCTTTTCTTCATTTGTCTTCTTGTTTTAATTCAGTTTTTATCATTTATAACTCATTTAACCATAGTTTTTCATCAATTTTCCCCTGTTTTTCATAGAGCATCTGCAAACCGCATAGTTATCTTACGTTACAAAGTAACTATTTATATGCTCTTCCATGCTTTTCCTTATTTCGTCATGTCAACCATAAGATATGAACTAACCCATTTATAAGCTTTTCAATCATTTTCGTATGATACATGCTCAATTTTTTCGCTTTCTAATAGATAAAAATATTTTAATTTTCCGAGCTCGATCTACATTACTTTTTAATAAAAATACTTTCGGAAAATATGTCCTTCCATCATATAAATGCTTATGTCATAGATATTTCTTTCTCTAATGGTTTACAAAACATTGGCCTAATTTACTGAGCTGGTTATCATACATGTATGAACTCGCCAAAAATAGGATTTCCATGTTAAATTCAATAGGAATGAGAAAGAACTTTCACAAAATAGTTTTTCAAGATGAAAGCAATGTTACTAGTCACTTTTAAACTGCCAAAATCTAACTGTGCAAATAAATTATTCGCTGAAAAGTTAATCTGGGCAATTGGTAGAATCGATAAAAAAATATATAATGATATCTAAGAAACACCGTCAAAAATATATGCTTTGCGTACAAGGTGAAGGTATTCCTCTGTGTTCTATTTGAATGCAAAGATTTTTAGTTGTACTAAATATAACTCTACCTCCATGTTAGCCGTTTTACAGATGTTCACTCAGAGAGGCGTTAAAATGCACGAAGAGCTTGCTGCTCTATTCATTTGAAACATTTATGATACCTTTTAAAGTTTAATTAAAATCGATACCTATGCAGATGGTCTGTTGAACAAGCCAGTTTAATGTCGGAGAAACGTAAGCAAAATGGAAATCTTAAATTTACGTTAAAATGTTTCCGGCTGCGAAAAATTATTTGTTTGTCTTTAAATTACTAAATACTAGAAACGCCCAAATATTAACCGCAATCTTTTGAACTTAAATAAATCCATTGATCCAAGTAAATACATATCCATCGTGCAAGTGATAACGTTATTTAATTCTTAGATTGGCAAAACATGTCTTTTCATAATAAAACAGTTTCTGGCGTAACTTGGTGGAAAACCTTCATACTGACTTTTAATAATCAAACCACTTTACTTTTCCACATAAACTTATTTTATGTGAAAAAGTAAAGTGGTTTGATTATTAAAAATCAGCATGTCTTTTCATGTAAATAGGTAATCCGCTCAGGGTTATATTTTTATATAAAAAGCAAAATAATATAGTGATGCCTGAACAAAAATGAGACTTCTCAGAAAATTTCCTCGAATTTATAAAAGTGGCAATTTAATTAGTACAGCACTACAGACAACTACATTTTTTGACAATAAAATAATGAATAATTGCGAAATATTGTAACACAAAATACTTGAGAGCTTAATGGAAATTCTTTGATTAAATTCCTGCGCAAAATGTTAATTCCACAGGGAAATTCCTCATTATCAAAATCTTCCACTATTTTTACCACCAGTTCGAATTGAAGACCGCAGATACTTATTGATTTATACTGCTTAAGCGGATAGAGTTCGTACAATAAATGTAAAACGACACCTCGGCAGATTTATTGATGGTAGAATGTGTATATTTAAATTTATCAAAACCTCCATGATCTATAATTTTATCCTAATACGAGTATGATTTGTTCCAAGATATTGAGTTGCCCAAATACCTCTCGGAGTTAGAAGTATAATGCAGAGCAAGACTATTTGAAAAATATTCAGTCTGTCCAATTTGCCACTTTAGTGTATCCAAGGACCACGCCGCAATTCCTTCAATAACACAGTGACCATGTTCAAGGATTATCAAATGAACAAAAAACAAAAAAATATCATAAACACACTAATCAACCAGAAGGTCGGTTTGGTAGGTGATGGCCGAGTTCACCCAGCACTAAGCCCGACGGCGTGTGAAATTCATACAGTCCTTTCCCTGTGCCGGTTATGGTTTCCCAGGATGATCTGGTACCCGAAAATTCAAATGGCTTGAGTGAAGCCTCATGCCCAGAGTGGCATGCCCGGGAGTCGAACCCGGGGCCAAGTCTAACGTTCGACCCCCTGGACTGCCGCTACCCACTCCACGTAGATTACTGAATTAATATTCCGGTCCAATGCGCTCCAACGGATAAAACAAAATCTGTGTTGTGGCGCAGAGATCGAATGGGAGCGTACATCCATAAACACGTACAAGCAGCTTTTTCGAGTTTGGCACGGGAAGACGGTTAGTTTGGAGAGTCCATTTTAGCCTTAGCGCACACAAAAATCTTTATTGGGTGCGATCATGGTTGTTCGCGTTATCTTTCACTCATTTTTTTTAAATTTCACACACAGAGCGCGATACAAATCTTTAAGGTGGTATTGGCGGAAAAAACAAATAAAATTACAATTTCCTTCCAGGTTGGCGAAATATATGGAATCTCGGAAATAATGGTTTGGCTTGATTCAAAACATTTCTTTGTCTGACTAAATTCCTGAAGGGTAAAGGACACCAAGTAAATGGATTATCCAACAAGTGTGAATGTGTTTCGTAATATTTTTGCAAGCAGGTAAATTTTTTGTTGCATATTCCGCATTGAGGAACGCTCTCCATTGAAAATTCAACTCTTTGAAAAATAAAGAGTACTGGAAATATTTGGAGCTTTCACGTAAAAAATATCCCGAAAGGCTCACGAAATGATGTTTCTAGGAAAAAAGGTATTAAAAATAAAATGGGAATATATTTCAAGTGAAGCTATACATTAAAATTTAAGTTTTTCATCGACATTGTTCATCGGTGTGTGTTTTTGAATTTAAAGAACCATTTACCCGGAAATTTATTCCTCTAATTTCGTCATTGTTGTTTGAAAATCCGATGCAGTATTCCTTGCATAATATTGTCGTCGTGACACAAGATCAATTCGTTTGCATGACGCGTAATCTGGCTTTAAATTTTCATATCGAAAGACTCCTATGCAACTTTAGGTATTAGCAGGTACCGTTAATATCTTTTCTTGGAAGTTTTTCATTGTTTGGGCAGTCTTTTTCTATTCATCCCGTGAAATGCCTTAGAATTTCGGTTTTAATAAATCCTACCTTCATCTAGGTTGCTAAATAAATGTAAAGGCCTCTCTGATCGAAGGAATTTTCTCCGAACTTCGGTCTCAGGGCACTCTCTTTGGCATCCCAATTTTAATTGAGAGTATCGCCAAAATTTTCAATGATATCGATACTTATACTGAGAAAAGGAAGTATTTAAAAGATCACTGGTGAAGTTAACTTACTAGGTCTGTCCCAAAAGTAGCAGGAATTCTTTTTCCCCGATAGACGGACGGACGGGCGGCCGTTTCTCTGGCTGGACTGGGTTCGAGGAGGAGAGTCTCATAAAAATCTCGAGACCGGTGATAGTTGACCCCCACTTTAGAGGAGTGTGGATCATTTGCCTGCAAAACCTCTATAACATGACCTCATTACGATCCGGCATGAACCGATTATTGGAACAGCGCTCTGCCATCAAATTTTGCATTAAACTAGAAAAATCGGAAAAGGGACTCATAACATGCTCAAGGCAGTTTATGTTGATAACGCCTTGGGTAGATCGGGTGTTTTTTGTGGTACAAGTTGTTTCAGGAGGGAAACGATGTTGAAGACGCTGAATGTTCAGGACGCCCTTCGACCTCAAAAAGTGACGAAAATCTTGCAAGAGTAAAGATTTGTTGGACAGGGATCGCAAGCTAAGTTTTCGTACAGTTTCTGATAAAATTGGTATTCCTAAAATGGATGTGCATTGACCTATGACCGAAAATATGAGCGTGGAAATGGTCTCTTCAATGTTAATGCCCCGAGTGCTCTCGCACGAATAAAAGAAAACATGCACGCGGATCTGGAAGAAGTATCTCGACCACGTGAGTGAGGATCAAAATTTTTAGACAATGCTCCACTAGACTTCCTTCTCTTCCCCCGCCTCAACTCCGTTCTGAAAGGACATCCCCACGGCTCAGTGAAAGTGTTACAACAGGCCGTGACGAGGCAGCTTAGCAACATTCCGGGCGCAGCCTCCTAGATAGCGCACGAGGCCTGTAAAATCCGCTGGTAGTGTTACCTTCCTGTCGAGCTCTGACATGCGGACGCATTGACAGATATAAATATCTGAGGCAGTATGAAAAGTCCCTAACAATGTAATGTGTAGATAAAATAGCTGATCAAAAAGATACCATTATTTTTAGATTTTATTTTACCAATTCGATGGCATAAAAATATGATATTTTTAGATTCTCGTTGAATTATGCTTCTCTTCTTCTTCTCAATGCTCCTCTTATTCTTCTAAAAATATGTAAACAATTTGATAGGCAATATTTCAGCAAGGTTCAATGTACAGTGGCTAAGTTCACGAGGATTTTTTTTTAAATTTCCAAATACACTTATCAACTGGACTAATGAACTATGCCGTCAAATGAGGGTGGTTGTATGGAGTTTAAACATTCCGAACATGCCAAGCAGAAATTTCATTTTTATATATTGTAGTTTCGTCATCATGGAACAAAATGTAAAGGATTCCGCAGAATGAAGTTGATGAATGCATTTCTGTTTGGGATATCATCTTCCTATAATGTTTTTAACACGACGGTTTCTTCGGCGTTCCAGTCAGCAGGTGGAGTTTTTATTCGTTCTTTCTTTCGGCTGGTTATCCAAAATGTGCAGTTCAACATTAAAAAGAGAAAAGCCTTTATGATGATGAACAATTAGAATAGAGAACGGAAAATCGGGTCATGCTGGACCCATGGCAGTTTAGGTCGAATAAAAGAACGAACTGCACAACATCTGAAGAATCCGCCTGGAACGCCAGCAAAACATTTGGGTTTAAACTGGGACGAAATCTCAAACAAATGCATTCACCTGTACCTATTGTTTATCGAGAAAGTTTATGGGAATTGGAGGACATGGCAATCAATGACAGGTAATCATTGTTTCCCGTCTGAGGGCACCCGCACGAAAATAATCAGACAGAATTTTGCAATGGCAATTATAACTCTATAAATGAAAAGAGATATCTTTGTAGCCCGTGCTGGTAAAGAGTTGAATGGGTTCATGGGTAACAAAGCTAAGGATGAAAGTTGTGCCTAAATAGAAGTGAGAAAGAGGTACCGAGCAAACACGCTGCTGTAAGGAGTGCGCGATGTCTTAGGGCAAAGGTATTTTGCAGGACTTATGGAAACCCTACCTTTTTTTTAATGATAGGAAAGCTGTTTTGCTACATAATGAAGGCGTCATCAATTTAAAACCTTAACATGATGAGAGATTAGACCAAAAATAACCAAACAACTAAGAAGGGTTGTTATGCAGGAGAGATGGAATTTTAAAGCTCAAGTATCATCGATTACTATCTAGGCATGAGAAGTTACCCCAATAGTTTCACAATTATTATCATAGCTTGTTATATAGCAAATAATATTTGAATGGCCAGAGTTCACCTATCTTGCATATTAATTATGGCTCCAAATAGAAAGAATTCAAAGTATGTACGAGTAGGAATACTTTTATATAATACTAGATCTTTATGGAGTAGTGGGGGACGTGATAGTGCAGTGGGTAGACCGTTGGACTACCGACCAGAGGGTCTGGTTTTGATCACGGATAACATCTTTGGGCACCATAAACTTCACCAAGGCTGTGTGATTTTTCGGGTGTCATATCTTTTTGGAAAGCCATAGGCGGCACAGGGATAGGATCTACCCCCTTATCCTGATGTGTAAATTTCAACAGCTATGGGGCTAAATACCAGGTGAGCTCTACACTCACCTTTCAAGGCAAACTTAGGGTTGATAACTGTTAGCGGTGGTATGAAGCAGTGCTGAAACAAGCAATCATAAAGCTTATTGCTACATTGAGAGCTAAAACCTGGTAATAGAATCAACAATAATAGCAAATACAAGAATGTATAGAATAGCATTAAGAATTAGGTTTATGCATCTAGTATAGAATAAAATTATGTAAATGTAAGAGAATAAACATAGTATTCAAACCGAAGGTCAATTTGGTAGGTGATGGTAAAGTGTACCCAGCATTTAGCCCAACGGTGTGTGAAATTCACACATCAGGGTAGGGGGGGCCAGTTCCTTTTCCTGTGCCGGTTATGGTTTCCCAGGAAGATCTGGTACCCGAAAAATCAACTAGCTTGGGTGGAGCTGCAGGTGTCCATAGAATTGCCCGGGAATTGAACCGGGCCCTGCGGTCAGTAGTCCAACGCTCTACCCACTAGACCACCGCGACCCATCGCAGAGAATAGCATTAAATGTTAGGTTTACGCAAAAATTTGCTACGTTTTTATTTTTCAGTTTCAACAGCAATAGTATCGTAGAAAGAGCATAGAGGTGTGCATGATACATTAGCAAATTAGGCTCAGATACGATATCCTTAAATAACGAAAAATATTTTTCTCAGAACGAGCTACCATCATTCAAAGTAACCTAGTAAATTGTGGGGTAAAATAATTCCGAAAGGATTTGGAATGGGATGCTCTTTCGTACAATCTTAGAATTAATCCCAACGACGGAGCAACACTAAATACAATATATACTCATGATTCTTGGAAAGAAAATGTGGAAAGCGTTCTCTCCTTGAATGATGATGATATTATTCCTCACTGGGGATGTAAAATTCGGTTTGAGTCGACATACCGTTGGTCCTAACCAAAGAGGTAGGAGTGGCGTATCCTGCCAGGCCATTCATTTCTGTGAATTTATTGGGCGTAGCTTAGGGTGATCAGTTACTTCACTGGAAGACGGCACACCGACACCCCGCATTCTGCTTGCTTTTTTTAAATAATCTTTATTTCGTCATTTGAATGACTTTCCAGTTCCCTTCCCTTACGGGCCCTTTGCCCTGGAGTTTCAGGTGTCGATACACCATCTGCGTCCCAATTGGGCAAGTTCAAGGGACGGATCAGTCTGTTTTTTTACAGGAGGGGTAAGCGTGGAATAAAAATTCACCAGCCTTGTATCTCCGGGTATACGAGTATCTCCTGGAACGATTCCCAAACGGAAGTAACAAGTAAAAAACAAAGTTCCACGATCGCTGTAATTGCTTCAAAGGTACATTTAGTGCTGAAAGGAAAGGGCACGACAAGGTACAGTATTTTAATATATATATACATATATATATATATATATATTCAAGTGGGACACAAAAATATATGAGGTTCTAAGTTATCTCATAGGATGATAGGAAAAGAGGAACTACAATTGTAGTCTGTCCCTTTTATACCCTTTTTTTTTTGGCAAAACTCATCCAAGCCGCAAGTTGTAAACGATCTAGGGGTGGGCGCTTGGTGGTTTTTGATTGCCCTTGATACTCTTTCATGTTTATAATCCAATTTAAAATGCCAAAACTGTCTTTGAATTCATGTTAAATAAATAAATTAACGCAGGAATTTCTGTTTATTGATGGAAATTTTCACGCGGTTTCAGATTTATTTGTTCATTTCATACAAGCGATTTTTGATGGGAAAATAAATAATCAAATACATGACAACTATTATTTTTGCCTATCATGACATTAAATGTCAATTTATGGTAACGAAATGACGCTGATTGGCTAGGGATCGCTTTGCCTTGTCGCAATTCCCGATTCCATCTGCTCCGACGACTCAAAACGTGGAAATTTACCGAATACACTACTCCCTTGCGTCGCGGACGGAGAAGGGAGGTGACGTAGAGGGGGTGTGCCTGGGGGGAGTGTCCATCGTGCCCATTTGGCGCCGTGGGCGTCCTTCAAATTCTGACGAGAGCGATGAAGGAGTGTGAGGGATTTGGGGCGGGAGGTGAGCCTCTCAATCAGAACGCAAAAACCTTTGGAGACCACCTCCCTCCCCTCCCCCCCCCCAAACCCTCGCCAAACCTCCTCCATCCCTCCCAAAGCCTCCTTTTAACCAAACTTTTCCCATCCCGTATCGCTTCTCTCATCCAAAAAAATATACCCCACAACCCCACCTACCTCTACCACGGCCCTTTCAAACCGTCGTTGAGGCCCTCGACCCACCCAACCTTCCACCCCCCAAACTCCAAAGCGCTCTTTCTCTCTCCCCTTTTGAAGCCCTTCCCTGATCTACCAGGATCACCCCAGTCACCAGCGTGTCCTCTCCCGCCCCCGTGCCTTTCACCGTTGACCCGACGCACCGATATCGCGGGAAACGGCGTCGCCAAACACGCGCTTTAAACCGACTTGACGTGACGACATCACGCCCACTCGCTTCGCCTCGCCCGGGCGAGCTCTTTCTCGGCGTCGCCCGGCCATTTCCCCTTTTTACCTCTCCATTCCGTGTTCCCGGGAGGTCGAGGACGTGGAAGGGGGTTGGGGTGGGGTGCGCTGGGGTTCCGAAAGTTGAGAGAGGGCAGGAGGACGGACTAGAGTGGGAAAAACTCTCGCAAAAGCGTGAGCGGAGTGGGTGGAGGCGAGTTCGGAGGGGGGGTTCGTTGTACAACGAATCTGCACGACTTCGATGGGTCAAAATTCCTGCGAGGAGAGTGGAAAGTTGGGAGGGTAGTTGGGGTAGGGGTTGGAAAAAGAACGTGACGATCCTCGCATCGCGTCGAATGCGGTGGGGGTTAAGGGCGAGGTGACTCGACGGAATAAGTTTTAAAACGAAGGAGGGAGAGGAGAGTTTCATTTTATTTCTCGTTCTCCTCCACGTCCTCTCCTAAACTCGGGACTTTTGTTCGTTCATTAATTCTTTTCTTTTTCCTTGGCGTAAACCAGACCGTCCTTTTGATCGACACAAGCGATGAACGCGTTGTTTCTACCCGTAATCCCTTCAAAGAGAGCCCCGCTGCATGATTTCGTGCGCCTAACTGCTTTACGCGAAATAAAATTTCAAGCTTTTACGGCCGCTCCGCGATATACGGCTCTGGTTCCGTACGCGACTCCCATCCCTATGACTCGGACGTGGAATTGCAATGATATCTCGCCAGAGTTGAAGGCGAAGTTGCATGAGGAAGAGAGCACGGCTGATTACTTTATCCCTAAAGTTATATACAATTATCAATCAGAACAGAGAAATGCTCAGAGGCACTAGGGATATCTGAGAACAGATGAGGCCCGTATACTGATATGGTAACACGTAAATACGACATTACGACACAACACCACAAAAATGTAAATGGGCACTGGAATAAACATGATACATCTACGTTCATCCTCAAACGAAAGACATATTCTTGCCTTTGTGACGTAAAAGACAAGAAATATTCTAATAATATCCTCAAAATCGTCGCATGCAATTTTCTCGCTGAGGAATGGCAGAAAAAACAAAGCTAAAAAAAGTCAGATCGTATTTTTTCTCGGACAAAATGATATGCTGATGCTCCTTCTAATGCGGCCCTTAAGAAAACTAGCTGTGCTAGGGTATTCGAAGGCAAATGGAGTATTGAAGGTTCATGTTTTACATACGAAAGAACATCTGCTCTAAGGATTTTAATGGATATACATTGGGCGCAGTACTTTGAAAAAAGTTTCTCGTCTTCTTCTGGATATTTCGAGTGGGAATACTAGTTTTCGTAAATTTGCATTGTTTATCGACAAAGGGCATGCCTTTTCATGCTCGGGATCTTCCTGGAAGGATGTAACAGTAAGCTTTTTACAATGATACACCGCTCTAAGTTAACAATGAGCTTCTCCCGGTGAATCTGCAATTAAAATTATTTAATCAAGCAGCATATAAACATATTTTATTTGATATAAGATTAATAATCTTTCAGCGGTTCACATCGAACAAATAATTATCGTTTGGAATTAATTTATATCACCTTTCATCGGTCAACTTCTCCCAGGGATAGATAGATAGATAGGTAGATAAAGGACTTTATTTGGGCGAAATTGAGACCTAATGGTCCCTTCTTCCATTTAACCCATGAGGGATAACGATTAACATTGCAAATAAGTGTGATCAGTTGGTATATCGAAAAAAATCCGATTCATGAAGTATAACCATTACCAAGGTGTTCAGGTTCAACTTGACATTTTTCATTTGGCGGAATTGAGAAGTGTTTAAGAAGAAAGAAGAGAAGAAAAGAGAGAAGGTAACCTTTTTTATTTAAAGCTCTTGCAGACTCCTGTCCAATTGAAAGCCCCGTGATTTTGATTCAATTTTAAAAAATAGAATAAAATGTGAACAACTCGATGCACATATATATTTGCTTCTTATGCCTAAGAATAGGGCGTATCAATTTAAAAGGAAAATCAATATTTTGGGCATTTTTTCGTTTGCACTGATTCACGACCGTAGCTACGTTCATTGTATATTTGACTTTTGTGCTTTGTTAAACTATCCTTTGAAGTAAATTACACTGAAAAGTAAGGCTAAGGTGAGTATTTTTATAACTAGAGAATATGGGTCTAAAAATCAAACAAAGAGTAAAAACAAATATCCGTAGTTATTTAGATAGGAATAAATTTCGAATTATAAAAAGAAGATTTCAACTACTTAAAACGACCATTTCAGAGAGTAAAAATCACTCGCCTTGACCGGGATTCGAACCCGGATCCCTCGATATCCGGCCGAGTGCTTTAACCACTTAAGCTACCGAGACGTCCTCTTAAACTCAGAAATTTTGGGGGCTTTAAAGGAACAAGATGTTATGACGAAATACCGTACATACTATGTCACAGGCATTCGTAGTCGTGCGCGACGCGCCACAGTCCACGATGTTAATAAAGCCAATTTCAAACACTTAGGCTGTTCATACCTTAGACTGAGGGATCCGGGTTCGAATCCCGGTCAAGGCGAATGATTTTTACTCTCTGAAATGGTTGCATTATAATGCACACATAGCGGGTGACTCCGTTAAAGTTACTGTTACAGTTTCTTGAAATTAAAAAAAAATTAGTTAAAAAATGATCTATCACTGTTTATTATTAGAGCAAAAAGCGTATAGCTAATTATGATATAGACGAAAAATCTCGTTTGAAACAATACACGTGGTGATAACCATCAAAATCTCTCACTGTTTTTTTCCCTTTTCCACCATCATTGCCTAATGTTCCGGTTTGGACAGAGCAATGATTTAGGACGAGAATAACACTTGCCTTCAAAATATATGCTGGCAATCAATAATATTTACATATTTCAGGCGCTCACAATCCAAATTTAATAACCGAAATTAAAGTTTGGTTTTACCGCTCCACATCGACATTTTGACTTTGTAATGTTAGCGTGATCAAAACAAAGCGTCTTCGTAACCCAATGCATGATGCAAAAAATATAATTCAGCACAAAGGCATCTATGGGAAGTGAAGATATTATTAAGGCTCCGGTCAACATCGACAATTAGGTCACCCAGAAAAAAGAGAAGTTCACGTGCATTATCGCAGGGAAAGAATGGAATAATATTTTTTCGCTAAAACGCTTTGAGATCAAAATAAAACTTATTTGGGAATTCATTATACCTAAATTTTATTCAAACCTCTGATTACCAACGCATCTTCTTTTTGTGTTTACACAGTGAAAATACTATAGCGTTCCTTAGGTAAAGAATTACACATTCATATCTTGCACACACAGTTTATATGCCGGTCCCTATAGTACAATGAATCGTAAATAAATCTACGTAAAAGTAAAATAAAAGCACATCAAATTAAATCAATTAACAAAAGAAAATATTCAAATTGGTTTTCACGCATAAAACCTAGGTTCAATTTAATCTTCAGCTTCCACTCAAAGCTTTTAGTCTTTTTAAATTTCTCCTCATTCAACGTGGAAAATTTTTATCATCTTAAAATCGACTCACATATACTTCTTTACCCCGCTGAAAAAAATGTTTATTTGAAACATCAATGGACAGAGAATTTAAAGTGGAAATAGTCATTTACAGTTGCATGAGATGGCAAATATTGATTAATTAGATTCCATTTAGAGCATGCATACAACAAAACCACGCAAGTGTCATATTTGTAAAACAGAAGTGAACGCAAATTATTTTATTTAACTATAGATCAATTTTCTATATAAAATTATCTCAGCAAGAATTTCTATTTAATCATTTGTAAGATTTACCGAGAAACAGTGAAAGGTGTCAGAAAAACGCAATATATACTATTCACATTAACTGTTACATCTTGTACAGTTTTCAAAGACAATATATTTAATTTTGGAAGTCCAGGAGTAGAAAATACATGCAACTGTTTAATGGAAAAATCGAAAACCATGGTATATTACCAGCTCGTGTATTTGAATTGTTAAAGGTTTTGACCAAAAAAGACCTTCCGAGATGTTATTAACTATCAGAGTGAATTCTTTCCAAACTATTTTGCTTTTAGCCATACAGATTGCGAAATTATTTGGCGCCCAGATATTTTTACCCAGATAGGGCCAATGGTTATTTTTGTACCACCGAAATTAGATCACGAAAAGAAATTAGATATTTTTCATCAATCCCAATTGAATACATGGGACTGAGTCCTAAGCGGTAACGGAGTTATCAATTGTTTTTTAACAAAACTCGTAAATAAAAGTAAGGATACAATAAATTAAATTGAAATTTGAATGAAAAGTTCTCCTAACAATTTTGGCACACCTAAAATTTTGGGAGTTCTAAATACAGTTTTCACAAATTTAAGGCATTTTTTTCTCTTCTATTAAAATACGCCTTTCCGCTTCAGTATTGCGTTAGCCAAGCATAAAAATATATTCAGATAAAAAGAGATAGTTAGCCAAAAGTAGATTTATAGAAAATAAATTTTTAAAGAAATTTGAGATTTATGAATAACAATGAATGTGAAAAGGGAGACCTAGTTAAGCTACACAAGAGATTCTTCTTTGGACAAAGTGATTGGTGACTCCTCTGTTGATTACTTTATAAGTCGAAAAAAACAAAAACGAATAAATAGAAGTGACTAATTATGTTTTTAAAACAGATATTCAGATTAGCAAATTAAGAAGTATTTTAAAGAATGGGTTTAGGCAGAATCTCCTGGAGAAATTTTAAATAAGAAGAGGGAAAGTATGGACACATTCTTAGGTACAATAATTGACTAAAGATCATAATTGAAGAAGAATGGAAGGATTACAACAGTTAGGAGGAAATTAACTGTAAGAAGAAGGTAATGGGAAAAATGTTAGTGTACTCGTAAATTTATTTGAGTGAATGGAGAGATTGGCAGAGAACTGGATAATTTGATGAGCTGCAATAAATCAACCGTCGCATTATGAACATAATTAAGTGTTTTATAAATAAGGAAATACATAATTAACCTTGGACATTTTTCTTTTTTTTATCAGGTAACTTGCCAGGACATCCTACTGTTACTGCTTGATGATAATTTGACATATTCCATCTCTTTCAAGCGAAAGATGGAGCGTTGAAAGTAATATCATTTACAAGGCACTCTGTGTCATGATTTAAGAAAAATACAACCTAATAATCTCGTCGTTAAGGGTTTCAACGGCCCCAGGTTGGAAGGTAGGGAGAATGCAACTTTGATCATATCCACTAGGTCAAACGGAATAGCTTTGGTGGAACGGACCTTAGGTTTACACAGCCGGTGCACCCACTCTGCGCTTCCGGACTAAGGGCATACTGAACAAAACCGCGTAAACAGGTATGCTATTCCAAAGGAGAATTAGATCTTTCTTAGAAAAATATGCCTCAGATCAATCCAAAAAAAAAACTAAAAATATCTGCAACCTATCTACTGAAGTAAATAAAATACTAATTACATTTGATAACAGATTTCGAGCACTTGTATTTATTAGTAAAATATTAGGAGAGGAAAAGATGCAATATGGGACTTGAAACCCTTCGAAAAAGACATTTGAGGATATTTTTTAGGAAAAAGATTTTTGAGGAAGGGGTCTCTTAAGAGTAATGTAAAGAAAAGCCAAAGGGTGCAAAAGTAATGAAATTGATGTACCAGATGTTATAACGCTGGCCGCACACCAGGGCCGGCCATTTGGGTCAAGTGTGGACGACGGGGGCAAGTGGCGGCCTCCAATGACAACGGCCGCGCACTTTGGGAAGGCTTCATAGAGTCGAGTTGGGTGGTTTGTGAAAGTCAGGGCAAGCAGCCAAAGCCCAGGGCCAGTTGTTGGCACAATTGAGGTTCACGAATGACGACGCATAGAATATGGGTATTTTGAACGGTATTTTTAAAATGAATGAACAATGATGTCAATTGGAGTAATATTGTTTTTTTAAGTATTACGTTTTATATACCCTTGGGTATCTAATCATATCCTATGTTATATTCATCCAAAAATTATAATAATCTTTGACAATCACATTATATCCTATTTCTGTTCATTGTTTTACAGTCCCCAAACCTGAATACTATACAAGGTAAACGCGTTTCTAATTTTATAAATTTGTTGCCATGCATAACCGTTTATAATTTTCTAACAGCTTTCAATATAACTTCATCGCATTTTCATCTATCCAATGGCACTAGAACGACCGTAGGGACACTTTATCCTATTTTTCATTCCAAATCACTACAGAGAGCTTATTTTTTCCCCACAAGGTTTTGATACTGTAACTTTGCAAAATTAATCACTGTAAATCATATCAAAAAGACAAATTCTTTTAGTCAACTAAATTTTACAAAATCCTCGTGCCACCCTAGAACGACTAATTGAGGCAAATTTATTCCCCTAATTTCAAAATCAGGAATGAATCATTGAGAGGTAAATAATGCAATAATTCATTACCTCTTTCTCACGAATCACGAATTTAAAATAGTGAAAACCTGCCGCTGCAGCCGGAGGCTTATTACTTTTTATCGACGGGTGCTACTAATATTTTCGCTCTGCTTCAAGAAGCATTAAGTGCCATGATTTTGGAAAAACTAGCATGAAATCTCTTAATCATGGGATTAAAAATAAAGTAACCTTTGCATAAATGCCACTGGTTGATTAATTCTAATGTTATTTTTATGTTGATTACATAGAATTTTGTATATTCAAACCTCCAAATTCACTGATTTTTTCAAAATTATTTACTTTGTCCGCAGAAATTTCACTATTGCGACTTCAAGTAGCACTGGTGCCACCCAGCTTACCTTTCATGCTGGGACCCAATTTTACAAATTATATAAATCTGGAAAATTTCTCAGTTCCACAACATTAACTCTTGTAAATAGATGGTAATGTTAATGTTAGAAAAAGAGATTCTAAAACAATCTATTTGTTTCAGGCAAAACTTAATTATTTAACTCATATTAAAATGAAAAGCTACATCTTCATGATTCCACAGTATTTTATTTAGTTACGACCCAGGTATGGACGTTCATGGTCGGGCCTGAAGATGACGAACATAAAGTCGGGAATTAAAAGTCGAAACCCGGGTCGCACCTGAATATAATACTTTGTAACCACATTAGTATGATATATATGAATACAAGGGTGAATTAACCATCAAGGTCGAGCAGTCGATTGGCGCGATTTGCATATGACCACCTTCATCTATGTCATTGGTCCTTGTTCTATTTCTGACTAGTGGCGGCATTCTTTCCTTCGGAGAATGTACTTAATGTAATCTGAATTGCTTTCTTAGATATGTGGAACATCGAAGAGACAGTCTGGAAACAACGCTGAGTTTACATTATGCCTCATTATACGAGGATATACTATATTCTCGTATAGTCCCTGCAATGTTAAGCAAGCAGCTTTAATTTAATCTGCTGTGATATACATAAAATATATTGCCCTCTTGTAGTTCTTATGCGTTTTGGTGAAAAAGTAAGAAATTTTAATGAAAGTTGAATTAAAATAACTATGCTGTAAATTATGAATTATATAATATGTATTACTTTGTCCATTTCGTCCATTTTTGCCATCAAGATGATCATATCCATCAAAATATATGCTATGCACAAAATAATACATATTATGTTTTTTTTTAATTAACAGGATAATTATCTTAATTCTACTTGCATTAAAATTGCATAATTTTCTACCAAAAGACAAAAAATAGATTAAAGTAATATTTTAAAGAATAAACCGCAAGCATAATCAAATAAAAAACGAATATATAATATCAACGAAATCCGCCAAACTGTCAGATTAAACTCCTATCAATTATAAGCGGATTTAAAATATAAAGTTATCATTTATTATTTTCTGTACAAATTTTAATTATATTTGTTTGATCGAGTTAAATATTAGCAATAAACCCTTAAATAATAAACTATTAAAATGTTATGCTCCGTATTTCCTTGGCAGGCAGACGCAGGAAAACGCAAAGTTTTCCATTGTTAGATTTAGCGGTTTATGCATTGCCAATTAAGTTAAAATGGTTTTTATTGTCCAACCAAAGTCTCGTAATGTATATCATTTTATGGAGCGTTTTCAAACTTATATGAAAATTGATTGCCTTAAATACGGCACTTAAACTTTCTATGTTTCCAGACCTTGTCCTAATTTCAAGGTCTCGAAGACCCGCAGTTAAAAGTTTTGCTTTTAAGTCTACTAATCGAAGGACTCGAAAAAGTGGCGCTGTGATGGCAATAAGGGAAATTATTCTTATTTCTGAGCTTCCATTGTCACTTAATGATCAGGGGAATTTCGAAAGTACATACCATTTTTTTGCGCGCATGTACAAATACGTATTATTTGATATGAAGTTAGACTATTTTTATTATATAAATGGGATTGAATTGTAGTTTGAAGTTCACAGCAACACATGGTATGTGACAAAATATATTGTTAAATGGAATAGATAATAACGGTTACGCATAATACTTATGTACTGAAAAACAACCTCATTGGCCAAACAATATAAAGTACATTTATTCTAACCTCGCCAATGCTATTATCCTTCTGTAAAAATCTTTATTTAAGGAATAACCGTAAAAGACTAAGCTAAACATTAAAATGGGAGGGGAAAAATAGAGCAGGTAGAACAATTTACATATCTCGGAAGTGTTTTCGACCAACACGGTGAACAAGTTGTCACAAGGAAGAAAATCCTAAAGCCAATATAATACTGAAGAAGAACTCCAATACCGGTATTTCGGTCACCAGGTGACCATCTACGGGGAGAAGAATCGAATGGGAACTTGAACTTGGAAGAAGACTATGCACCAGGCACTGTCCAAAGTCAAGTTCCTCTATTTTAACACGGCGAAAGTAATAGGGACGTAAGGAGAAGAATTGCGCTAGGCAAGGAGGCTTTCTCAAGAAGGAGGGAGTTGATGACGGGGACGTTGAGTAGGGAGGCTAAGAAAATACTCGTAAAAACTCTGATATGGAGCGTAGCTATGTACGGCACGGAAACGTGGTCGCTGAAGCAGGAGGATAGACGTAGATTGGAGGCTTTTGAAATGTGGGTGTGGAGAAGAATAGAGAAGGTGAAATGGACCGAAAGGAAAGCAAACGAGGAGGTACTGGAGATCATGGGTGAGGAGAGGGGTTTGTTGATAGAAATCCTATGGAGGCGGGAAAAATGGATGAAAGGCGTATTGAGCGGTAGTGGAATTTTGAAGAAGATAATAGAGGGGAGAATATTGGGCAAGTGAGGAAAGGGCAGGAACAGGATATGGATGTTGGGCGGGATGAAGGGAGGAAAGATGTACACAGAGATGAAGAGGGACATGATGTCGATTAGGTTGCTGGATTGGGTTTTGCTTGAAATTACAAAATATATAGTTGTGTCCAGCCGAAAACCTACCTTAATCGGTAGATTACCTAATAAAAAAACCATAAACACAGTAATCAAACCGAAGGTCGGTTTAGTAGGTGATGGTAGAGCTCACCCATGTACCAAGCCCGACGGCGTGTGAATATTCACACATCAGGGTAGGGGGGCCAGTTCCTTTCCCTGTGGCGGTTATGGTTTCTCAGGAAGATCTGGTACCCGAAAAATCAACTAGCTTGGGTGGAGCTGCAGGTGCCCAAAGTGCCTTGCCCGGGAATCAAACCCGGGACCCTCCGGTCAGTAGTCCAACGCTCTACCCACTAGACCACCGTGACCCGCAGATTACCTAATAATATACTACAAATGCGCTACCCACACACGGCTTGCGGATGTTTTATTATAAAATTTTCCCATGGGATCTCTTTTGTCACTCAGAAGGAAAATTTTCAGTTCTGGGCACACCAAAAAATTACATTATTATGGAGTCGGTGTCACAACCGGAGGCACAATCAAAGTCCGAAATATAGTATGACCCAATTACTATCTCTCCGAACTACTTTTAGCTATTAAATATATTTGGCCAATGTTTTGGAAAGAAACGACTATTTCCCTACAGTTCAAAGTTTTCTCCAAAACGTGTTATTCCTCGGTCAATCTCCAAACAAATCTCACTTGCCAGTTGAATGAAAACTAAAGTACTTGTACCGCTCAACGTCAGGCACACAAAATAATCGGAAAATGAGCAGCAACGGGTTCACTACGAGGAGCTTAGGGTAGCGTCATGAGGCTTCTCTGAACGGATCTCCTGCATATTAAAATGAGAATGGATTGAGGAAAGCATTTCAAGGAAAGAACATTTGATCTAGCATGCAGAAAAAGTCGGAGCACCCTGTGTCCAAGATAGGAGAGTTAATTTGCTCGGTTTAATTTAGCATTCACTTTATATACGACTCCATACCTTCCTAAATGTCCTTCAGTGTGTGTATATGCTCGTTCAAAATTGAACCCACCCACAAATTGTCTCAAACATCACACAAACGTAGAATAGTAAAAGCTCCTTTAATCTAAATGCATTAAACTTTATGTTAGACTATGGAATAAAGAATTAATAAATGGACGTACTTCTAAAAAATTACCATGCTTTTTAATGGTAAGGACTAGTGAAATTGAATGAACGCTGATAAAATTACCAGACTTTGGATAACTTAGTGAAAAATGGATATGTCAAAAGGGCATATATTATTTAAAATAAAAATGTAATTATAGGATGGAACCCTATAAAAAATACAAAGATGAGCACAAATTTACTTTTATAATACCGCTCAGAGGAATTTAACGGATGGGAAGGCTCAAGCAAGAGAATAAATAACAGCGAGATTCTTTTTGCGCTTGACCTTATTTGCTCCGATGATACTGGAGCAAGCGCAGCCAAGGAGTCTCTCGTTCTTTACATGCCTTTATCAGCCGCAAAAAAGAAATTCTTTCACTCTAAAATAAATATCGGGTTTCAAGAATACATGAAAGAGATGATGGGACTTCCCTGATTATTGTCATTTATGTTAACGCCTGGTGAAATATTTTATATCCGATATCACAATCGATGATACCGAAAAATAATATGGAGTATTTTGATGAATCGCTAAACATACAGTAGGATTATTGACGCTAAAATTGAAACAAAACGATAAAGGTTGTTAACCCGAAACGGAGAGATAGTTTGGCATGAACTAGGGAGATCTGAATTCACACAAATACTGTTTTTATCCTTCATTATCGGAAATTATTGGAGATCAAAATTAAAAGTTTACAATTTTACGTAATTACGGTATAGAGGTGTGGAAGAATTTTTTGAGTCATAGATCCAAAGCAGGAAGAGGTAAAAATGTATTGAACACTGTGCAAGCTCATAAATGTTAATCACTGCAAAATTCAATTCTGACATCGTTTCTCTCAAAAATTTGAAAATTTCAACAAATTTAATGGAATTTAGTCGCCAATAAACACGTTTGTATGATAAAATTACAGTCTTATTCATGCAGGGCAGTTATTTTATAGTGATAGACCCTCCAAGAGCACTTGAATTCAGTGGGGAAAAATCCTTAATATTATCCCGCATCAATCATATTGCCGATCACATAAATTAGGGATCTTATAAGAGCAATATGTGCATGAATCCCATAGAAACCAAAAGATTGATTCGGCATAAAAATTTGAGTATTAGCACACATCAATCTTTATGAACTGTAAAGTCTTGAGACCTTCAAACTTCGAATTAAACGCCAGCTTGAATGTAAGAGCTAGCAGTAGAGAATAAATTTTTATTGCCTTGCAATGAATACCAGTTGAAATACTCTCGTGACACGTAAGGAAGGAATTTCCATTTCGATTTCCTCCGAAAAGGCCTTCGTAATATTTTCTCGCACTGGAAAATAACTGTGAAAAAGAAAAATTAAATTAAGAAAAACAACATCATCGTGTAGCATGGACGCATGCTAGAAATTTAATTTTGTGCAAAGCAGAAAAAAAACCTAAAGATTCCCGTAACAAAACTCCTGTTTCTCCAGGCACGTAAATCTAAAGCCTTATAAGTATGCTTCTGACATTCCGGCGGTTATGCTGACTAATAGTAAGCAGTTTTACGGCGTAATTTCTTTCACTTTGTGGAATAAATCGAAATTTTATCACCTATTAAAGCTCTTATGGGGCCATGAAAAGTGTAGATACAGGCTTCCTACTGCGTCGAAAATTCGCGTAAATATCCCTTAATTGGTCGCTAGCAAGGCGGCAATTTGGTTCCCTGGAAGACTTAAAGGAGCCGTTCTACGAAGATAATCACCATCAGAGGTATTTGCAAAATTTCTTCTTCTCACAAGAACGCTATCGCGGCCGTATCGCAACACGGAGTGAAATCGCATTTCAGATGTACAGAAAGGCTTTGGTGCTTCCCCGGGCTGAAAACTGCGGACAAAAATTAGTAAGCCAATGTGTTGGTAAGCTAATAGCCATGGACTCCTACGGTTGAAATACGGAAAAACGCATAGGTGAGGCTAACATTCATTGAGGAAAAAATGTTATATTCTACACACAGAAAAAGACTGACACAGAATATGACTGCTTCATATTCTTATAAATATTGGTTGTAATCCGATTCTGTTAAATAATAAATGTTGAAACCCCTACCACTCCACCAGTGTTTTAATTGAATGGTTTCTGGCTCATGAAAACTATAAGTCTGGTACGATCTTGAAACACTTCCCACCGTGTTCCATTTCTTCGGGGAAATGGGTATATAGTTTCGAAGTAAACGAGCGCAAGAGGTTTCTAAATTGCAAAAAAAATAACGTATTTTTAGAAATATTGGACACGATACATTGGAATCATCATTAGGCTTCAATGATGATCATTACATAAGAGAACGCTAGGGTGATTATGAGCCACACAGGTTGTTTCTCAGATGCAAGCTTCATCTTTTCTCACATTTCACCTCGCAACGAATTCAAATAAAAAAGCGGTGGATTTCAATATTCATTCATTCATTTGAAACAAACTTATGATTTAATTTATTACTTTTAATCAAAATTTATGACATGAATTTGAAAAAATATAACCATAGCTCCACATCAGTAACAAAATTTTACTGCATCAACTTCTAAATGGAAGGTGGGGCAAAAGAATAATGATCATAATACGAAAAAGAGAAGTTAATGTCAATAGATTTTACTAATCATATGAATGAATATTCTCACTACACAAGTATTTTCCATCAAAGTAGAGGTATAAACTTCTATTTGAGTTGGTTGATTATTTCTAAGGAATGGAAAATTTATATAATAGAAAGAGAACGAATGAAAAGGTCATTACAATTGATACTAAAACAAACGCTAGCATCAAAGAACCTTGTAGCATAGGTGTACGTACAGCGAGTGTTTCCACAAACAACGAAGGTCTGAAAGAGATACACCTATAGTATATCTAGGAAGCAGCAACCATTCTTTCTGTTACACAGCTTTCGAAAAAGTCTCCCACACAAATGAATTTTAATCTGCATAATCCTTTGGCGCAAGATGAAAATTTTCCCTTGACACGTACTCAATGAGATTCTTTTTAACTGCCTATAGCCATGCATATGCGCGGTCAGATGTAATCCGTACAGCGATCGAATCGAATCGAACGTGTTAGAGTTCCGTATGCGGCCAGCCAGGGAAAATAAATATACCTCAGCACCTCATTTAGTTGATTTTTTGATATCTTATATGAATTATTCTATAGAATTTAAAAGTTTTAATCTCAGCATTCTAGTGACCTACACCTTGTCTTTTCACAGAAATCCAGATTACTGCAGTGTGGCATAAGTCCTATGTTTAAGGAAAACTATAATAAGTCCCGATACATAAAATTGATGGATAGAATACCAAGCCTCTGCAAGAAGGTTATATGCATTCAAAAATGACTACTTCAGGAAATGTCATTGCCAAAGGGAATGATGATGATTCCCCCTTCGTTCACACTTTGCCTTGGAATTTACGTAAATTTTGACTTACTTAAAGACCAACATTTGAAGATTTAGTCAGTTACTACATACTGCAATATTGCAAATATTTCGTATAAGAGCTATATATATATATATATATATATATATATATATATATGCGGGTCGCGGTGGTCTAGTGGGTAGAGCGTTGGACTATTGACCGGAGGGTCCCGGGTTCGATTCCCGGGCAAGGGGCACTTTGGGCTCCACCCAAGCTAGTTGATTTTTCGGGTACCAGATCTTTCTGGGAAACCATAACCGGCACAGGGAAAGGAACTGGCCCCCCTACCCTGATGTGTGAATATTCACACGCCGTCGGGCTTGGTACACGGGTGAGCTCTACCATCACCTACTAAACCGACCTTCGGGTTGATTACTGTGTTTATGGTTATATATATATATATATATATATATATATATATAAAACCATAATATATATACACACACACATACATACACACACGCATGCATGAACTAGTAGTTTTGAATGGATGGTACACCCTTCACGCGTCCTTGCGGTGGGTTCCGAGATATTGAGTAGATTGTAGATGTAAGCAAATCCTCTGTAATAAATTAAACGATACCACCTACTATTAGCCGTTTCCGCTTCTCTTTGTAAGCCGTTTCTTAATCCCCACGGTAAAAGTAAACTTCTTAGTTTTCCAGGACCAAGATGAATAAGGATGAACTTTAAAGAGACACTTGTTTTATAACCCTGCATTATGTTGCCAAATTTATAATCACAATTCAAAAGAAACGGAATATTAAAATATTTTAAATAAGCGGTAAACATCAGAGTAAATTAATTTGTTATAATTTGAAATGGCGTTATTCGCGGATTTTAACTGCGCGATTTATGGTTACCAGCTCAGCAGAGACACTTTCCCGGTCGAGGCAAATGCTTCAGCAAGACCGGGTCTGTACTCCACTCACAGCTATACAGGGTCCCATTGGTGTTCAAAATGGCACTAAAATAGAACAACGAACTCACCTTCAAAGTACAGTGATTTACACGAAGAGACGTGAAGAATGTGAAGAAATGACATATATCGATAAACATTAAAAGGTAATCTACCGGGACTGTTATGCGCGTCCCAATGCAAAAACTGATCTAAATCCGAACGAGATGCATTGTTTCACCCGCGGCCATCCATCAAATTATCGACCCTGATGGATTTTTATCGGAATTCGGGACCGTAATTGATAGGAGGCTATTAAAGTCGTAAAACTCATAAATTGTACATGTGCCCATCAGTAAAGATTACCGATTCTCGTAATCCTCACAATATTTGTTGTACGATAAACATGTAGGAAGAAATATTATGCTTTAGAGTGCAGTAATGACGTCGACCCCGATAATCATTAAAGCACTGATCTTTCTCTATATATGACAGGAAATCTCAGTAATTTTACCCACATTCATTTTTAAACGAAAATTCTATGCTATCAAAATAAAATTACTTTCGAGGTAAAAGTACGGTTAATTTGAGTAGCATATGGAAAATAATCGTGAATTATTTTCTCAACATAGATTTATGCTAACCGGCTTTTTTTACTTTGAATTTAAAAGTGTGGATTTACTCTTAAAATCGCCATATCGCCAACGTAGCACTGGTAATCATGAATGGTAGTCCTTGTAAAGCTCGCCCGGAGATCACGAATCTTCCTTCTGATCACAGGGCACCCACGATTGCAAGACCGGCCGAAATCGGAATAGTGACACACTAGTCCCTCACTCACAGGCTGAGTAAACACCATTCGCCGTTAATATTCGCTGAATGTAGCAGGAGTAATCGGAAGCAGACTCCGGGCTGTGCGCGATCTCATCAAGTCTGTGTTCATGGTGTCCGTCCAAAGTTTGCTCGAGGATATAAACCTCCCGAGTAGTTCAGGAACTGCTGGAAACAGCGCCCATATCAAAAGGAGTTGCATACGAGTTGTAGGTAAACATGTTTCGTCTTAGTGAGCTGAGAGGCTTTGCTGTGAGGGAAAATCTTTCGGCAAACGCTGATACCATCGGCTTGCTGGCGAGCGAGTATGAAATCATTTATTGTAATAAAACAAAATAAACTGGATTACTCCGAATGAATAATAAGCATGCGTCGTTCAGAGAAAAATTTCATATCATTTCGCAGCACTCACAAAGTTCAGCAGGTCTCAAAGAAGATATTCTACAATTAAAAATGTCTCCTCTGCCTTAAGAAGTTAACGGTTTCGATCATTACTTGACGGAGTCACTCTATCCTGCAGTTACGTAAATAAAGATTCCATTTCAAAAAGCCCTCCTAAGTCGAAGCTCGATACGCCGGCTCCGGTAGCGGCGGGATAGGGTCCTCATCTGCCAATCCAGAGTTCGTGGGTGCGATTCCCGCATGGGTGGGTTTTCCTCTGCCTAGGGCTTGGGTGTTTGTAATTGCCTTCAATGTAACGTATTGGGGGGGGGGTAAGGTGGTAAAAGGGACTATGACGTCTCATTCTCTCCCCAATGAAGTCGTTAAGTAAATAAATAAATCTCCTAGTTCTATTCATATTCATTGTCACAGTTTTTACTGCAGTTTGGCTAGAATCTACAATTTTAAATCTTTGCTTATTTAAATCCGTAATTAGTGCATTCTTTATCATATTTCTATGTAAATATATTAGCAATCCCGTTCAGGTGTTCACTAATGCACTCAAATTTAGCATACAGTATATTTATTAATTTACCACCAATACAATATCTAATTTCACAACAAAAAATATATATTTTAAAAAACAATCATAAAATCGTAAACCACCGTTATTTATTGTAATGATACCAGATAAACTGGATAATTCCGACTGGTTGCTAAACATGCATACGCTAATCATAAAGTAATCGACATGCATGAATGCCAATTACTTTATGAAATAAAGTTCTTGTTCACAATTGCTGAATATGCGTTTTAATTATAAATAATATCGAGTATTAGTTTACCCTCCTAAACCATACTAGATGACTAAAAATGATATCGGTCCTAACAGAATGTTAAATCTCGTTGAATTGAATATTTTTGCCGAAAATTCAAGATAGGTAACGCGTCAATGCTTCTTGGCTTTTTGGGTATCCTTGAGACGCAAGAAGAGACGCCATTTCTCGACCGAGGAAATCCAATCCGTTCCAGACCACGCGCTGTCATATTCATGGAACGTGATAATCGCCGCAATAAAACATACAAATGCAACAGGGAGGGGAAATGGCGGCTAAGAATTCCGCGATTGAATAATTAATGCACCGCGGCGCGGCGGTACCGTCAAAATGGCTATCCAGAGACCTCGTATTTCCCCATCACCCCCTCCCACTACGAGTGAGCACGGGGTCGAAGTGACCAGTCCGAGGGGGGTGGGTGAAGGGGAGCTGTTGCCGCTGCGTGGAGGGAGGGTATGAGCGCTGAGGATATCCGAGCGAGTCGGGCGTCTGAGTGTGGCGGGGATGGAGGACTCGGTTGGGGGTTGAGGTGGGAGAGAGGATTTTCGTACTGAATGAAGGGAAGGAAGGGGAAGAGGGTAATTGGAAAGTTTCAACGTCCCCAAAGAGTAATTTTCGTCGGAGATTCCCCCACCATGTTGCTGGTCAGATGCGTCCTCGAAAATGGTGTCTGCAAAGCTCTAGGACTTGCTCGAAATTTCGACGCCGTGTTTCTTGTTTTTTCCCCGTTCACCCCCCCCCTCTCCCGCTTATGCCCTCACTGGGGTTTCAAAAGACGTCGTGCGCCCCCCTTCCCTCGTCCTGGAGAGTTTGGAGGTGAAGGGTTTATTGCGGCAGTTCTCGAGCCCGCCAGCATTTTCGCACCGTAGAAGTCAAGGCCTTCCGCAACATCCGGGTAGCCAGAGAATGTGCCCCTCGGCTTCGCTCTTAGCCCTCCTGCTGTCACTGTCTCCGAGACAAATAAATACCCCGAGAAAGTGGATTCTCTGTTTCTTCCGAGCTTCATATAAAAGCTTCCTAAAGTATCCTCTCTGAGTTGAAGGGTTCGTTGATGCTTAGGTAAATGCCGTTTTTATTATTTAGAAAAGAATAATCTTACGCGATAATATCGGATATATCATAAGTCATCCGTCATTAGTGTCAGAATGGAAAGAACGAGCACTAAGAACACGACATGTCACAAAAAAGAGTTACTTGCGGGATCAACGAAACAAAATATATTCCTTTTTTCTGTGCGTGGAATTTTTCTAAAAAATAACTTTCAATAGCAAACAAAAATGTTGTACTTGACTTCAATGGGTGATCGGATTGACTTTGTACTAGCTTTTCGTGAGAGATAATTTCTAGCGTATTCTAATAACCTTATTTGGTGCCCTGAAGGCATTACTGAAAACAAGGGTAACCGAGTATGCTGTCGTTTTGGACGACTAAAATCTAGATTTGGCATCTTAATGTTAGTAAATGCCACTTAAAATAAAGTTTCAAACTGTACTCTGTGGTATAAATTAACTCAGTTTTCGCTTGCTTGTCTTATAAATATTAATAGATCCAGAAATTTACCATAGAGATTATATTAGGCTACTGAATTTGCCCACCAAAAACATTTACGGAACAGCTACCTTCTGTTTAAAGGCCCTGGTAATAAAATGATTTCTGTCAGATTCGCTGGTGTGTTTGATATATTGAATGATAACATTAAGTGTATGTGTAACAATTTCAATAACCGCAGCACGATGCGATATGACCGAGTTTCAGGGGAGCGGCACGATATGTACAATTACTCGTACTACTCACAATTATTGTGAAACTTAACGGGCATTGGTATTTCAATTATTTTTTAAGACTGATTGTAAAACCTTATCTTCCGGATCATTGAATATCTCTATCCCCTAAATCATCGAATTCTGGAGAGACCTCGAAACATGACGAAGACCTTGAAGCAAGGAACGACCACTTTACTTTCTCCTTGAGAATGAGAGAGCACAGTCCCAATCCCTTGGGAGGATGGTGAGGTGTTAGGCGGGACCCTGACCGAGGAAAATAGGGAGCGGTGAGAGGGTGGTTCGGCGAGGCCGGCGAAGTGGTATTTCGAAGAAGACGCTGGAGGAGAGATAGACGGGGAACGGAATTGAATGGAATGGGAAAGGTAGAGAGGAAAAGTACGCGAGGCCATACACCAAGAGCGTATATATGGGTTTGGGATTGTGTGCGCGTTCGAGGGGGGGGGGGAACTGTGTGATAAGAGTGGGCGGAATGAGGGAAGGCAGGAGGAAGCAGGAGGTGAATCACTGGGGATGGGATGGTTTAAGATGGCGACGTGTCTGAAAGAAGTTTCCCCACCTCGAGGAAAAAGTGTGGCGGAATCGGCGGGAGAGGGGCGGGGGGAGGAAGGAATGGGCGGCTGGATGCGCCCCGGCGGAATTGTCCTCGAGGCAATCTCCCGACAGAAAATACGTCGCCCGCGGAAGGGAAGCGGTGGTGGGGGAGGGATTGGCCGGGAAGGGGGGTTGCTGCGTGCGGGAAAGAGAGGCCTTTTCGGCGGGAGGCGGTCGAAGGAGACGGTGAAAGTGGAGGGGGCGGGGTGAGACGAGGGGACTGGGGGGAAGGCAGCAGCGGGGCGTCTGGATTCAGGGCGAGTGGTGAAAATGGAAATGGGATTGGTGGACTTAAAGAAACGGAGGCAAGACCGTGTGGTGGGGGGAAAAGAAAGCGATTTTTCCCCCGAGGAGACGAGGCGGGAATGAATGTGTTCTCGGGGATGAGGAGGGGGTTAGGGAGGATTGTAGAGGGAGGGGGAGGGAGGTTGTCTTGTCCAGAGAGGGATTCGGGGTAGAATTGGGTGGGCCCTGTCCAGGGTGGGGATGTTTCCCGTGAGAAGTGGAAGGGGTCCTGTGTGGAGTTGTTTGTTGTTTGTTTGTGGGCGTATAAACAACCTGGGCTAAATGAGACCAGGTAACCGGGTGCGAGGGCCTTACATATTAAAATACTGGGAACTCATTTTGGGCGTGAGTAGAAGAGGACTACTCAGGAAAGAAATGATTTACACGGGAACTGCAGCCATGCGTGAGGCCGTGTTTGTGTAGTGTCGCCAGATTCAAGCTTCAAATGAATTGCCATAAAATTGACAAAAATCTCACGCTTACCTAGTGCGCTCACTGAAGGGACGTAAAATGAACCAAGTGCTGTCGTGCCTGCATTAATTGACGTGAGAAATTTTCGTTTTGATATATTATAAAATTTTAATTTATAACTTTGAAATCCTTGTAAAACGCAAGACCGCATGAAGGGGTTCAACTAAGGGTTCTATTAAAACATTTATTCCAGTCCTTCGGACACAAGTAGCGTAATGCATTTTACAACTTTTCCCTATTCCGATTGACCAATTCATAGTGTAATCGGGAATCTCCAGTTCTCAGGTAGTTCATTAAATGTGCTTGTTTTGGTAGGCCCTTAAACATATCCTCGGACGGAATAAATGACTTAGGGTCGCGTGCCCAGTTGAGAAACCAACAATTAGAATGCGGTCCTCGTCGAATGACTGAATACAGAATGACCGCGACTAACTAGAGCCTATATGATTTTTAGGCTTTTTTCAATCACCGCTGCCGTTCTATTAAATCATAGGTTGGATAGCTCTGATATTTTTATTCATCCGGCAGTCATTTTATATCCAGACTACGTATAGTTCAGGGCAATTAAAACATCTAAAAGAGCCATCCACTAAGAGAATACAGAAGTTATTTTCATTAAAGGGTCCTGTATCCCTTCATACTGGAACACCGGATGTTGTTCTTTTGGACACTTTCCCTTGTCTATTGCTTTTAGTTTAGGGTGAGATCTATTATTTGGTCCATCCCATTTGTATTTTCATGAACTTACGGAGATATTTTGCCGCATTTTAATTTTCAATGATCTGTCTTTCCGCTCCTAATAGTGTGTTTTCCTTTGTACTTTCAAAGTTGTGCAATTTTCTAATTTTCCCTTTATAATTCAGAGGAAATCAGGAGTGACAACGATATAATTTTGCAACGCATATTTGTCAGCAAGAAGTATGCTTTTTGGTTGTGATTTAGAATTTTTTAGTTTGATTTCGGTTTTACTAAATCGGAATCTTTTCTTTAGATGTTTAAGCATTGCTTCTGTTCTTTACCCATTCTATCATACGCATACCACCTATACATATCTCAAGGCATACCAGACGTATATAAGTGAAGCAATATCACCTATGGAAAAGTGATTAACATGCTCAATATAGTTTGGTAATTTAAAATAACATTTCCCATTTTTTTAGAATTATATAATCCAAATACTGAGGTGAATGTAAATATTGAATGTTATTTATAATATGACTGCAGCAGTCGTTTAAGTTGATATCTCCGTAATGTCGTAACATCCAATGGAAAGTAAAAATCAATGTATGTAAAAACGACAAAATTAATTTGCACCTTTGTCAAGCTTTGTTGGTCAGACCTTGTCAAACCCATTCTGTATGTACCAACATAACATGATATTACTCTATTCATACATACGTCCAAATTATTATACGTAAATAAAATATTGTCATATGTAAAATTAGAGATGAAGAGGGACCTGATGTAGAGTAGGTTGCTGGATTGGGTTTTGTTTGGAGTTTTTTGGAGAAAATATTTATTTCATAGTTGTGTCCATACAAAAAGCTACCTTAACCGGTAGATTACCTAAGAATAATAATATGTAAAATATCTTAAAATAAGGTGTAACACTCCCCCAGAAACACCTTTTAGGGAACGGCGTAAGTGTATGAGGGAAGAACAAATACATACATTACATACCTGACCTTTCGCTTTCAGAATCCGCAAATACTACTAAAATAAATTGACCGCGAAGAGGTTGACACTTTATTTCCGACATTTTCCAGGGCAGACACAATTTACAAAGATTATCATTTGTATTAAAGTAGCCAAACGTACGAGCAATCGCCGAAATTTAAGTTTTGTATAGCATTGGCTGTTTAAATCTGCGTCAGTTGATATAAATCGCCTATCATAGCGAACCCGCGTGTTTGTAGCAAGGAACTTTTGTGAAGGATACACGGAAAGGGTAAAATGAATAAGTAAATGGAATGAGGGGAAAGATGTCCAGAAACATATTGTTTGTAGACACAGTTAACATTCTTTTTATACACCCTGGTGGCATATTCCAATCTCGTCAGCATACATTAGCAGTATCACATGGTAATATTAATCCTAAAGAAATTCGATCTTGGGTAGGGGAAAATGTAATAGATATTTTCTAATGAATGATATTCCTGTTTCCAAGAATATTACACTTTAATGGATAGTTTGTATAATGAAACCAGGAATAGTTTTTCACATACAGAATAAACATTCTTATTTTACATTAAAAAGAACAACGGGTGCTAAAAAAATATAGTAATGTATGAATCGAAATCGTAATAGTCGAATAAAAAATTTCATGAAGAGATGTCATGCGTATATTGTTTTAGAGTGGGTTCCAAAACATCTACCTTATAAAATATTTTCAATACAGTTGTTTTATTTACATTTGAGTTAAAATAAAGGATTTTTTCTGCATTCTGGTCTCCCTTAAATTCTATGAAATGAAACTGGAACACATTGTTACATTTGTATCTTATTTATGTTTGCTATTATTAAAAACTTGATACTTACGATGTACTTTTTTGCCTAGATGAAAGAGTAATGAATTTGTCTAAGTATAGAAATTATATTTATCAAATACTTCTGACAAAATGTATTTCATCCAAATTAAGATTAGTTATACGGCATTGCTCGCCTGAATGCAAAAATAAATTATCATATGAACCTCTCTTCAATTCATGATGCATTATGGGAATTACTTCAAAATTTAATGAAAAGGAAAAAAATATTTGACACTAAAACCTTTTTAGACACTTTAAGTCTGAGTGACACCACTCTATGACTAAATTAAGTGTTTCTTTCCACATTACTCAATTGTTTTTTGAGGGAGTAATTTTTTGACTAATGGTACGATCGACATAAGAAAACTCTGACAGATTAATGATCATCAGTATTTATGATCTTAGAGAAAGTTAAATGACAGATAGGTACATAATTTAATCTAAAAACTACGAAAAAGCTTTCAATAGCCGTGGGTAATGAAAACATGAAACATATCGGGTGTCATTCAATTCGCCTAAAAGTGTCTAACAGGATTATTCCTTGAAGTAGGACATGTTCCTTTTTAAGGAGGGCCACCCGGAGAAAATCATTAGGCAATTGAGTGCCCTAACAAAACAAGGTTCCTCAATATAGTTCTCAATGTTAGGATCTGGTGATGTGACATAGAAGATCACCTCACATAATGAGCGGAAATACATTGGTTAACGATAAAACTCGAGCGTCAAAATTATTTTTCCTATTATAATGAATAAATAATTAATTGAAAATTTCCAAAATAACCAATATTTTCTAATAAAATAAAGTTTCCATTCCACTGAATTATATAGCGTCAACAGACACCTGGAAATGAAGAACAAGGATCCGAAATATCGAAATTTAAGTTCTAGGAATTGGAAAATTACAAACAATTGCTAAATAATTTTCAACAAATTATAGCTTTTGCCTTCACTATAAAACGTCACCTACATGTACACTAAACCATTCTACGTGTGATATTGTGGGGCAGATAAATAGCCATCAATAGCTCCGTATTTCAACAATTCCTACTACACACGTTCTGTCAGTTTTCGAATAAATTTCCTTTGCAGGTGTGCTCCTTACAAAGGATGCTTATCTCTTCTTTTGTTTACCAAGTCCCAAGCACCGGCTCACTTATTGTCTCTCTTCCTTCTCATCCTCTGTCAAAGTCCAATTCATATACAAAGTAACCTGCAAGACACCGGCAGAATGCGTGTCAGGTTGATACCAGATGAGGCACACGATATAGGTTCTTTGTCACCTAAATTGACTAAGACAAAGCTTGTAAGACAGAAAATATGAACAAAATTAACAAAAGCAGCTTTCCATACACTAGTTTAGAATATTTCTCTACATTTGCGCGGCGACCTACTAATCTAGTTTGCAATAATAAATATTAAGTCAGAATAATGACTGAAAACTGGTCTATTATTATTATTAGGTAATCTACCGGTTAAGGTAGGTTTTTGGATGGACACAACTATCAAATAAACCCAATCCAGCAACCTAATCTACATCAAGTCCCTCTTACTCTCTGGGTACTTCTTTCCTCCCTTCATCCCGTCCAAAATCCTTATCCTGTTCCTGCCCTTTCCTCGCTTGCCCAACATCCTCCCCTCTATTACCTTCTTCAACATTCCACTACCGCTCAATACGCCTTTCATCCAAAACTGGTCTACTTAGAGAAAAATACAAATTTTATTTTTTGAGGCTCATCGTTGCAAGTTGTGATGGTATGTAATCGTTCGTAGGAAAAATATAATTTCAATCTAGTCTTTTCTACATTTTATAATGGTCTCTCCCAACGCGTTACTGGGATCAGTAAAACATTTTTAACACCATTATAAATTAGATCTGCTTCCAATTAATGTGATAGATTCAATCTATTATTTCGCCTCCGGTCACAAAGTGATAGCCAAGAAATTTATTTTATTCGTCTAGATGTGCTACATTGTTTCCATTACATATTTTTGCAAATGTACCTACACTTTTTTGCACAAAATTTAATTAAACAATCAACTTAACCAGGAGATCGTATACTAGCAGCAAATTCTAGATGAGGCGTAATACTTTGATGATTGAAAGCGTAACTTAACATGAAGTTTCCGAATTTTCTAATAATGCAGGCCTACGGGGGAGTGTTCTTTTTTACAAAATGTCATAATAACACAATTATTTAAGTTAAATTTCAATTTTTAGACTGTAATAGAGGTAAACGGTAAATGAGGTTGGTAAACGAGAAAGGGCAGGAATAGAATAGGGATGTTGAACGGGATGAAGGGAGGAAGAAAGTACACAGAGATGAAGAGGGACCTGATGTAGAGTAGGTTGCTGGATTGTGTTTTGTTTGGAGTCACAAAATATTTATTTGGTAGTTGTGTCCATCCAAAACCTACCTTAATCGGTAGATTACCTAATTACCTAATGATAATAATGCTACCAACCACTCACATATTACATTTGGGTCAACAACTACATCAATTAGAGATTGGAAATTTCTCTGTACACGATTGCATTTTCAGCAAATAAGCGAAACATATTATTATTCTCTTTGTGAATACCATTCATACAAAGAAGAAATAAAAAAAACAATCTTATATTAATGGAGATTTTTTTAAGAATTCAACTCTTAATCATACCTTCATCTAATGTGAACTTCAAAAATTTTTTTCTTGCATATGATACTCTAGTTCTTTTCTATATTTCTTACTTCGTATGTGATACTTTGTCTAAAACTTTTTAAAATTGATGTCAAAACGTCATTTGAAGCTACATTATGCCAGAATCTAATGGATCATGAGGGTAAAATTCAACTTAGGCATCGCAGTATCTGTTCTTACGGAAACCACGGTATGTTTTCATCAAAATACACTGACTGTTGAGTTTCCTTATTATCATAATAACAATTTAGGTTCGATGACTATACGTGGAATGGATCCTCTCTACCACTACTTTTAAATGTAGATTCTATATTAGCCATTCATTCTTCCCTAATTTCCCGAAGAACAAAAGGCGGTTGCTGGTTTCATGAAAAGGCGCAGAATAGCTATTTATTAAAAATTACAAAAATGTTTATTTAAAATTACAAAAAATAAAAAGTAACAACATTACAATTATAATTTTAAATCTATTAAGAAATCAAAATACCTACATCGATAATGAAAAGAGAAACTTTATAATTCCACATAGATTTATTAGACGGACGACCCAGGTTTCGACGTGGCACGTCATCATCAGGTACTTTTTGCAAAAAAGTAGTAGAAGTTTTCCCCTCTTCCACCCCCTAACCCTCACCTCAGACCAGGGAGTTGTCTCTCTCTTCTCGCCTTTCCCCCCTCCCCCTTCCCCGATCTCTCCCCCTCTTTCCCCCCCCCAATTTTGTGTGACTATATATTCTCTGTCTTCTTTGCAAAAAGTACCTGATGATGACGTGCCACGTCGAAACCTGGGTCGTCCGTCTAATAAATCTATGTGGAATTATAAAGTTTCTCTTTTCATTATGTTAAGTCGATTCCATGAAGTCACGCCCGAGACAACGAATTATACCTACATCGATTTCACGGATTAATTTTTTTGGCAACCGTGTTATAAAAATTAAGATTAAATTTAGATAGGAAAAAATAACTTCGTGATTCTATTTAAAATTGCATAAAAAACCACGTCCCTGTTATTTCAATTCACTAATTTTGAAAAATTTCATTTTTACAACCGTACACTCATTATAGAAGATTTCCAGAAATGATACTCTGGAGAGGTACCGAAAACTGCTTTAGGTTAACAGAACCATTAATCAAAAAAACATTTGGGAACACCTGGGTCCGATTAATTGAGTTCGTAAAATCTAGCAGAAGATACGCAGCGCTAAAATACAAATATTAATGGAGCGCAAAGTAGCTGAGTGAAGTCAGCTACTTTGTGAGGGAGAAGATTGCCAAATATTGGTGCCAAATTGTTCCTTGCAGGGTGATCGTATTTCAACCGTCCATCTTCGAATAATCACATTTAAAAGACATTTTTGCATGCCCCTAAGTGATTGACCCGGTCTAACGCATTCTGTTCGTCGTAAAAACTAAAATACGAGTTGACGATCCATGTCTTTTAATCCCGTTAGAAGAGGGATTAAAATAAATCGAATCGACGGCTCCATTCTCGGAAGAGGAGAATGAGGGATAAATCTATAGACATGACTTCATCGTTGGAAGAAGACATTAAAAAACGCCATCTGGAAACGAAATGCATTAGTCCTACCATCACCTGTCTCCTCCCTTTCCCATCCCACTCTCATCGCTCTGTTGTTCTTTCTAGTCTGCCCTACTCCTTCTCTCCTTTAAACCCACCTCCCTTACCTCTCTTTTTACATCGCTCTCTGTCCTTCACTACGCACTCCGATTCCACTGCCCCAGAGCAGACATATGGGCCATATGTCCCGAAATTCTATTAACTTGGGAATGAGAACAACCGCCCGACGTCTGATGGACGTCGCATCAATTTCGTTCTCGATGGCGACTTTCCCCATCGGACATTAAACCAGTAATGTGTTTTTGTGGGCGTTTGAAAGATCTCTGGCGTAATGGGAGACAAAAGATCTAACTTAATCAGGAAGGAGTGCCAATCTGACGCAGAAAAGCGCGTAACACGCCCATCAAGGTATCAGAATGAAAGCGGTAGAAAGCTTAAAATTCACAATGACATGTGGAAACACTACCACGTGACCTACAATACAATTATACTCTAAACCCTAGTGCGATAAGTAAATTCAATAATTTCCGGAGTCCCAGCGTATGAATTTATTCTTTTGACTCCATTTTTGAGATATCGCGTTTTATAATATAATATGATAATATCCACTATCATTTTAAAAACTGAAGTGGATATTCTTCTAAACTTTCAAGTTCATAAATCCTGTAGCGAAACCCATGTATTTTAAAACCTTTATCCAATTTTACCCAAGAGAAGAAAACATTAAAAAGTTTTTTAAAAATCAATTCCTTCCACGGAAACTTTCTTTTCGACCAAGTAAAGACAAAGTGGCCGCCAATTTTGAGATGTTGCATAAGTGTTTTTTATTTTATCGCCATTTATGCTCATTTACTTATGTGTTAAAATGTTAACTCGAGAGATTTTATACCTAATGAGAGAATATAGGTTGTAGGGTGGGCGGTGGATAAATTGACAAGTAAAAACGACTAAAGGAAAATGACTAAGTAAAATATATCTCTAGGCGTTTATCTCTTCACGGTCTCTAAATTAATGCAAAATATCAAAGTACAACTGCCGCTTTTGGAGTAAAATTCACGGTAACCATTACAATGTGATTCTGGTGAAAACCATGAGCACACTAAAAATCTGCATAACTAAGTTTACCTTAAAATTAAATAGCTAAGTGACTATGAAAGCCAGTATCTTAGGATTTCAAAGGATAGTCAATGACTCGAAAAGAAATGAATGGCATCTAATTAATAGATTTTTACAACAAAACCATTAGTGATGAGGTTATTTTTGTTTCCCGCCGCCACACTCACTATTGTGTCCATTCTCATGGAAATTAATGTATATATTATAATGGGAACGCTTGCTGTATTCAGGGTTAATATTTTGTTCTAATTTCCGTGCAGTCACGCGCAGATCATTTGTGAACGAATAGGCAAATGTTTTAAACAAATGCCCATAGTTTTAATTCCAAAATAATGACGTCAATGTTATTGAATTATGATTATCCATTATGATCGAAACTTTAACAGAATGCACTTTTAGATATTGAATTACCATTGATATACCTGAGTTAATTAAATATTTTGCCAAAATGAGTAAGATTCTTGCCAGATAATACGGTCATATGGGAAAAATTAAAGCGTGAAGGGGGCTATACATACAATATAGGAATAACATGAATGACTAAGACAACATTTTGCTGCCCACTTTCTCCAAAAATGACCAGTGAGCTATCCTACAAGCCTCGTACGTATTTCGAATAAAATGGCAAGAATTAGGTAGGTGACGTTTACATAATGATTTAAAATAGACTACATTTCTACTAATTACGTATGTACATACGTTAAATGAGGAAATTTATCAGAATCTGATGGCCTTCATAAGTAACGATCCTTGAATATTAAATCAAGATATTTCATTTTGCCGATATGTATAATTATTTATAATAATTTCATAAAACACAAATTCACAAATTTTAAACTCATAAATTTAGGACAGTATTAATATTATATCATTCCAAATAGATTATGACATGGATGTCAGATACACAGAGAAGATTTTTAATCATAATTAGATCTTTCTCGCACTTACCGTCGTTCCTTTCTTAGGATGAGTACAACCATTTTCATGGGAGGAATTTTCGATTACGGCAAAGAAGTCTAATAGGTCTTTTGATTTGGACTTCAAAGTGACTTAATGAAACTTGGTAATTTTTCATTTTATATTGCTCCACTAATAAGGCTTACAGTAATTCATAACATTTAAATGAATTAATGCACATTAATATTGACTTATAAAATAGGGCCAACGATATCCCTTAATTGAGTTTTACATTTTATCTTCACATATATGTAAATGATGCCTGCTGACCTACTGAGTAGACTTTATAAAATTTATGCAGATGGCGTCCCTTTAATCCTCCAGAAATTTTTATTCCCCAAATAACTATAAAAATTGAAATTATATGATCGATAGAGGCAATAACACGTTTACCCTTCTCCCTGTGATTACCGATCGACACTGAAATTCAATTCTTACTTCGCCGCAGCTCCCTGTCTATACATTAATTGTATTTAAGACAATAAATATCACTAAGATATCAAATGAATTCATGTAAAATATTTTGCAAGATTTTACAGTCGGTCGCATCGAGATTCTGGATGTAGAATTAAACATTTTTTACAGAATAACCTAGTATTTATTTAAAAACTTTAACAAATCGAATCCCACGAGCACCCACTATGGATTTACCTTTAGTACTGAACCAATTTGTATGATCTAATGAATCGAAGCTAAAATCAGTGTTAATGTTAAAATATTTCCATAATTATAATACCATTTTTCTCGTATTATATCACCATTGAAAGGTGAGAAATATTGAATAAAGATTTATTGCGACCAAATTCCAAGCTAGAACCCAAAGATATCACTCACGACTGTCAAAATTCCCTAACATTATGGTAATTGTAGCTGCTTTTCGCTTTTCCTATTATATGAGGTTAAAACTCTCAGAATATCTCTTTATGAATGGTAAATTATGACCGATGAAAAACCAATGCCTTATGAGTCCTCACGTTGTAGACTAACGGGAATTTCCCCCATTCACCCTCAAATAGGTAACGTGGACACAGTAGTGCACGACTGCTCTATTACCGGAATAGACCCTTTGGAACAATAACGCTATCACAATACACATACGACACGCAATTGCATATCAATAATTTGAGGGCATAGCAGAGCGGTACAGTGTGATGATCGGAACCGACAGAAAGATGGGTGAGGATACCCGCTCTCGGCTACCTAGCGTTCGTGTGCGTATCAGCTTACTTGAGTGCAGGCCATGAGGCAGTGGCAGTAAGAGATACTCGTATGATATGAAATGATAAACTGCACTACGTTGTTTCGGATTGAAGCTTAGTCATTTAGTGCCTAACAGTAATAGCATTACACATGTGCTGATTATTTGAATTTTAAAGGTTTTTGTATATGGTATTCAGTAATGAGATTCTCAAGAAATAGGAAAGCTTATATTAACATTATTTTGGAGACATAAACTAGAACAGATCACCAGTAGTATAATTGTACAAGAAGAAATCGAGAAAAATCAGGGAGGACATTAATGGAGCTGAGTTCAGAAGAATTTATAAAGAGCCAGGGATTGATTGAAGGTTATTAATAATGTAATGAAAATACTATTGAAAACTTTAATATGTGTTATATGGCTTGGAAACAAAGTGTGAATTTCAGTCTTTTGAGAAGTGGCTGTGGAGAAAAATGGATAAAATAAAATTGATGGAAAGGAAATCCAAGGAAATTTTATGAAAGTTAGGGAAGAAAGAAAGTTGTTGGGAGAAACTTGAAGGCAAGAGAAGTAAATGCAGGAGATACTGATAGGCAAGGGATTGCTAAAAGGCTGAGAGGAGAGAATGCTGAGAATTTAAAATTGATAGAGGAAAAGTAAAAGGAATTCTGGTTCAGGGTATTGATCGAATATTCTAGTTCAGAGGTTTATGTATGCATGTGTATGTATGTATGTATGCATGTGAGAAAAACCCCAATTGACACCGAAATTAACGGAAATTGAAGCGTATAAGGAATATTAAGCAAAAAGTGGCCGTTCATATACAAACTTTGCTCATAAGTAGTATGAGGTAAGAGAACTTATTTAGAGTTCCTTCTAAGTTCTGACACACTATAAAACAATCGTTTCAACCGTACCAACTTGCTCTAAGCATTTAATGATTCAACTGAAAGCAGGATAAATTTATGCCATTAGTATAGGCGTCTGAACACCTTCTGAGGAGTTATTAAAGTTTCCTGTTTCAAAGTTATTCTTTGATAACAATGTAGTGATGAATGGATAAAAAAAGTTATAAATTAACCAAACAGGCATGAAGAACTCATACTTGACAGATAAGGAAGCACCACAATGACAATATTACATTTTTTCGGAAAAGGGGTTGGGCTAATTTTCTTGCATCAAGTTACTATTTCATTCGAATAATTAAAAGTAATTAAATCTGCGAGTCCCAGGAATGAATGCGTTAAAAATTTCATGTCTCTTCACTTTGAATTACGACTTTGCCTAAGGAACTCCGGAGATGGTGCGGTGTGGAGCCCCGTAACACTTCCCCCCTTCGCTTGGCAGCAATTGCCGTGAATAATGGCTGTCTGCTCTTACTTGACTCCGGGAAGGGTTTAATTGAAAATGTTATTGCCTTAAAATCTGGGAGCCTGCTTTTATCTTCCAAGGAAGATACAGTTGCTGCTCATAAATCTACCTCCATGGGTCAGTCACGGAGAAAGAATTGCGGAGAAGAGTTAATTCGGGACGACGAAAATGGAAGATCATCTCCAATGCCCTTCTCTTTCTGAGCCTTACTTTCAGTAATTTCATAGACTATATATAAGCCCATGGTAAGGTACCTAAACTGTGTCGATTCTTACAGCATTTTTCGTTAAACTGCATATCGTAATATGACCAAAAATTAAAGATTTCAAAGGAATACAAAGGTACCTACACTTAAGGTACAACACCTACATACAAGGTGTTCTCGAGCAGACACCATAGGACCACACCGCATGGTAATAGAAAAAAGAATTCAGCCGGTAAAGTCACCATCACCGCACATTAAAAAAGTTTTGATTTTGGTGTGCTTGGATTATTTTACACAATATATTTAGATACACCTTCAAAAGAAGTTAAAAGAACTCATGTGTCATGTTTAGTGAGAAAATGCGCCTTTTATTCTGAGTCATGGAACATTGACATGAATTAATCATAATATTCTCAGAAAATTTATATAACTGCTTTTAGGAAGTGTGAAATATGTTGAAGATTAATGAATAACGTTTAAATGAACATCACTTAACGCAAAAGGACAACGGATGACAAAATCAAACCGCTGGGGTTCATTCTGAGCCTAAACGGATTAAAGTAACCGTGTTTCTTTTAAAATATCATATGATGCGCTGTTAGGCAGGTATTGATCTGATTCTAGCTGTCAAATGTAACTGCATACATATTTGCGAAGTGTTTTGGACCAAAATGGCCAGAGTACTAAAAATATAAGAAGAAATGAGTTAGGTAAAGACGACTTTGCAAGAAGGAGGAGATTGATTAAAGGGACGTGGAGTAAGGATGTTTAGAAAATATTAGTGAAAAATTAGATATGGAGCGTGGCCTTTAACGGCGTGGAAACTTAGTTGAACCAAGGCGAAAGGTGTAGATTGGCGGCTTTTGAGGCGTGGGGAAGGAGGAAATAAAAAGTAAAATAGACGGAAAGGAAAACAGATGAGGTACTATGGTAATAGAAAACTACTATAATTTAATAAAATTAATATAATACTATATGGTTGGGAAGGAGAGTCGATTGGTGGGAGGAATCGAACGGAGGCAGGAAAAGTAGGTGTAGAGAATTTCGAAGAATGGTGAAATGTTGAAGACTGATAGAGGAAAGAACGTTAGTCAGAGGAAGTAGTGGTAAAAGGATTGATATGTTGCACGAAATGAAGGGAGGTTGAGTGCATGCAAAAACGAAGAACAATCTAATGTAGTTTGGGGTTTCAGGTTCTGTCTCGTTCGACAAAGTTAAGGAATACAGTGATGTTAAGCCAGTGTCCATCCAAAACCACCCTTAAACGGTAGACTATTAGGTAATAATTATTTCAATAAGTTGCTATCTAAAAAGATAACCATATGGTAGCAATCTTGTAATGATTTTTCATCCAACCCGTTGTATAAGTTTCGGGGATTGGTTCATTGAAAATCTCTAAGTCATCGAGTTTCCTAATAGCGTGCTCATGAATTCATTGTTACTTGGGCTAACATTCTCATAAATTACTTCTCATAATTTTTCTATCGTATAATTACTTATGTTTAAACGAAAAACCTTAAAAACGCTAGTTTTCATTCAATAATTTCATAATCAAGCATGAATGTTGGCAAAATATTCATAAAATATATATTCGTTCATTGATTCCTTCCAAAATTAAATGTCTGCGTTTATTCTGTAATAATGGGCCGCTTGGAATATGTTAAGAATTCCTCCATGGAATATTTTTATTCATTGGGATGCCGGTTTGGGCCCTTCCAACAGCGAGAGGTCCCTTTAAATGGAATCCACAGGAACGGAAAAATACATGACTCGCAAATATTTCTCTCTGCTCATTCATTTAAAAAAAGATGGCACTCTCTTGCTTGCATGGAATGCTGAAGTTGATTCAGAACATGCGTAACACGCCGAGCTGGAAAAGTTTCATCTGTTACCCGCTTTGTTTATACCTCCGCATCGGAATGTGCGAGATGCGTTTCATTCAAATGCCATTAGTTTAGGTCAGGAAAGTAAAGGATGGCCTGCACCGTCAGCCGTAACATTTATTGGGTCGAAGGTCATGAACAGCACATGAATCATTCATACTGGGACCCCCTCAAGTGCCACGCATCCCATGACCCCCTCGGCGATACGGCTATCATACGCACGTTCCAATGCCAGATATTTTTTTAGGGAAAGTCACTTTCGAAAAACTCGTCATGCAGCAAAGACAAACGAACAAATAGTGTATATTTGTTGAAGAATGTCGTAGGATCAAAGACTCACACTTGAGGAAACTGGTATATAGTATTTCATAAGGAAAACGTTATTTTTTTGTTTTATACCGAGTATTACTTAGACATAAACACAACAGCCATTTTTATGACATAGTTATGAAATCAAGTAATTATATTTTCTCATTGCTAGATGAAATGTATTACTGTTTAACTACGCAACGATACACAAATTTCTAATCCAAGCCTTTTATCATAGGTTTACATAAAATGCCATTGCAATAATTACAGATATAGATTACTATCCAATAACTACGACTTACTTATTCAATTTGTCTGGACAGTCCTGTATTTAATCAATTCACAACGCTTCAATTATTGCAACATTTACGATTATTGCCATTACCTTTTTCATGGTGTGGCAATGAACAAACAGAAACTCATGGGCTCTCAACTCCTTCATTTGATCCAGTTATGCAATTTTCGAAATTGTACATATAATGTTTCTAGTAATTAAACAAAATTAGTTGATCAAAACGAAGGTTAAGCTTTTAAGTTGAGTTAATACCATAAGAAGGAAACCATGGCATTAATTATTATGAAAACCCATTAACTGTGTTTATTTATTACTAGGTCTAGTCATTTTAATAATGAGTGAAATATAACGGTAAAATATACCATTACTTAACTAATGTCTGACCAATAAACCTGATCACTGATTGTCTGTCAAACAAATTAGGAATTTTGGGGAATAATTCATTACCACCAAATTTTTCAAACGCTTAGTGCCTAGTTCTGTCTAATCTAGTCGAGTCAAATTCTCTAGGGAAGGTAACATTCATAATTATCATCTAAATGGCCAAAAGAGTAATTATATCTTAAGACTAATGCTACTGAATTTCAGAACTAATTACAACTTGAAAAATTAATTAGGCAAATGAAGACTAAGATATTTTTAAAATTGATCCTCACCGACAGCGATGAATTAAATATGCATATCAGCATTGTGTCTTAGCTCACATTTTTTGACATGTAATACATTAAATAATATTCAATATTTTTATTTCTAATGCTTGGCATTTAAACTGAATGCAGAAGTGTGTTTTTAGTATTTAACGGGGATAATTATTGCGTGCTTTGACTTTATCATGAGGGACCTAACTTAAGTCTTATAGAGGACGTAGAAAAAAACTATTGTACATAGGTTGGACTTAAAAAGCTTAGACGGGGATGAAAGAAGACAATCTTTGATTGGAGAAACATGAGAGCTGAATAGACAGTTAAAGAAAAATGGAGCAAGGGACAAAACAGAAGGCAAACTTAGTGTTGCTTAGAAAATGAGAAAATACTATTGAGTGGAAACGGCAAGAGGCTTGAAGAGCGGATGGAGGAGACATAGAGGAGGATGTGAAATTTGGAATGCTCTAATATAAGTGGAAGTCCTCTGCAATCAAGTTAGAGGAAGAAAAAGCATAGCAACATCAACCACCGAAAAGGGAGAGATTTAATGTTATGTAAGCGGCCAGCGTATTTAGAACAATGTTGAAAAGTGAACAATAAGGCTTACATTAATGAGGTTGCCGCAAAATTCTCTTCAAAAACCGGTAATACCGTAATAATAGCTTATGGCGAAATTAAAAATCCTAGCTCTCAAAATATTCACCTCAAACTTTCCCTAGCGCCCGATTATTACCGACAAGTAGGATACCTGCAACGAGTTCATTACCGAGATTAAAATTGATCCCCGTTCCCATATTAATGCATGCATTCATCCTTTGAAACTCCGTTCTGTAAAACTGCCAATTAGTGACGGCATCAGGAAGAAACTCTCATAAACCTCCGCTCCTCGCGGAACTCCACCAAGGAGGAATCTCCAATGACGCACCTCCACATTGAAGCCACCAAATCAGGGACTCCCAAATCTCGAGGGGGAGTGACTGGATGGACAGAGATAGAGAGAGTGGGCGGGAAGGGTAGACGACCCTCACTTGCTTAGCATAAAAGTTGCGACTCGAGTAACACGCATGCCTCAATGGGGACTCCATCGCGACGTCGTCCCCGATGGAAAGCGAGCTGGCCCCATCTTGGACACGAACAACTCCGGGATTTTCGGCGGCCCCGCGCACACACTCCACGGGGTCTTAAGATCCACCCGCGGGCATTAATCATCACGGGATCAACTTGCCACACCGACCAACCGTAGACGAGGTTTTTGTAAAGCGGGGAGGAACAAGGAAAAGAGGAACGAGAAGAAAAGAGGGTGAGAAAGAGGGTAGATGGTATTGGTCGACGGGAGCTCGTGGACCATGGGGGAGGCGCAGAAGAGGAAACCCTGGGATGAGCGGAGGACCTTCCGGCCAAAAGGGGAGGAAAGGAGCTCGGGGAACTTTGGTGGGAAGGCAAGATGGATTATCGAGTGTGGAAGAGGAGGAAGGAGTCGGTGTTTCGGGAGTTGAGGGATGGGGAAAAACGGACGAAAGGTCGGGGAGGGGCAGAGAGGGAGGGTGCGGCAGTGGGGCTAACATTGGAGCCACCCGCTACCCACCAGCACTGCATAAATGGATTGGAGCGATGTTTTGCTCTCGGAGTCGGCATTTTGCGCCATAAATGGATTACTTATGAGACGTTGCTATCGGTGGGGAATTGGGGCGGAAAGCGGGTTGTAGAGGGAGACGGGGGTGCTGCGTGGGTCCTGGCGGAAGTGAAACGAAAAATGTTCCTTTAAATGGTAATAAACCCACAGATACCTCACATCATGGAGCCAATTAACAAGTAAAGCAGCAAAAAATAGCCCCGTTTCCTTTTGTGCGCCCTTTTCATATCGATTGGGCCAGGGCTAGCGCACACAATGATCATTGATGATTAACTCAAGCTTACTTAACTGAGGGGCATCAAAAGCCTATGAGTATAGCAGCATATGAGCAATCTCAATTAGATAGGGCTCAATTACGTGAGGTAAAGCGCAGTATTCTGTTAACCAACAAAGTGTATTCCTAGAGGTCCGACTGACCCAACGTCTCGTTATCACCCAATACTATGCTTTGGTTAAAAATTA